>CM038218.1:146443930-146915905 GCA_021442155.1 Cymbidium sinense | reverse complement strand
GTGAGATAATATGATGTATACATGGTGTGAGACATACAACATCCGCCTAAAGGGTTGCTAAATCTTTATTATCTTGATTTATGTCCTAGGCTTTAGTGAGGTTATGAATTATTTAGTTTAATTTTGAGTTGATTAATTGATAAAAATTTATTTTTCCTAAGAGCCTAATCACATCCGTGCCATTCAACAACCATCAAACAATTAAGAAACTAGAAAAGTCATGCCATCCTAATCACGTAATCATAAACATAACATCAATCAATTTATAAAATTAGCAAAAAAGAATAAGAGGCCGACGTGTACCATAACCCAAAAAAGAAATGGGTAGCAAGCTCTACCCTTATAACCCGGATTACAAATGAATAATTATAATTAAGAATTCATGTTATGGGGTCTTCATTCTTCATTCTTCATTCTTCATTCTTTCTTCATTTCTTTCTTTTCTTTCTTCCTTTTGGCTTTGATTGAATTTGTTGTTCAAGGTTTCACATGGTACATAAGACATCTTATAACCAATGTTCATCCTTAATCCCCATAACATTCATTCCAAATCTTAATTGCAAAAAAATTTACATCAAAATGGGAAAGTAAATCTAACTAAACTCAAAATAAAGAGATTAGCTAAACATACCACACAACCCAAGCAATTATATGAATAATTGGACTTAGCACCCACACATGGGTAACCAAGTCCACTGTCTAATTTGGGTTATGCTTAGGGGTATAAGCAACCCGCATAGCAAAAAAATATTTATATTTTACATTCCTTAAGCACAACCTAGAAAACACATGATTAGGCTAAGATCGCCCTATCATCTAGTCTATAAACATACACCCTAACATCCAATCTAAAATAATACATCATAAAAAATAAAACATTCATCAAATCATGCACGCCTAACAAGAGCTAGAAATGGTGACTTAGCCTAATGTGTGTGCATTTAAGGCTTGTGTGCATGTCTTAGCTAGGCTTTAAGGTTGAAATTTTCTAAGTGTGAAAGATTCAATTTAGATGGTGGTTTCATTTTAAGTGATTTAGTTGATTTGTCAATTTTAGTTGGTGATTTGATTTGGTTTGAATGAACCTACACTTAGTTACTAAATATTATGAAGAGAAGAAAAGATAAGAGAACTTCTCTTTCATCCCTATCATAAGTATTTCTAAGGTAGATTCATTAATGAATTTTTTTTTAGTGAATGTTATTATGTGTTTTAATTAACCCTAAGTTTAGATTTGCTCTAAATAGCCCTATTCAAGAAAGGCATCTTAGATTAGTTGTGGATTACTATCACATAACACACCATTTATTTCTTTCCACCATGTATACCATGCATATGAATAATCCTAAGCATACATATATGCAATGCAAATTTTAGCACACTTTGATGATGAATGCTAAAGATATGGATTTAAAAATTTGGATATTCCATGTTAATTGGATCATTATGCATTTATTATGTATAAAAAGAGGATTTTCATCCATTAGCTAAATATGCACATAATGAAAAGTTATAAGAGTATGGTGTCATTATTTTCTACACCAAGGGCGTACAAGACCTACTTAGGGCTACTTAAAGCCTCACCTGGATGTCCAGACTGATATACCACTTTTCTTAAATACATGTAAATGTACAAAAAAGAACCAAATGGATAAAGAATCATGCAAAAGATTATGTTTGATTTGGTTGTATAATTTACATGTGTAATATGAAGATCCTTCTTGAGTCATAACATAAATGCATAGGAGTAGCTTTAAGCAAGTGTTGTGTTCTTTTCAAATGAACTATACACTTGCAAATCCTACGTAAATCCATGTTAAGAGAAGAAAAGAAACATAATACACACATCTTATGCTATAATCACATGCAAGCTTATAAATATTTATAAGTAGCATCACTTCATTTATAATCTTTGATTTATAGGTTTTGAAAATAATTTTGGTTTAATAGTGATAATAGCCACTCATATTCTTAATTTTAGCCAACACATGCAATTTGACATAAAAGGAAACATTTTATTTAATTAATTTTAAAAAGAGATGAATGCATGATTTCATATGGAACAATAATTTAGCATGATTTGGAAAGAAATAAAGGGATGTAAGCATATGACTTCACCCTAATTAATTCCTAAGGACAATCATATAAATAAGATCATTTAAAATGAATCAAAATTCTTAAAGAGATTTTTATTTTGAATTTGATTTGATTTAGGAAATATGAAAAGGGTTTGCTGGTCCTAACTTTTCCCTCCCATGTGTGAATTGGTTTAGTTTAATTTAGATAATTAGGTTGATTTTATATTTTATTAGGTTAAGTATGAATTAAATCCATTAATTACCCCTTACCTATACCACTTTAACATAATTAATCAAGTAATTATGAGCCAACATATGATATGCAACAGCATGTAAATTAAATCTACAATGCCCCTAAGAAATGAAGGGGCCTGATGCAATTGGCTCACAATTATTGATTAATTAAGCTAAAGGATTTAATTAAGTACTTTCATAACCATCCCATACATGTAGTTTGATTATAATTTCCTTTGGAATTCTCTTAGGTTATTGAACACCCAAGAATCTACCCAAGAATTGAATGATTAAGTTCTAATGATTTGGTTTTGAGTTTGATTAATATTATTTAATGAAGTGATTAATCATTAATTAATTTGCAAATTGATTAAGTGTTTATCCAAATGAAATAAACTTAGGGAAAAGATTGGAAAAGACCTCAATCTCATTCCCTATGTCCATTCAATTATTTCATAATGATTAACAATTTAAATTTATTGCTATTTAACATATTAATTAATCATTTAATTAAGAGAGATTAGGATGATAAGCAAATTCCTCTAATTACCCAAGAATAAATTCCAAGAAAATCATGAGGCGTAGGTCATCCCACCAATCAACCTGAAGTTTGGAATTAATTAAGTAATTAAGGATTAAAGCTTAATTATATTTCTAATAAAACCCAAATTAAGTGAAATTACTATTCAAAATTAATTGATTTTAATTTTATATTATTATCCTCTGAATTATCTTTAAAATGAGTGTCTATTTGTATTTTTGGATTTTTCTATAATTAGTTATAAATTTTGGAAGTTTCACATTAAAATTGAATTAATTAAAACTAATCCACCGGCCATGGTGCGCTTTCCAATGCATGGGACGATAGGTTATTTAAGTTGTCACATGCTAAGTCGCTATGGACACGCTTTCTGGCATCCGCCCAAGATCGATGGATTAATCGTGGTTTTAAAAGAATCAAAGGATCTAGATTTAATCAAATCGCCCATTCCAATCACAATGATGGATGATCCTTCGCGGAGAGATGAGAGATATCGTCATCTCTCCTCATTCAATGAGCTCACTGAGCTTGATGGATCAAATGATCCCACACCTGAAGGGGGAAGCATCCAATGGTCAAGATTTATGGGATTAATTCCTTCAAAAGGACCAAGCAATTTTCATGGTTATGGTTTGAAATACCTGAGGCTAATGCACTTCCAACGGAGGAGGTAGCTTCATCTAGTAGAGCCTATTGAAGAATTTGTTTGTAGTTTGTTCATTGACCAAGCTCCCTTCAATGGTGACGCTTTGATCAAGTACTTCCTATTTGGACTTGGGAAATGATTTGATTGAGTTCTAGGTCCAAGGATGGTGTTGCAAGTTAATTTGATTTGGTTGAGAATTGAGTGAGGGATTTTGAATTGATCCTCCCCTTATTTTTGAGTAAACCAAAATGGGAAATGGGGAGCTGAATGGCTTGGAAAGCTTAGGGCTTAATTCCTCTAGCTCGAGGAATGATTCTTTGTTTGAGTGGGAATGAGGGGAGTATATCTCCCTCCTTGATCAATGGTGAGAGTTATTTTGCCATTTTGATCAATGGCTTGAGGATTTTGAGTTGAAACATCCCATGGGTCATTTTGAGTAGTGAGTGAAGGAGAGTGGATGCCCATGTGTGAGTGCATTTGAGTGATCCAAGTGTTCAAATCCATTGAGGTCGTTCCTGCTTGGGTCATGGTCGACCCAAACTCATTGGGTCATGTTCACCACTCCTTGGTATGTGGACCACTAAAAGGATGCCAAGTGGCCTTGAGAAAGAAATGGCCAAATTCCAAGTGAATTTGGTCATAGGATACCCTTGACCTAAGGGAAAATGGTCATTTTATGATTTGATTTAAGATTTGAAATGATTCAAAAAATGTTGGGGCCAAATTTCAAGTGATTTGGAGTTCATTTGGTTTGATTGGTTCAATTTGACCCATTTAGGTCAAGTCAAATTGGGACCAATTGGTCAAATCAAACCATGGGTTAGTCAAGTTCAAATGATCATTTGGAGCCTATGGGTATCATTGGTTTGGTTCAATTTGATTTAGATTTGTTTTGGTTCATTTAGGTTCATTTAGGTCAAATGGGTCAAGTTGACCAATTTGACCCATTTGACCCAATTGGTTAGGTCATGGGTTGGTTTAGGCTTGGTTGATCATTTGAAATGTATTGCAAGCTTTGGTTTCAATCAATTTTAGTTTGGTTTGATTTCACGTTGATTTGACCTTTTCAAGTTGTTCATGGTCAATTGGGCTAGGTTGGGTCTAATTGGCCAATTGAAGCTCAAGTTCAACAATCAATTTAGAATGAATTTGACCCATTGTTGCAATCAATTTGGCTTAGATCAAGATTTGACCCATTTTGACTTTTAGGTCAATTTGGGTCAACTTAGTCAAGTGGCCAATTAGCTTGGTTTGGCTCAATTGATGGCTTAATCATGTTCAATCATTATGAATTCATTTAGATCAATGGTTTCAATCAATTTGGCATATGGATTTTGCTAGTTTTCATTTGGCTAAGTGTTGACTTGGTCAAAGGCTAGTTTGACTTGGTTTGACAATTTGAGTGATTGATCATCTAGATGATTGTTGATCACAATGTGAGGCTTAGATGGGCTTAGTTCAATCCAATTTGGGTTGGATTAGAATTTGGCTCAAAAGGTCTTTAGGTCACTTCAAGTGAGCCTAAATGGGTCAATTGCTTGATCAAAGCTTGATTCAAGTTTGGTTGAACTCACATATGGACTTATGATGAAATATAAATCCAAAGTGATTTGGAGTCAAATGGGTTTTGTTCATTTGACAATTTCAAGTCAAATGGGTTTGATTTGGGGTTAGTTTGATTTTGGTTTGGTGATTGTAGTTTATGTTTATATTTGGGCATGTGATTGAAAGTGATTGTTTGAAGAGAAAATCAAGGGTTTGGATTGATTTGAGAATGATTTGGCTAAATTCAAGAATTTGCTTAAAGGATATAAATTGTTGGATTTAAGTTTTGAATTTATATTGATTTGATTTTGATTTGAATTTATATTTCATTTATATTTGTGAATATAAATGAGAATATAAATGATCCATGAGAAATCATTGAATTAGAGTGATTTGATTTGAATTTGGCTAAGTAGGTCAAAGTTTGGAAAAGAGATTTTGATTTGGTTTGATTTATATTCATTTGATTTGGATGATTTGATGAATTTCATTTATAATTGTGAATACAAATGAATAAGATGATTTATAAAGAAATAACTTGGGTTTAGTTGATTTGGGTTTTGGCTAAGTTTATGGATGTGATTCATAGTTAGAAGATTTTGGATTTGAATTGATCATGGATTTCAATTGTTTAATTTGGAATTGATTCATGAGATTTGATTTTGAATTTGGATTTGAATTTGATTTTGATTTGAATTTGAGGTTTGGTTTGAAAGAAGGAAGCAAGGATGCTAAGGGGTTGGCAAGTCTTCCTAATCCCTAAGGCATAACCTATTCCTATGGCTAACACTTCTAAGTCTCTTAGGTTAAGTGTTCACTAATCACTAGAAGTGTCTTAAGACTAAGGAACTCTAGTGTCTAGAGGAGTCCTATGTCTAAGATGGAGAAGTTGAGAGCTCACTCCAAAGTGAGGTCAACAAAGGGCCCAATATGTGGTGTGACCGACAAGGCATACCGCATGTATGGTTGAGAGATGATCAACAATATTCAATGATCACAAGCACTAATAGAAATGATCTACCCTAAACCCAGGTGTAGAGAATCAAGATCTTAGTGCAATAACTCACTTATGTCAAACATAAGAGAGAAGGAGGAATCCACTAGGGATTGAGTATGTGCCTTCCACTAGGGGAAAAGGCTGCTATCATGGGGATAAGAGGTTGAAATATATTGGGGATTAGAATTTGGAATCCACTAGGGATAAAAAGATGAACCTTCCACTAGGGAAGCAGGTTTGGGTTGGATTGTAATGGCTCCACTGGGGAGATTGGAAAGATTTGCATCTCACCGGGAGAAGGATGATTGATTGATTTAACTCCACTAGGGAGGAAGGTTGATTATGTGATTTTTTAAAAAAATTTAATTTTGAGATGGACCAGGTTACATGGACCGACTGAAAGGGCCATGTTTTGGCCTACTTCATTTACCAATCCAAAGGGTAGTCTACCAACCACATAGAAGACTATCCAACCAAAGGGTTGCCTTTCGATGTGCATGTTAGGAAGAAAGCATAAGACTTATATCCTCCAAAGTAGATCACCATTGGGGTGATAGAATAAATCAAACCCAACTTAGGTCGACTATTGAGTGAATGCCTGGGGACTTAAATCACTCAAAGATAGTCAAAATTAATTTCATTTTAATATTTGATGGATCCCTCATTTGCAATGGACACTAAGTAAAATATGTCGCCTTGACCTACTTCAAATTTACTGATCTAAAGGGAGTAGCTTCCCATCCAAGGGGAGAAATATCCAACCAAAGGGGTGCCTTCTTGCAGATCAATTGGAAGAAAGCAAGAGACTCACATCTTTCCTAAACAAAAGACCACTATGACATATTAAGGTAACATGTCAACCCACCTAGGTGCCCATCGATGTATGCTAGAAAGAATGCAGTAGTAGACTTACATCTTCCAGAAAATGACTCTGGTAACCTATTTGTGGAAAATAGATTGAACTCAAGGGGACTAATAGAGAGAGTGAGGGACTTATCTCAACTCAAGTGTAGTCGCAATTCCTATAGGGAGTTTCCGACACTAAAGATAGGATGCATACTTGGGAAAGGGGCTATTGGGGGCTTGAATTCCTAATCCATAAGCGAATAAATTTATTTGTTTTGTTTGTTTATCGACCTGTGGTTTGGGGATCACACCGAGAAGGAGCTTATATTAGCCTAGACCTATCTCAGATTTATTCCAAGAGAGAATATGCATCCAACAAATTCTCCAACCAGGGTGGCTACTAGAAAGGGGGACTAATCCAAGAGTAACCTGTAGTGTCTAAATGGGGTCAAAGGATGTAATCCAAGTAGAGTGCCCGGAGGAGAGGGGCCACTAAGAGCTTTATCCAAAACTTTTAAGAAGATAATGTATATAGGTATTTGGGCCAACTCAAGAAAAAAGCGGACTATATCCGCCAAGAGTGGTGTATCCACTGAGTGTTGTTAGCAGATAGAACATCAACCAACCTAAGGTGCCATCGGTTGCACAATCGCCCTAGAAGAAAGCATCGGGACTCACATCCTTACAATGGAACCGACATCGGATAGTCTATCTTCTCAATAGTGCTATCCGACCTAGGCGACTACCGAGTGAATGCCACCGGACTTATATCAACTCAAAAGTAGTCAAGAGGAAAGGAGCCATGGGGACTTATCCTAAACCTCAAATATACTCGACCTAGTCAATGCATGATGGCTAGTTCAAGAAGAAAGTGTGTAGGCTTACATCCTCTTAAACAAAGTCAACATGAGGTAGCTTACTGGCTACGTAATGAGGCCTACCAAACTAACAAGGCACTCATTGCAATGGTCAAGTCAGAAGAAAGCACGGGGACTCACATCCCAGACAAGTGACCACGGGGTGACACATTAGCAAGGTAACATGTCATAGTAGCATCTAATGAGTGAGTGCATAGGGCTTGCTCCCACATCAAAATAGCGAGACAAAAGATATATGTTTGTTTTGTGTTTGTGTAAAGAGGAGATGTCGCCAGTTCTCTTACACCTATCCTAAAACACGCTAGAGTTGATGAAATGGTGCCAATGAATGGTAGTTGTGATTCCACCAAGAAAGGATTGGGTTCTCTTACACCTAACTTAGTCATAAATAAATTGGATGCCTCTGGTTCTCTACACCTACTCTAGTCCGGGGAATCGTGTTTAATTTGTGTTGTTGAAAAGAAGGATAGATGCCTCTGGGTTCTTTACACCTACCCTAAACATGTCGTGATAGATTTGTAAACAAGCAAACAATGCTTCAAATGAAGAGAATATTTTGATGAATTGGAATAGAATTTTGAAGATAATTATTTTCAAACATGATTTTATGGGTAATATTTCTTCAAATAGAGCCCATTTATTGGAAGCATCGGGTGTTTCCCTTTACAATCAATAAGCTGATATGATACTCCTTAATAGGCCTCTCTATGACAAAAGGGCCTTTCCAAGTGGGTTCAAACATGCCTCTCATCTTCAAGAAACAATTGGTCTCCATAACTAAAACAAGCTCCCACTTGAAAAGCTCTGTGGGGACCAGCTTGTTGTGAGCTTGAATCATCTTGGCTTTGTATAACTCAAGGTTCTAGCATGCCTATAGGCGTCTCTCCTCCAAACCTTCGAGCTCTTCTAACCGTAACTTGGCATCCTACTTTTTAGTGATTTTACTACCCATTATTATCTTTAGTGATGGGGACTTCTAATAGAAGCACCCATATACTAAGGAGAATGGTAGATTGGGTTGGAGTTTTGTATGTGGTGCGGTATGCCCACAAGGCTTCAACTAGCTACTCATGCCACTATCGCTTGTATTAGTGTCTTCTTTAGTATAGATGAGAGTTTTGTTGAATGCTTACTAGGCCATTTCCTGGATAGTAGATGGTGGAGTATCTCCAATCTATACTGTCTCTAGCATTGATCTTGGTGCTTTTGAATGCATTATCGATATAATTCATCGAGGCACCAACCTATATAATGATATGGTTCCTAAAACTAGAACATGCCGAAGTGTGACCTCTCTAAGTGGGATTGCCTCCCCACTTGGAAAAGTAGTGGTGGCAAGGATGAACCGATGACCCTTGGAAGAAGGGATCAATCGGACCCACTATGTCGCACCCCAACACTCAAATGGCCATGAGGCCAATGTGTAGAATGTTATGGTTGGTGCAAGACCACACCATGTACTACATTGGTGGCATCTAGCTACATCCATGCGCTTGTAATCATCAAAGGCTAGTATCCTAGTCTGATCTTGGCTTTCATCTTTGATCGAGATGCACTCGCATAGACAATGTACCCCGGCCATGATCTTATGGGCTATGTTTGTCTAAATAGATAACCACATTTGATCAAAAGATCTGTAAGGTGCCATCCACGAGCATAGGAGAGAGCTCTACTTCATTTGATGGGCTTGTGATTTCTTGAGGTAGTTTTCCTATGTTCAAGTAATCTATGAATGGTTTCTAATCCAGCTCCTCATCCAATGAACCTCCCCTTCAAGAGAAATCTCTTGATGAGTTCATCAAGGGATAAGACTTGTCTATTTTGGACCCTTATTGGAATGGACTCATCTTCCGACATGCCAATTCCTTTCGAGTTTGGCCAAAGCATCTGCTACGTTCTCCTCGAGGACTTGTAGATGGTGACCTCGTGATTTGGGCCACCATGGTGTACTCATGGTAGTGATGAAGCTTAGGTTTTAGAACCTTATAGACCCAAAGAATCGGTTGATGACCAGAATCCCATAGATGTTGATGCTTTTGACACATAATGTAGCTAACTCAGATCAATCAAAGCCTCATACTCAGCTTCATTATCGATGCATGAATTAGAGAGATAGTATGAGAATCTCATCACATCATGATGATTCCCACTTCTACCTTTCCTGGAAGAGTAGATTATGGTTCTTCTCCTTTTTGAAAGGAAGCCGCGCCATCAAAATGCATCTCCCAACGGTGGATGCTAGTGTCCCATAAGTTCATGATTTGTTCATTGGGAGGTCATCACTAAGCGAGAATCAGGAAGTGGGTGTGCTAAGAAATCGCAAGTGTATCCTTTCACGAGGAGGTACAAATGTGATATCAAACATAGAGAATCATGAACCAATGTGCCAACCATCCAGATAGCGTTGACTATGTCATGAGATATTATAGTGGATTGATCCTGGAGATCAAGTTCACTTTATGAAAAAGCATATAGTTTCATAGCTTTTGGGATGTGAAGATGAGAGCTAGGCAATGTTTCTCAATAGGTGGGTAGTTTGCTTCAGGGATCGATGATGGCTAAGGTAGTAGAGAGCATTCTCTTCCTTCATCATTGGTTTGCCAACAAAGTGCCAAGGAGTCATCCAATGCAGTGTAAAAGGATAAGTGGCTTGCTTGGGATAGTGCGAACGAGGCTTCACCAAATACTGTTTGATGTCTTTAAAAGCATACTGGCACTTGTCATCCCACTTGAACATAGAGTCATTTTTGATAAGTGCTGAAAATGGCTTGCATCTCCTTGATAGATTGGAGATAAAGCACCTTGGAATTATCTGAGTTGAGTTAGACTTTTAGGGGGTGTCATTTCTAAGATAGCTTTGATCTTTTCTAGGTCTATCTCTATTCCTGTCGACAACAAACCCAAGGAACTTCCGCTACTCAAAATGCACACTTGTGGGTTCATTTTGATTGAATTATCTTAACCATTCAAAACTACTCAAGTCAAAGAGATGGTCTTTTTCTTTCTTTTGACTACTAGATCATCAACATAGCATTCAACTTGATGATGAATATGAAGTCATGGCCTGCTGGTATGTAGCAGACATTTTAAGCCAAAAAGGCATGACCTTATAACAAAATATTTTGATCGGGTTCAAAAAGCAGTGTTTCTTTCATCCTCGGTGGCCATCTTAATTTGGTTGTAGCTAGATGACCCATCCATGAAAGAGAATACTGCATGAGATGAGGCGATGTCCACCATTAATTCTGATATAGGAAGTGGAAATTCATCCTTAGGACATGCCTTATTTAAGTCCTAAATTGACATATAATTTGGCCATTCTTCTCTTAACTAGATGACAGCTAACGAGTAGGTATTTTTCTTCCCCGATAAACCAAAGATTGATCGCTTTTCTTGACTTCAAAATGACCTATTCTTTGATTTCTAATCGCATGCCTAGAGCTTGCTTGATAGGTTAGTGTTATTTATTAGTTTGGACCGCCATCGGAGATAATCCAAGCATCACTTCATAGCTCCATGCAAAGCAATCCTTAAACTTAGTCAATAGCCTAACTAAGTCATTGGTTTCTTCTTCATTCAAGAGAAGATGTATGGAGGCGTGGATCTTCTTCTATCCCTAGGTTAATTTCTTTGAGCTTGTTGATGGTTGATTGATTTTCTTCAAATTTGAGCGATTTGAAGATGTGATCATCTCTTTTCAAATTGAGAGTTTTGGTTTGAAGATCATCATAGAGTTTCTAAACAAGACACACTAGTAGAGATTAGTGAGAAAAAAAGATATGATCATCATTATCACCTATCTCCATTAAATCCTATATCATCAATCTACATCGGTCTGATTGTGCATCCCTTTGTTGTTCCAGCTTCTCAAATACTCGAATTGCTCGACCATGTAAGGAATCAAACCTTTCTTTGCAAGATTATGAACACAAGGTGTACCAAAAGGTAATTCCATTAAATCTTATATGAATTATCCTCAAGTTCTACATCGCTTCTTGACTTGAGGATGATGATCCCAATAGAATCTCTTTGGCTTGACATCCATGGAAGATCTAGGGGCTTCTTTAACTACTAAACCTTCAACTTTTGAAAAGAAAGTGGTTAGAGCTAAGGTTCCCAACTATCCTAATGGTTTTACATAACTGATTCAAATACATTTATGCTTTGCTTGGAGGCAGTCTTCACCGCCTGGCTCAGTGTCACCTCCAATGAAACCCACGAGAGGGGGGGGTGTGCTAATCACATGAGACTCATCCCAGCTAGATTCTAAGTCTATGTGAATAGCAGAGTACTGTGAACTGAACATGGCCCATGTTGCTGGCCAACCAGGGGTCTTCCACCTGAACCTCTATATCTACCTCTCCTACCCGGTGGAGGTCGAGTCATCCTACCCATATGTCCTATGGTGGAATGAACTGGGTGGAATGTAACATGCCTCTACCTCTTCCTCTGTCCCTTTCTGCTCTTATACTTCTTTCTTCTTTTCTTTCTTTCTTTTCTTTTCTTTTTTTTCTTCTTTTCTTCTTTTGTATTTGAACTTTGGCCAACTTCATAAGAGTAGGTGTTTTGATTTTGAGTAAGGTAGCAGGTCACATTCTCATATATCTCGACCTCTCTAATCGATAATGGCTTTTCATCTCCTTTAACATAGTATTTGATTCCATCTTTTCAAAACTTGATGCACTAATGAAGAGAGGATGGAACCATCTCATTATGGTGTATCCAAGGCCTACTAAGCAGCAAGAATGATGTATTCAATCAATTATATAGAACTTGGCTTCGCCTTCCAATGCCTATTTCCAAAGGTAACACTATGGAGCCTAAAGCCCTCTCACTTCATTGAATCCTCTCAACATCATCCCATCTCAAAGTTCAAAGATGTCAATCTCAAATAAGAAAGGGTTTTGACTCATAATGTTCACGATGCACTGGATCAACCAACACCCTAGAAAGTCAATCGCCCATATCCACTATGATGTAGAGGGTGCTCCATGTCCCCTAAGAAGGTCTTCATCGTGAATGTGACTCTGGCTTCTCTGAATAATGTGCTCCTCTCAACAAATATCACCGAGCTAAGCATATTTTGGATCAAGAAGGCCTTGATTAATGATTCTCTCATCTCTTTGGATAAGACAAGGGCATCATATATGCTTAATTTTTGCAACTTTCTTAGTGAGTGAGACATTATAATCAACTGGCATCCTCCATAAAGCATATCCATGGGTGGAGCATGTGGAGGGCTTCTGATCACTTGAACCAATGACTTTTTCCTTATCTTGAGGTGCTACCTAGAGGTAGAACTTTCCATGAGGTTGACTTATGACTTCTGAGATGGTTTAATGGAAGATTCTACGCCATCGTTCACCTACAACTTCTCCTATAGGACCCTCAAATCGATGATTCCAAGTCTATCTCAAGAGGTGAACCCGTATTAGAGAAAAGTCCATCTAATCGAAAGAGAGGATGATCGAGTTTTATAATTATTAAGACTTGAAGAGTTTTCTAAAGAGAATTAGATAACCCATCGGTGACATGATGTAATTCAAACTAGCTTTATTCCTTGATTTCTTAGATTTAAAAGGAGGTACATAGTAAAAATCTAGTAAAGTAAGTGGTGAGGGATTTGATGCCCTCATCATCAATACAAGATGTCTACTAGAAGAAGAACTAGTAGGAATGTCAGAAGTAGTCAATGATGGAATGGAGGTCGGACTCGGTGGTGGTTGCTACTTGGCTATCCCAAGTATGCTGTCGCTACTAAGTTTCCATTTTCCCAAGTTGTCTTTGGCAACTTAAACCTTCCTTGATGTTGAGGTTGAGCTACCTCGTGCACCTATAAGGAAAGTTTCTTGATTTTAGAAATAATCTTTTTAGAGGTTCGGGATAAAGAGATATCCCAACCTTATTTTTATTTTGAGAGGATCACATGTATCCCCAAGGATTACCCTAATAGAACTGGATGGTTGTTCTACTAGATATTCCTTAGGGATAACTATAGCACTCGACTTGTAGCTATGCTCAAGACATTCCTTAAATGTAAAAGCAATCCTCCAAAACATGGCCTAGCATGCAGTGATAGGGGAAAAAGTTAGGATCATTACTCCCGCCTCTTCCTAGCTTCAGTTCTGTAGCTAAAAATTAGTTTCTTTAAGAGGTTCTTAAAGATTTTGACTACCTCCCTCTTAAATGAATAAGATTTGTTTAATTTATCCAAAAGAGTAGGTGTGATAGCTACTGGCGGGTATGTATATCACTGAGTATGAGGAGGAGGCTGAAGGCCATGGAGGCGTACCAAAAAGATGGTCGAGGGTAAAGGAGGTGGAAGTAATGTGAGCTCGAGGTCTCTCACCGATTGTGCTTCCCTTATCCAATGTTACCACCCCCGCTTCTTTTCATAAACTTTCTATGATTTTAGTTTTAATGATTGATCTTGAAAAGGCAGCTGTTTGGCCTCTCCTTGTAGACTAGCCGCCTTATTGATTAATTTCTCAAATGTCTTAATGGTGAAACCTTTAAGCATGAAGGCGACCGAGCCATGAATATTCTTTAATAGAATTTCAATAGCATGTTCTTCATAACGGTTCACATTTAATGCTTAAATTGCCATCTAAGAATATAATCAATAAGGGGACTCACCGAGGTGTTGTTTGAGCTACAAGATCACCCAGTTACCCTTTTGAGCTCCAAAGAAATCTCTTAACAAAGAGTTTCTCCAACTTAGCAAAAGTCTTCATTGAATCATTGGGAAGTTCACCACTAATCAAAAACTATACCCACAAGACTGTTGACAAAGAGACGGAATAATAATGCATCATTGCCACCAGCATTGCAACAACTGGCCCTGAAGTGTGTTATATGTTGGCAAGGGTTCTCACTGCCATCAAAACTTTTGAAAGGAGGCACAAAACCCTTAGGATATTGGATAGCATCAAATTCTTGGTAGGTCTACCCTTTGGAATGATGAACCACCTGCTTGCACCTTCACTTGTTATTTAACCATGAGTTTGATATCTTTTTTTGTATGGAGGTACTATCCACTACCTTCCTATACAAGCTAGTACTGCCCTGCTCTACTAGAGGTGAACTCTTGGGTTGATCTAGACATGCACAACTCAGTGCCTCCACAATGGTAGTTATCGGAGCTTGATTCTGAAGTGCTAGAACTGCTCCTAATAAATCTTCAAGCCTCTTCCCATCCTATCAATCCATCTTTTGCTTGAGTTGAAGGAGGTGTGAAATAGGTTGTATCATCCTCTGCAAACACCTTCCAAACTATGATGATCCCGGGAGGGAACCCTAGTATCAACCATATGCACCTCTAGTCTTCCAACAAATCATCATCATCGGATCAAAGCTAACCTTTTCCTCTTGAGGTCCCAATCATACCTAGATTTCTTTCTTTTAGAAATATGCTAAGATATCATCTAAGGAACAGTCCAACTATGACGGCACAAATACTCACAGCTGACCGGTGGTGGGATCATGGTCATTAACTGAGATACACCTGACCTCCTCTGCTTCTTGAGTGCTAACCATGTGAGGACTATGCTCACTGGAGGACACATGCTCATGACGATCAACTACTATGGGTGGAGTACTGCCCCTGGAGGGTCTACTGCCATGGAGACAATAGAACTGTCCCCTTTCTTCTTCTACCGCTGCTATATCCATAATCAGTTGAGGTGATGATGGTGGAGGTATGACTATGATGCTGAGTGACTCCTCTTCACCATAAATCAAGTAGGAGGTCGAGAGAACTCACCCTCACCTCGCTGAGATGATGGGATCCTTGGCTATGGATCACCTGCTTTCTTCCCCCGATGCTACTCTCTCATGGCTTTGGGAGGAACTATAGAAGATGGAACCTACACTAGCGATGGCTAATGTGGAGTAGAGGTGGAGACAACACCACCCCTCATGCAGGGATCCTCCCATGATGGGTGGTACCAATCAAAAATACTATCGAGACCAACATGGGTAGCGCCGAATGAAATCTATGAGGGTGAGGCGCCAGCATATCTTCACCTCTCTCTGCTAGTGATGTGAATTGATACTCAGGCCTCTCTGGCCCTCTTCAAAAGGATCTGCTCACCTACACTGCAAGGAATAACTAATCGCAAATCAAACTGAGCACTATACTCTGATCATCCATAAGCCCTGCCAACATGGCATAAAATTATCATGAGGCTAGGATATGACCTTCTCCTATCTCTGACAGGTGTCTCATAATGAACTGGAGGTGGAGGTGATACTGCAATTCTCAACATCTTCCTCTCCTTTAACCGGGGGATGGAAATTCTGAAAGGAGAAAACCACCAGGTGACCCCTCTTCTACAAATGTGAGATAATGTCTCATCTCCTTGGCAATGCACATGGTGCCGCTTGATCTTGCGCTCTATTATGCACTAGGTTTGGCTGGTGGAGCAAGAGATAGACCCTACCTCAAAGGTGGGGAGACTATCCTCAAGCTGGATAGCCTTCCCTAGAGGAGCCAATGAGTGGGTACTAGCTCATCTGGGCGGATGGGAACAATTGACTGTGTGGGAACTAGAACTATAGCTACTACGGGAACCTCTACCATCTTCCTCTTTGAGGAAACTTAGATTTGAGGCATCTCAATGGATGGCGGGCTTCTACCACCACCACATCCTATTGACGAGTGAGGGTTGCCCCTCACAAGTAATCGCTCTCAAATCCTCAGCCAAAATGTATTAAATGAACAAAATTAGTTTGAGGGAGGCTGCCGATCCAAGGACAAATCCATCCCGAAGGAGAAGGTGAACACATACTTCTGTGAATCCATCTGCACTATACTGCACTAAGAAAAGCTGACTAGACTGAGTTGAAACTGAACTGGAACTGTGCAATTATTAGAAATAAACTCAAATTAGATTTTTTTGCCTTAGTATTCTATTGACTTTTTAAATATGATTTAGAGTTTGAACCCACACTCAATAATTTGAATATGTTAAGTGGGGTTCATTGAATTTAGGAGAGATCTTGAATAACTTGGAGGAGAGATTTTGAGTTCATTTGAGTTCAGAGTCCACATTCAACAAATTTGTGTATGTTGAATGGGTTCAAATATTCTGAGAGACTTTTGATGCTTCCATTGGTTCATATTTGAGTTTGATTTTAAGTTTTGGGGACCCTTTATTTAACAAATTTCAGTATGTTAAATAGAGGGTCAATTGATTTTGTTTTCGATTTGATTTTGGAATTTACTCATTTAACAAATTTTGGTATGCTAGATGAGATGTTTGAAAAAAAAAATTTTGCTTTTTTGCCCATGATGTATATAATGTGTGAATTTAGAAATGGAATCTTTACTTAGCAAATTTGTGTATGTTAAACAAAACCCAAATCTAATTTTTATTTTGATTTTTAAAATGGGATCTTTACTTAACAAATTTGTGTATGCTAAATAAAGCTCAAATGTGTTTTGTTTTTTGTTTTGATTTTAAAAATGGGATCTTTACTTAGCAAATTTGTGTATGATAAATAAAGCCCAAATGTGTTTGATTTTTATTTTGATTTTGAAAATAGGATCTTTATTTAGCAAATTTGTGTATGCTAAATAAAGTCCAAATGTGTTTGATTTTTATTTTGATTTTGAAAATGATATCTTTTCATAGCAAATTTGAGTATGCTAAATAAGATCCAAATGTGTTTGAACTTTTTTTTTTTTTTTGAGAATGGGATCTTTACTTAGCAAATTTGTGTATGCTAAATAAAATCCAAATGTCTTTCATTTTTTATTTTTGATTTGTGTTATTTTTGAAAGGGGGGCGGGGGACTCTATTTAACAAATATGGTGTGTTAAATAGAATCCAATTCCTTTTCAATTTTATTTTTGAAAAAATTAAAAACTTATTTAACAAATTTGGATACATCAAATGGAATTCCAATGTATTTTTATTTTCATGATTTTTGCAAAGGATATTTTCATTTAATAAATTTGGGTATGTAAAATGGAAGTCAATCATATTTGATTTTTCAAAGATGAAATTTTTGTGTATGATTATTGCTCTTTGAAAAGAAAGAAATTCCAACTTAAAACATTGGAATGTGTTCAGAGGAGTTTCAAATAGTGTGATTTTATTTGAAGATGATTTGTGCTTTTGAAAAAGAAGAAACTCCAACCTCAACATATGTGAGATATATTGAGTGGAGTTTCAATTTTATGAAATGATTTTATTTGGAAATAAAATCTTCATTCAATAAATTTGGGTATATTAAATGAGGATTCTTATTTTCAAATATGTGCTTTTGAAAAGGAAGAAACTCCAACTTCAACATATGTGAGATATATTGAGTGGAGTTTCAATTTTTATGAAATGATTTTATTTGGAAATGAAACTTTCATTCAATAAATTTTGGTATGTTGAATGAAGATATGTGATTTTTTTTTGAAAGATGATTTTGATTTCGATTTTGAGAAGAACCTACATGTAACAATCTAAGGATTGTTAGATGATTGAGTTATATATTTTGCAAAGTATTTTATTATGTGAACTTTGGGAAAGTGCTTTTGAAAAGTGATATTTTTATAAAGGATTTATTTTTCTTTATTTGTGAATGAACCTTACCTTACCATAGAGATGGTAAGGATGTTCAAAAGGTTTTAGTCATTTCTTTTAGTTAAATTTTATTTTCACTATTGGGGACCAACAGGGTTTTCAGACCTACATGGAGTGAGGTGCTAAAACCTAAAGATGTTGGCAAGCTTAGCTTAAAGATGAAATAAACTAAGTTCCAATGAAAAATCTTGAATTCATATGAAATATAAATCCACTATCAATACTTGGAGACAACGAACATTTACCAAAGATGGAGAGAGGAACCCTCCCAATGGAGTCGCCAGAAAAATCTGTGGTATTTTATTTTAAGGAAGTGGAATGTTATGTGTATGTTTATGTGAGGGACACCATGTAGATCCACAGATGTACTCATTAGTGATCGGTATGACATTAAAATGTGTACTATCTCGAGATAGAAGTCACTACCCCATATGGACCTAATCACCTAATGAGGACTCCTAAGGCATGATGGGTCTTCGAATGTACTAGAGATCTTTCCCCTACTTTACATGGAAAAGTAAAGTAGGGTTTATTTGAACCAGGTTTGTTAAGTTCCCTATGGAGGCAAGCCCATAGTTAATTATATACTAAATAATGAGATTCCTTAGACATACTCTTGATTAAGGTAAATGATCATTGTCTCCAAAGATTTCAAAGATAAGACTATCAATCAAAATTGTTATTTTAGAAAATCAAGATTGATCAAAAGAGAGAGTTATTATCAAACCAAAGAGAGATGAGTAGGGGATGCTCATACTAGGAAACCTAGTGAGCATCCCAAACTATCCTGGGCTTTATATTTTGAAATTGAGGAGAATTATATGTTTGAGTTGAATTTTTATTAGAAATCTTTTTTCCACAATACAAGATCGTAGAAATGCCTAAGAGGTGAGGATTTATGCTTGTAGCCTGCAAAAGGAAACAGCAACCTCAAATCCTAAATCTAGGGAACTTTGGCGAGGGCCAAAGCACAACCTAAATCTAAGGTGAAAAAAATTGGTATATGGTTTATCTCCACAAGAGAGAGTAAACCTTAGGCTTACAACCGCCTGGAGTGGTCACCAACTAACTCCTACTATAATTTTAAATACATGTACGCAAGTCTTATGCTTTGCAAGATGGCTAATCTTTTGTCTATTTAGAAAGGATATTAAGTCCTTAAACATACTCCCTAATAGACTGCATCATCAAGGGCATGAATAATGACTTAAATCTAATTCAAATGTTGTCAAGTTTTATTATATTTTTAGACATTTTTATTTGACACATGCTATGGGATTTCATATGTACAATGCATGAGAAAATTGGTTATAGGCCAAAATCAGAAAGAATAAGGTGTGTTTTCACCATGGCTCTCAAAGGTTAAGCCAGTTTCTTTGGCAAAGGTGGAAGCCCTCCATTAGCAAGAGTGAGATAATATGATTTATGCATGATGTGAGACATACAACAACCAGCTAAGGGGGGTTGCTAAATCTTTTATCATCTTGATTTATATCCTAGGCTTTAAGTGAGGTTATAAATTATTTAGTTTAATTTTGAGTTGATTAATTGGCTAGAAATTTTATTTTTCTCTAAGAGCCTAATTGCATCCAGGCCATTCAACAACCATCAAACAATTAAGAAACTAAGAAAATCATGCCATCCTAATTGTGCAATAATAAACATAACATCAATCAATTTATAAAATTAGCACAAAATAACAAGAGGTGGTGCATGCCTACAACCCAAAAGAAATGGAAATGAGCTCTACCCTTATACAACCTGACAAATGAATAAATTCAATTAGAAGGAATTCATGTTATGGGTGTCTTCATTCTTCATTCTTTCATTTTGATTTGCTTCTTTTCTTTCTTCCTTTTGGCTTGATTGGAATTTGGTTGCTCCAAGGCTTTACATGGTATATAAGACTTGGTCTTATAACCAATGTTCATCCTAATCTCCCATAACATTCATTCCAAATCTTAATTGCAAAATTTACAATAAAATGGGAAAGGTAAATCAAACTAAACCTGTGAAACAAAGGTTAGCTAAACATATCACACAACCCAAGCAGTTATATAAATAAGTTGGACTTAGCACTCCACACATAAGTAACCAAGTCCACATGTCCTAATTTGGGTTATCCTTAGGGGTATAAGCAACCACACAGTAAAAAACTTTTATATTTTTATTACAACAGCCCTTAAGCACACCCCTTACAGAAAACATGATTAGGCTAAGATCTAGTCTACACATACATACACCCTAACATCCAATCTAAAATAATACATCATAAAAAATAAAACATTCATCAAACCATGCACCGCCTAACAAGCTAAATGGTGACTTAGTAATGTGTGCCATTTAAGGCTTGTGTGGCATGTCTTAGCTAGCTTTAAGGTTGAATTTTAAGTGTGAAAGATTCAATTTAGATGGTGGTTTCATTTCAAGTGATTTAGTTGACTTATCAATTTTAGTTGGTGATTTGATTTATTTTGAATAAACCTACATTTAGTGACTAAATGTTATGAAGAGAAGGAAAGAGAAGAGAACCTCTCTTTCATCCCTACCTTAAAGCATTTCTAAGGTAGATTCATAAATGAATTTTCTTTAGTGAATGATTTATTATATATTTTAATTAACCTTAAATTTAGATATGCTCTAAATAGTCCTATTTAATAAGAAAGGCATCTTAGGATTAGTTAGGTGGATTACTACCACATAACACACAACCATTTATTTCTTTCCACCATGTATACCATGCATATGAATAATCCTAAGCATACCTATACATAATGCAAATTTTAGCACACTTTGATGATGAATGCTAAGAGATAGATTTGAAAATTTTGGATATTCCATGTTAATTGATCAATGCATGTCTTTATTATGTATAAAAGAGGATTTTTCATCCATTAACTAAATGCACACCCACATGTAAAAAAAGTTAGTGAGTACGCCATTATTTTCTACACCGGTAAGTACAAGACCTACTTAGGCTACTTAAAGCCTCACTGGATGTCCGACTAATTTTCTTAAATACATGTAGATGTACAAAAGAACCAAATGGAAGAATCAAAAAATCATCATATTTGATTTGGCAGTATAATTTACATGTGCAATATGAATTTTCTTCTTAAGTCATAACATAGAAATGCATAGGAATAGATTTAAACAAGTGTTCTATTCTTCTCAAATGAACTATACACTTGTATATCCTATGTAAATCCATGTTCAGAGAAGAAAAGAAAATTTCATAATACACATCTTATGCTATAATCACATGCAAGCTTATAAATATTTATAAGTAGCATCACTTCATTCATAATCTTTGATTTATAGGTTTTGAAAATAATTTTGGTTTTGATAATATAATAGCCACTCATATTCTTAATTTTAGCCAACACATGCAATTTGACATAAAAGGAAACATTTCATTTGATTAATTTTTAAAAGAGATGAATGCATGATTTCATATGGCAAACAATATTTAACATGATTGGAAAGAAATAAAGGGATGTAAGCACATGACTTCATTCACCCTAATTAATTCCTAAGGACAATCATATAAAATAAGATCATTTAAAATGAATCAAAATTCTTAAGGAGATTTTTATTTTGAATTTGATTTAATTTAGGAAATATGAAAAGGTTTGGTCCTAACCCATTCTCCCATGTATGAATTGATTTAGTTTAATTTAGAATTAGGTTGATTTTATATTTTTAGGTATGAATTAAATCCATTAATTACCCCTTACCTATACCACTTTAACATAATTATCCAAGTAATTATGAGCCAACATATGATATGCAACCACATGGAAATTAAATCAGCAATGCACCTAAGAAATGAAGGGCCTAATGCAATTGGCTCACAATTATTGATTAATTAAGCTAAAGGGTTTAATTAAGTACTTTCATAACCATCCTACACATGTAGTTTGATTATAATTTCTTTTGGAATTCTCTTAGGTTATTGAACACCTAAGAATCTACCCAAGAATTGAATGATTAAGTTCTGAATGATTTGGTTTTGAATTTGATTAATATTATTTAATGAGGTGATTAAGCCATTAATTAATTACAAATTGATTAAGTGTTTGTCCAAATGAAATAAACATAGGGGAAGATTGCAAAAGAGGTCCTCATCTCATTCCCTATGTCCATTCACTATTTCATAATTATTGGCAAGTTTAATTAGTGAGTTTATCACTGTTTAACATGTTAATTAATCATTTAATTAATTAAGAGAGGGATTAAGGATGAAATAAATTCCCCTAATTAATCCAATAATAAATTCTAAGAAAATCATGGAGGTAGGTCATCCTAATCAACCTCAAGAACTTTGGAATTAATTAGTGAACTAATTAAGAGTAATTAATTAATTACATTTCTAATAAAACCCAAATAAAGAAAACATTATTGTTCAAAATTAATTTATTTTAATTTTATATTATTCTCCTCTGAATTATCTTTAAAATGAGTGTTTGTTTGTAATTTTTGGATTTTTCTATAATTAGTTATAAATTTTAGAAATTTTACCATTAAAATTAGAATAATTATGCCTAATTAAACCCCTAATCTCATTGGACCACGTGGCTAAAATGCATGCGCAATGCACAATTAGATAGGTTATTTGTCACATCCATCTTTAGTCACCGCGGTGGATGCGCTTTCTCGCCATAGATCTAAGATTGGACGACCGAGATTAATCCCACAATTCAAGAATGAATCAGAGGGGATCTAGCATGATCTGATCACAACCGTCCAATCCAATCACACAAAATGGATGGCATTTGATACTTCTCCTTCACAAGCGATGAGTGACAAACACCGTTCATCTCTCCTCATTCAATTTGAGCTCACCCGAGCTCGAATTGGGATCAAAATGATACCACACCTTCGGAAGGGGGATGCACATCCAATGATCAAGATTTTATGCGGTTACAATTTCTTTCAAAAAGGACCAATTGAATTTTCCTATGGCTACATTTTCAAGCAATTACCTCACCGGAGGCTATCACCGGTGCTTCCAACAGAGGAGGTAGCTTCTTCTAGAGACGAAGCCCTGTTGAAGGAATCCAAAATTGGTTTGAAGTAGTTTGCTCGGTTAACCAAGCTCCCCTTCAATGGTGAACTGCTTTGATTGAAATGGTACTTCACATGGCTTGGAGACTTGGGAAACGATTCGATTGAGCTCAACGAGGTTCGATGATGGCGTATGCAAGGTTAATTTGGTTTTGGTTGAGAATTGAGTGAGTTGGAATTTTGAATTAATCTCCCTATTTTGACTTTGAGTAAAACCAAAATGGAAAATGGGGAGCTCGAGAATGGCTTGGAAAAGCTTGGGGAGGCTTCGATTTAACCTCTCTAGCTCTGAGGAAATGATTGATCCTCGTTTGAGTGGGAATAAGGGGGAGTATATCTCCCCCTCCTTGAATTGGACGGTGAGAGGCTGTTTTGCTAATTTTTTATCAATGGCTTGGATTGGAGGCATGGTTTGAGCTGTAAAACTCCCCACATGGGAGTGAAGGATAGTGGATGCCCATGTGCTAGGTGAGTGCATTTGGAGTTCAAAGGTTTAAATACCATTAGAGAGGTCAGTTTGGCCTTGCCTTGGGTCATGGCCGACCCAAGCTCATTGGGTCATGTTCACCACCCTCCTTGGTGCCCATATGGACCACTAGAAGGATGCCAAGTGGCCTTGAGAAAGAAATGGTCAAATTCTAAGTGAATTTATTCATAGGATACCCTTTGACCTAAGGGAAAAATGGTCATTTAGCAATGAGTTTGATTTGGGCAGATTTGAAATGATTCAAAAATGGGTTGGGCAAAATTTCAAGTGATTTGGAGTTCATTTGGTTTGAATTGGTTCAATTTGACCCATTTAGGTCAAGTTGGGTCAAATTAGGTTAGGTTAGGTTGACAATTGGTCAAATTGGGTCAAACCATGGGTTAGGTTAAGTTCAAATGATCATTTGGAGTCTATGTGTATTATTGGTTTGGTCAATTTGGTTTAGATTTGGTTATGGTTCATTTAGGTTCATTTAGGTCAAATGGGTCAAGTTGACCAATTTGACCCATTTGGCCCAATTAGGTTAGGTCATTGGTTTGTTTAGGCTTGGTTGATCATTTAAAATGTATTGCAAGCTTTGGTTTCAATCAATTTTGATTTGGTTTGATTTCAAGTTGATTTGACCTTTTAGGTCAAGTGGGGTTCATGGTCAATTGGGCTAGGTTATGTCTGGTCAAGTTCAAAAATCAATTTAGAATGAATTTGACCCATTGGTTGCAATCAATTTGGCTTAGATTAAGATTTGACCCATTTTTGGCTTTTTAGGTCAATTTGGGTCAATTTAGGTCAAGGGGCCAATTAGGCTTAGTTTGGCTTAATTGATGAATTGGTCATGTTCAATAATTGATTATGAATTTGTTTAGATCAATGGTTTCAATCAATTTGGCATATGGTGTGAGGCTTGGATGGGCTTAGTTCAATCCAATTGGGTGAGAACTTAGCTCAAAAAGGCCTTTTAGGTCACTTTGGGTCAAGTGAGCCTAAATGGGTCAATTGGCTTGATCAAGGCTTGATTCAAGTTTTGGTTGAGCTCATATATGGACTTATGATGGAAATATAAATCCAATTGCAAGTGGTTTGGAGTCAAATGTGTTTTGGTTCATTTGATAATTTCAAGTCAAAAGGGTGAACATGGGTTTGATTTGGGTTAGTTTGATTTTGGCTTGGTGATTATAGTTTAGGTTTATATTTGGGCATGTTTGAAGAAGTGATTGTTTGAAGAGAAAATCCAAGGGTTTGGATTGATTTGAGAATGATTTGGCTAAATCCAAGAATTTGGCTTAAAGGATATAAATTGGGTTTAGATTTAAGTTTTGAATTTATATTAATTTGATTTTGGCCATTTGAATTTATATTTCATTTATATTTGTGAATATAAATGAGAATATAAATGATCCATGAGAGAATCATGTGAATTAGAAGTGATTTGATTGTGAATTTGGTAGGTCAAAAGTTTGGAAAAGAGGTTTTAATTTGATTTATATTCATTTGATTTGGATGATTTGGATGCCAATTTCATTTATAATTGTGAATACAAATGATGAATAAGTGATTTATAAAGAAATCATTTAGCTTTGGGTTTATTTGAAGTTTGGCTAAGCTTATGGATGTGATTCATAAGACTTGAAGGTTTTGGATATTGGAATTTGATCATGGGTTTCAATTTGATTTGAAATTGATTCATGATTTGGATTTTGGAATCTAGATTTGAATTTGATTTGAATTGATTTTAATTTGAGGTTTGGTTTGAAAGAAGGAAGCAAGGATTGTTGCATGTGGCAGCAAGTCCTCCAAATACCCCTAAGTTTAACCTATTCCTATGGCTAACTCTTCTAAGTCTTTAGGGTTTAGTTAAGTGTTCACCTAATCGCTAGAAGTGTCTTAAGACTAAGGAACTCTTAGTGTCTAGAAGATTCCTATGTCTAAGGTGGAGAAGTTGAGAGCTTACTCGAAAAGTGGGGTCAACAAATATCCATAACTAAAGCAAAAAAATATAAGGGCTTAAAGCTGATCCTTGATGTAATCCAACTGAAATAGGAAAATATTTTATCAACTCTCCTTATATTTTGACACAAGTAATAGCTCTAGTATACATATCCTCAATGACATGAATATAACAAATATTAACTCATTTCTTTTCTAGAACTCTCCAAAGAACATCTCTTAAAACTTTATCATAAGCTTTCCCTAAATCAATAAATATCATATGTAGATCCTCCTTACTTTCTCCATACTTCTCCATCAAATCTCTAACAAATGTATAGCATCCACGTAGACCCTAGCATGAAACCAAATTGATTGTTAGAAATATTTATTTCACATCAACCTATGCTCACTCTTTCCCATAATTTTAATGTATGACACGTTAACTTAATCCTCTATAATTTGCACACTCTTGTGCATCACCTTTATTCTTAAATTTGGGAACCAACAAACTCTTTCTCAACTCATCTGGCATCTTTTTAGTTTTTAAAATAAAGATTTGTAAGCCAAGAAATTCCTTAATCTCCTAAACATTTCCACACTTCTATTAGAATATCATCAGGTCCTACTATTTTTCCACATTTTATTTTCTTTAAAGATTTTCTAACTTTAAATTTACTAATACGATGATAAAAATAAAATTTTCTATTTTTGTTTAGGGTATTAATATTGCTAAAATAAATCATATTTTAGATCCTCTAAAAATTATCAAAATACCTCATCCACCTATTTTAATATCCTTTTCTAAGAAAGCACTTTATGATTTTATCCTTAATATTTCACTTGAACTAGATATCTACTTCACCTATCACTTTGGTATAACTTATATATAGCCTTTTCACCTTCTTTGGTATCCAATTTATTGTATAAATCACTAAACGTTAATTTTTTTACATCATATATTGCTTTTTTAGAATCTCTATGGGCCACTTTATATCTTTCTCAATTCTCTGAGTTTTTATATCTAAACCAAGTTTTATAATAATGCTTCTTATTTCATATCTTTTCTTGTACATTCAGACTCCACCACCAATTATTTTTATTAAAAGAAGCTTTTCTTTTTGATTCTCCAAGCACATTTTTTGCAACTTGTTTAATTTCACTTGCTACATTTTTCTCACATAACATTAGCTTTTATGAACATCCCAAATTCTAAGCTCTTATAGCTTGCTCTTAAAAATATATTTATTAACATTCTTTAAGTGCCCCCATCAAATTCTAGGATAATAATTTGATTTATTTTTCATCTTTCAATCTTTCATCTTAAAATCTAAAGTTAATAGTCATGTTGGGTACTTAAACTTTCACTTGGAATGACCTTACAATTTTTACAATCTAAACAAACTATTTTTCTTGTCAAAAAATAATCAATCTGTGTTTTACTATATCCATTTTATAAGTAATAATATGCTCATCTCTTTTTTTAAATAAAATATTAGCAGCTACAAAATCTTTGGCTAAAGCAAAATCTAATATAGTCCTACCATCTTCTTTAGTCACTCTAAATCCATAGCCACCATGAATACTTTTAAAATATTCTACCACTCTACCAACATGTCCATTTAAATCTCCTCCAATAAGTAATTTTTCTTCAAGAGATATCTTTGTATTAATCCGTCTAATTCATTACAAAATTTTTCTTTTGAGCCTACATCCAAACCTACTTGAAGAGCACAAACACTAATAATATTGACAATCTTATTATCAATAATAATCTTTAAAGGTATAATTCTATCTCCACATTTATTAATATTTATAAATTATCCTTCAAACTTTTATCTATTATTACACCTACGCCATTTTTAATTCAATTTCTTTCTGAATATGAAAGTTTAAAACCTAAACTATCAATCTCCTTGGCCTTCTCCCCAACCCATTTATTTCTTGGACACATAAAATATTTATCTTCCTATGAACCATAATATCTATTAATTCCATTAATTTACCTGTAAGAGTACCTATATTCCAAGTTCCTAACCTAATCCTAGTTTCATGGACTAACTTCTTTGCCCGCATCCATCCATAATGTGGGAACCTTGATTATTTAACACTACACCCGGGAGCTGATACAGTGGCCCTTGCATACTTTTCATTGTATTCAGGCCATACAGCGTGTCGCATCCAGGGGACCCCCTAGCATTAACACAATGTTTTAAAGGATTCATGTCATGATTATTTTGATAAGTTTTACGCTGGTTGGCAATTGTATATTGTAACCCTCCACTTTTCACATTCGGACTTGGGACCGACAAAGGTAGTGTTGATGGTAAAAACATTGGAATTTTAAAATAATGATGCCAAAGCAAAACTAAAATTTACACCTGAATCTATCAAAAAGCTAATTAATTAACTAATATCACAATATAAATAATTTTAGAGATTGGAATTCTCAAATCATATTTTGGGGTAGTAAAAGGAAATAAAACCTAATTTTTTTATTAAAATAAAAATCAGTATAAAAAGAGCATGACTACAACCTAACCCCTATAAGGGGAGTTTAGTTCAAACATTGATACAATAAATAAACTAAAAAAAAAGAAAAAAATAGAAGAAAATTTATGAGAATATCTTCTTCTTCGCCTTAGCTCTTTGACCTTGAAATTTCTCCTAGTAGTTTCTATAATGAACATGAAGCAACCTCCATATTTTCTCTCCTAAGATCATCTAATATTTTGAAAAAAAAAAAAGAGGTGAATGATGGTTGGAGAAGTCCCTAATTTCATCCACAATATTTGTTTGTATAAGGCTACAAGAGATCTTCCTAAACAAGTAAGAAATCTAAGTGAACTTAGGACAAATCAAAATAGGTGCTAAGCTCCCAATATATGGACATTCTGATAATCTAAGTTTTAAAACTAGGTGTGATGTCAACACATCTGGCTTTCTGATTTAAACTCATATTGGATTTGAGTCTCAAACCAAAGCACTAGCTTCTTTATCATTGCATGCAGGTGAGTACTAGATTATGGTGCCTAAGTGATAAGATAGTGGTGTAAACTTGTAAATAGGAACAAAATATAGAACTAGAAGAGGAGAGGGAAGAATCAATAAGAAAATTGTTATTAAAAAAACAAAAATTCTCTTTTACTAGGCTTTCCACAACTATTTCACAAAATATACTACATCATATTCAAATATGATAAGACTTTTTTAACTAAATATGATATATGAATTTAGTATAATGATTATAATGTGTATGTTTTCAGTAGTGACATTGCTCGACTCATTAATAATAGGTTGTACCATGTTCTCCTTTGTTTCAAAAAAACCTTGGCCAACATATTGTGATGGAAATGTTGTCTCATGGATGATATTCATAGATTTCTTCTATATTAAATTATAAGAAATTTTGAGCTCAAGTACCAAGGAAATTATGTAAACATTATTATTAATTTTTTAACAATGGGGAATGGGCCAACTTCCTTTGTTTGATTTTGAATTAGTTCCCATTATGAACATTCTTTGCATAGATAAATCATAATAAGGTCACCCACTTTGAAGTCTTTGAATCATCCTTCTTTGATCTTCTTATTGCATGTAGGATTAAGCATTCTCTTGTAATTTCTCTTTCAAACTTTATATCATTGGTATTTATTTTCAGATGCGTCGAGTGGACACCATGCAGATTATGCAAGGTACTTATTGAAGTGATCAGGTGAGACATTGAGGTATGATGTACAATCTTGAAAGTTGGAAACATCACCCTAAAATGTACCTAATCACCTAATAAGGACTCGTAAGGCATGATGTATATTCGTATGTACCGGAGATTCTTTCTCTACTTTACATGAAGAAGTAAAGTAGGGTTTATTTTAAGCTGGGTTCTTAAGTTCCCTATGAAGGCAAGCCTCCATAATTAATTACATCCTAAAAATTGGGATTTTCTAAGAAAATTCTCGATTAAAGTAGTTAATTATCTCCAAAGATTTCAATGTTAAGACTATCAAAGGATTGGTAATTTTGGAATATCAAATGGGATTGTTCAATCAGAAGACTTATTTTAGAATCCAAAGGAAAATAAGTATGAAGTGCTCATCATACTAGGAAGCCTTGTGAGCACTTCAACCTATCCTATGGTGAGGATTTATAGGTTTGAAAGAGAAATTTATTTGTTTGAGTTAAAATTTTATTAGATTGATAGGGCTTATATCCCACTAACACAAGATATGTGGAAATGCCTAAGAGGTGAGGATTTATGCTTGTAGCCCAAATGAAACTAGCTATCTCAGATCCTAAATCTAGGGAGCTTTAGCACAAGCTAAAATCATGTCTTAAATCTAAGCGAAAGGGGGACAAAAGGTTCTATACCATAAGAGAAGATAGACACATCCGACTCTTCTAGACTTACAACTACTTGGAGTGGCCACCAACTAACACCTCCTATGATTCAAAACCATGTAGTCCAGTCTTATGAAATTGCAAGATAATTAGGATTGTTATTTAATTAAAAAAGAGACTAAAGTCCTAAACCCCCTCCCTAAGAGACTAAAGCATAAGTGGTATGAACACATGACTTAGTCTAAAATGTAAATCCTTACAAATTTTAATTCATTTTGACACATTCATTTGGACAAAGGCTTTGGGATTTATCATAAATGCATGATAAAATGAAATTGTTGGCTAAATCAGCAAGAAGAGGGTGTTCTCTACCACAAGGGATGCCCTCATAGGTCAAGTATTCCCCTATCATGCAAGGATGGAGGTCCCCCATATTCAAAGAAGAATGAATATGCATGCATGATGTGAGACATACAACATATAGCTAAGGGGCTGCTAAATCTTTTAATTATCTTGCTTAGAGCCTAAGCTTTAAAATGAGATTATGAGTTATTTAAAATTTTAATTATGAGTTGTTAATTTAGTAGAAAAATTAATTTTATTCTAAAAGCCTACCACATCCAGGACACACATTAAAACATTAATCATAAAGAAACTATGAAAATCATGCAATCCTATTGCACAACCTAAACATAACATCAAGCAATTTTTATAGACTACCGCTAAAGAATAAAAGGCGGGTGCGGCTGGGTACTGCCATACACCCCAGAAAAGAGAAAATTATGTAGCCAAGCTCTACCCTTATACAGCCCAAAATATAAAAGAATAATTATAATTAGAAATGAATACATGCTATGGGGGTCTTCATTTCTTCATGTCCTCCTCTTTTATTTGATTTGGTTTGCTTCAAGGCATCACATGGCACCCCAGGATTAAGCCTTCTGGCCACTGCTCATCTTAATCCCCATAGCACTAATCCTAATTCATATTTGCAAAATTATATTTTTTATAGGAAAAGTAAATCTAACTACACCTGCAAGATAGATGTTAGCTAAACAAACATACAAATCCAAGAAGTTATAGTTATAGTGTGGGCTTAGCACCCTGCACATGGATAATCAAGCCCACCTGTCCTAACATGGATTATGCTTAGGGGTATAAGCAAGCTGTAAAGAGAGCATTTATATTTATTTTTAAGCAATCCCTTAAGCATAGTCCTCTGCAAAAAATACGATTATGCTAAGAGCGGCCTAACATCCAGTCTATGAAATATACACCCTAACATCCAGTCTAAAATATTATATTACAAAATAAAACAAACATCACACATACACGGTCCTAACTTAAGACTAGAAGTGGTGACCTAGTTCTAATGTGTGTGATAAGGCTTTGTGTGGTATGTCTTACTAAAGGTTAGAGTTATGATTTTTTAAAGGTGGAAAAGCTTAATTTAACATAAAGGTTGATTTCACTTCAAGTTGTTTAGTTAGCTTGAGACTTTTAGTTTATATTTTATTTTATTTCATTTGACTTGCACTTAGCATCTAAGTGTTTTAAAGAGAGGAAAGAGGATTAACCTCCTTCATCCCAACCTTAAGCCACTTTTTAAAGCACATTTATTTAATTTTGTTCTCTTTAGTGAATGGCTTATTAAATATTTTTATTAATCCTAAGTTTAGGTTAACTCTAAATAATCCTATCTAATATGAAAGGCATCTTAAGATTAATGTAGTTGTATTACTATCACATAGCACTTGTTAAGCCATTCATTCCCATCACTTATTACATGCATATGATTTAATCCTTAACATACATATACATGCAACATATGTTTTGGCACACTTAAATGATAGATGAATGCATATTGTTGGATTTTATATTTTGTTTGATTAAATTAATTATACTTGTAAATGAATGCTCTATCCAAATTTTAATACCAAAATACATAGGAATGAAATAAAATAAGTATGTGCCTTTGTTAACTAGGGAAGTGAGGTAATCAAATGGCCTCCTTGGGGAAACATAAAGCCTCATATTCCTGGGATGTCTAGAGTATATGCTAAATTCATTAAAACACATGTAAATTTATATATGAATTATAAGAAAGAGAGCACTAACTTACTTGTAATATATTTTAATGACTTAGATGATTATGGATGCATGTATTTTTAATAGAAAATGATATTTTCATTCTTTAATTAAACACACATACATATGTATAAAAGATGTAAGCAAGTACATGTCATTATTAACCAGGAAAGTGAGATAATCAAATGACCTCATTGGGATACTTAAAGCTTCATCTTTCTCAGATGTATAGACTATATACTTACTATCTTAAAAATATACACATGTGTACATAATTAAAAGAATGAAAATCATGCAAAGATTGTATTTTCTTTAGTTGTATTATTTATACATATGAGTTAAAGCTCTATCCAAATTTTAATACCAAAATATATAGGAATGAAATTAAATGACTACATGCCTTTGTTAACCAGGGAAGTGAGGTAATCAAATGTCCTCCTTAGGGCCACTTAAAGCCTCGTATTCTCGGATTTCCAAATTATATACCCATTACCATTCAAACCTATGTAAATCTATATATGGATCATAAGAAAGAGAGCTTCACTTCATATGATTAGGCTATAAGCACATGAAAATCCTATATGTTTATAACTATCACCACTCCAAATGCTATTTGCAATTTATAAGCATTGGAAAATAAACTTAGGTTTATTAATGATAATAGCCACACATATAATAAGTCAACACATGCAAGCTTACATAAGTAAATTCCATTTGATTCATTTAAATTTGAAAAATATGAATGCATGAAACCACATGACATACAACAATTAAAGTGATTGAAAGGAATAACTAAACATAAACACATGGTTCATTCAAATACTTTAATTCCTAAGGACAATCACATTAAATAAAATTACTTAAATAAAACCAAAGCTTATTATTAACTTGAATTTGGATTTGAGTTGATTTAAAGAGGAAAGAATATTATTTGCTATTTTAATCCCATTCCCATGTTGGTAATCTTAATTAGTTTAAGGAAAGATCATTAAGTAGGTTTTATGAATTGATTAAGTTAAACCATTAAGCAAATCATTTAATTACCCTTTTTCTATGTTTCTTTAGTTTAATTAATCAATTATGAGCCATAAATGATATGAACATGTGAGGAAAAAAATTGTAATGCTCTTAAAGGACCTAATGCAATTGACTCATAAATAAAGATTAATAAAGTTAAAGAATCTAATTAAGTACTTTATAATTTTTTCACACTTATGGGTTAATCATAATTTCCTTAAAGGGTCTTTATGCTATTAAACACATAAAGAGAAACACTTAATTTCATTATTAATTATCTATTGTAATTTGCATTTCAATTTGATTTAATTTAACCACTTAAGTGATTAATTAAGCACTTAATTAATCCCATATTAATTAACTCTTTTAAAATGAGATGGATTTGGGGAAAAGGCTAGAAAAGAGGTCCTAATCACTCTCCCTCATCCATTCCCTGTTAATCAGTGATTAGTGAGCTTAAGTTAATTATTTTTTGCTATTTTAAATGTTAATTAATCATTAAATTAATTAAAGGGGTAATTAAGGTTTAAAACATCTATTTCTCTAATTACTTAGGTAATAAATTCCAAGAAAATCATGGGAGGCAGAGGTCATCCCATTAAATCAATTCCCCGTGTTAAGTATCAATTACCCAAGTAATTAACCATAATTAAGCTAATTAAGTATGTATTCAAACCTTAATTAAGCCTTAATTACTCTTCAAAACTAAATGAAAATATTTTTAATTAAATTCCCTTTATTTTACCTTTAAAATGAGTATTTACTTATATTCTTTTGATTTTTTTTACAATTATTTATGATTTTTCAAAGTTTCAGTGTAAAACCCACTATTAAGTCTTAATTAAGCCTAATCCTATTGGCACTATGAGGATCGCTAATGTGGCGTGCTTTTCACATGGCACCACATGATTGGTTATTTAAAACCATCTGACTCGGTGCTAACGTGGCATTGGAAGACGCGCTTTCATCCACACCATTCGATCTAAGATCATATGGTGGAGATTAATCTCACAGTTCCTTAGGATTAAATTGAGATTAAATCTAATGAAGAACACGGTCGTCTGTTCCAATCACACATAATAGATAATGGATGATCTCTCATCCCCTGAGTGATGAAAAATGGACACCATCCGCCTTCCTCCACTCGATCTGAGCACTCCAGAGCTCGAGAGGGCTTAAGGTCGATCCCACACATTCACGGGATTGATCTACAATGATGCTATGGTGGGATGCGCATGACATTAACATTTCCTTTAAAAAGACCTAAATAATTTTGGAAAATACTCAGTTTCCCAGAAAGGTACCTCTCTAGAGCTCCGAATCGGGGGCTAACTGATCGAGGTAGCTTTGACTTGAAGAGGTGAAGCCCTGTTAAGAAGATGGTGTCTTGACTCCTTGTTGGAGGCTCTGTGAACCAAACATTACTAGAAAACATGTCAGAGTTAAGCTTGGATAGGATTCCAGTGCTTGAATCACTCAGGGGAAGGTTTATTTTGACTCACCACAGTTTGTCGAATGTGTGGGTGAAGTTAATTAAAAAACCATCATGGTTTGGTTGAGTTGGATCAAGTTGAGCCTTGTCCTATTTCGGGCAGGCTCGACTTTGTCATCTCCAGTGATGGGAAGGCTCGGGAAGCTTGGGAAATGCTTGGGAGAGTTCATCTCAGTGTGTTAGGGCTCTATGATGGCTCAATTCTTTGGTTTGAATGGAAATGAGGGGGTATACCCCCTCCTCCCTAAGATTAGATGGTGTGTGGATTTCTTTGGCCTCTAGTGGTAGTCTGGGCAGCATAGGCTGTTGTGGGTGGTAGAGAATCATCTAGGTGGATCAGTTTGGTTGGCCAAGTGAGGAGGAGTGGGCATCCTTGGTTTCCAAGTGTTCTAATGGGAGGAGAAGTGGGTGTCCTTACCTCCATTTGGCTCATGGTTGACCCAATAACCTTCAGGTCAGGTGAGCTAGTGTCTCTCTTAGGTGGAGGCCTAAGAGGCAGCCATGTGGAGGAGAGTGGGTTTGACCATTTAAATGGGGTATTTGTCCCATTTGGAAAGATTTACCCATTGGATTTTGGGTCAATTAGGGTCAAGCATGGGTTGGGTTGGATTTGGGCTGACCCATGGTGACATAAGGAAGGACTAAGACAAGTTTCATTAGATTTGGGCTTGGTTTGAATAGGTTTGGCTCAATTTGACCCATATAGGTAAATTGGGTTAAGTTCAGTCAAGTTGACCAATTGGTCAAATTAGGTCAAACCAAGGCTTGGGTCAAATTCAAATGAGTATTTAGAATGTTTTGGTGCAATTGGTTTGGTTCAATTTGGCTTGGGTTTGGATTTGACCCACTTGAGTTCATATGGGTCAAATGGGTCAAGTTTATCAATTTGGCCAAATTGGCCAAATTGGCTTGGGTTAGGAATTGGTTCATGTTTATTTGATCAATTGAAGATGATTGTATGCTTCGATTTCAATTAATTTGGATTTAAGAATGATTTAGGATAAATTGATATTTTAGATCAATTTGGGCTAAAGGGTCAATTGGGTTTCATTGGTCAAATTGGGTTCAATCAAGGCTTTGATCATTTACAATAATCAATTTGGAATGGGTTTGAGTCATTGGTTGCAATTAATTTGGGTTAGATTTTGATTTGACCCAATTTGGCCTTTTAGGTCAAATTGGGTCAACTTGATCAAAGGGCCAATTGGATTTGGTTTGACTCAATTGATGGATAAGTCATGTTCAAGGATTGATTATAGGTTGGTATAAATTATTGGTTTCAATCAGTTTGTTGTAGGATGGGATTTGGTTCATTTAGCTCATGTGGGCTAAAGGGGTTAACTAGGTCAAATGACCAAATTGACTTAGTTTGACCCAATTGATTGCAATGATTAATCAAGGATGATCAACAATCATTATAGGAGGTTTTGGATGGTTTGGTTCAATCCAATTTGGGTTGATTTGAAATTTAGCTCAAATAGGTCATTTAGGTCTCTTTGGGTCAAGTGAACCTAAAGGGGTTAATTGGCTTGATCTTGGGTTGAATTGAGTTGAATGGAGTTTAAATATTGATTTGGGATTGGTTTATAGCTTTGGTTGCAATTGATTTGGGGTTCAATTCAATTTTGGCTCATTTGAATACTTCAAGTCAAATGAGTTAGGTTAGGTTGATGGAATTAGTTTTAGCTTAATTGGCTTTGATTGTAAATTTGTTTTGGTTTAGAATGATAATTGAAGCATTAATTAATTTATAAGAAAATCAATTGAATTTGATTTGGATTGAAGAAAAATTTGGCTTAAGTCCATATAATCAAATCATAGGCTTAGGTTTGGGTTATGGCGGATTTTATTTTTGCTTGAGGATTTGAATATGAATTGAGATTTGATTGGGATTGGTTATATTAGTTTGAGATTGAATTTTGGCTAAGGATGTAGGCATAGATTTGGTTGGGCTATAGGCTAGGTAAGTTTCCCTAAGTCTTAAGGCATAGCCTAATCTTATGGTTAATCCTCCTAAATTCTCTAGGCTTAGGTTAAGTGTTCACTTATCCACTAGAAGTGTCTTATGACTAAGGAGCTCTTAGTATCTAGAAGACCCCTAGACCTATGATGGGAAGATTGGATCCTCACTCTAAAAGTCAGGTCAATAAAAGGACCCTCAATAGGTGTGGTGTAACTGAAGGACACACTACACGTATTGGTGTTGACCGAGATGATCAACAATGTCCAAAGGATTGCAAACTCTAACGGAGTTTATCTATACATAAACCTAAGAGGTAGGTAGAATCACGATCTTAGTGCAATGCAACTCATCTCATGCCACAGTCATAAGAAAGCCAAGAAGATTTGATTTGGAAGAACTTCATGTTAAGGATATGAAGAAGGATTCACTGGGGAATCACACATGAATTGGATATGATATGAGATAGATTTATGCCAAGGGAATAAAAGGAAAAATTCACCAAGGATTGAGATTTGATTTGATATATTTGAATTGTTTGGGAGGAATCCACTGGGGATGAAGATTTGATTTAATGGAAGTAAGATCCACTGGGGTATCAGTTTGAATTTGATCATATTTTATTTGTGTTTGATTTAATTTGGGGGCATATCCGCTCACGATATAAGCTTAAATCCTATGGGGATCAAGACTACATTTGTTTTGATTTTATTTTTCATGACTCCACTTGGGAGGTTGGTTCAGAATTTGATTTGTTTGTTTGATTTATTTGTTGATTTGAGTTCCACTGGGGAGAAGAATGTGATTTGACTCCCCTAGGGAGATTAATTTTGAATTTGATTTATCTTAAGGGCATACCCACTGGGGATCTGAGCTTGGTTGAATTTATTTGGTTTAATTTTGATATGGTATAAACTCTATCGGTGTGCGATGGACCCACTAAAATGGAGCCACGGGGGCCTTGGCCTATCTTAGATTTACCAGTCTGAAGGGCTAGTCTATCAGCCAAAAGGTAGGACTATTCAACCTAAGGTTGCTTTTTGGTGTGTTATAGTTATGCTAGGAAGAAAGCGCAGGGACTTACATCTTCCAAAGTAGGACAGTCGTTGGGGTGGCCTGTTGGTAGCATAATAAATCAAATCCAACATAGGGTAACTACTAAGTGAGTGTCGTTGGGGATCTTACCTCAACTCAAGAGTAGCCAACTTGATTTGATTTAATATGATTTGATTTATTTTGATTTATTATGTCTGATTTAATTTATTTGATTTAATATGGATATTGTCAGTGTGCGATGGACCGCACTAAGAAGGGGCTATGTTGGCCTCGACCTGTCTCAAGTTTACCAATCCAAAGGGGTAGTCTACTAGCCAAGGGGTGGGACTATCTGACCTAAGGGTTGCCTTTCAATGAGCTACGACTGTGCTAAGAAGAAAGCACAGAAACTTACATCCTCCAAAATGGAAACAGCCATCGGGGTGACCTATTGGATGCACAACAAATTGAACTCGACCTAGGAAGACTATTGAGTGAGTGTCGTAGGGGGATCTTACCTCAACTCAAGAGTAGTCTAGATGACTAATTTAATTTCATATCATTTGATAGACCTTGTCAGTGTGCGATGTACTACACTAAGAATGAGTTATGTCAGCCTGACCTATCTCAGATTTACTAATCCAAAGGGCTAGCCTACCAACCGAAGGGTAAGACTGACCGACCTAAGGGTTGCCTTTCAGTGTGCAATGGTTGTGCTAAGAAGAAAGCGCAGTGACTTACATCTTTCGAAGCAAAAATAGCTGCTAGGGTGATATGTTGGTAAGACAACAAATCAAACTCAATCTAGGGTGACTACTGAGTGAGTGTTGTTGGGGATCTTACCTCAACTCAAGAGTAGTCAAGCAATTCCTATAGGGAATTTTGCTGGCAATGCCCTAAAGAGAGGATATCTGCTTAGGAAAAGGTACCGTTATGGGTGTTCTCCTAATCCACAATGAATATATATATTTTGTTAGTTTATATGTTTGCATGGACCCTGTTGGTGTGTGAGGTACCACACTAAGAAGGAGCCATGGGGGCTTTATCATATCTTAGATTTACTGGCCCAAGGAAGAGTCTATACATCCGCAGTACAAACCTTCTAACCACAGGGGTGGTTACTTGGACAAGGGGACTGTCTAATCCAATAGTAACCCAGGTAGTGTCTAGATGGGGTCGCAAGAACATGATCCAAATAGCGTGCTCATATGAGAGGTACGATTAGGGGTGTTATCCTGATCCCTAAAAAGAAATCCAATAGGTGTATGGTGTCCAACTCTAGGAAAAAAATGCAGGGACTTACATCTGCCATGAGTGGTGCATCCACCAGGTTGGTTGTTGTCAACATAGTGAACACCACCCAACCTAAGGTGACAGTCAGTGTACAATGATCAATCTGGGAAGAAAGCGTAGAAGACATACATCTTCTCAAGTAGAACTAGTCGCCAGGATAGTCTATCATTGGCTAAATAGGTGCTATCCGACCTAGGGCGACCACTAAGAGGGAAGTCCCGAGGAAGGACTAAACCAAAACTTGAAGTAGTTAGGATGAACTGTAGAGGGACTTATCCTAATCCTCAAATATACAAGATCACTAGTTCAAGGAGAAAGTGCAGGGACTTACATCTTCTTAAACAGAGCCAACATGATGGTAGCTTACCGGTCACGCATTAAGGCCTACCACACTAACAAGGCACTCGTCGATGTGTAGTGGTTTAGCCAGGAGGAAAGCACATGGACTTACATCCTCTTAAGCAAAAAGACCACTAGGGTGATACACTAGCTAGGAAGTGGATCAATCTAACCTAGAGCAGCTATTGAGTGAGGGCCACTAGGGGCATTATCTCAACTAAAATGGCCACTAGGGCAAAGCTGTTGAATTTGGTGCTCTTGAATGCAGTACCATTATCAGATATAATTCAATGGGGAACCCCAAATCTATATATGATATGGTTTCTAAAAAACTAGGGTACATGCTGACCTTTAACCTCTTTGAGCAGAATCGCCTTCGCCCATTTGGAAAAGTGATCGGTAGCAGCAAGGATAAATCGATGACCCTTGGAAGAAAGAGGATCAATCGGACCAACTATGTCAGTACCCCAACACTCGAATGACCACGAGGCCAATGTTGGATGTAGAATGTTGGGTGGTTGGTGTAGGACCATACCATGTATTTGACATTGATGGCATTGCCTAGCCACATTCATGCAATCTGTAATCATCGATGGACAATAAAATTCAAGTCTCTTGATTTTGGCTTTCATCTTGGGACCAGATTGGTGAGCTCCACATAATCCTAAGTGCACCTCAGTCACAATCTTATGGGCTTCATGCTTGTTCAAGCAGCGTAATCACATATGATCGAAAGACCACTGGTATAAGACACAATCCACAAGGGCATAGGAAAGTGCCCTTTGTGCATGGGACTTCTCTTAAGGTAGTTTGCTTTTATTTAGGTAATCAATGAATGGTTGCCTCTAACCCAGCTCTTTTTCCTTTTTGGCAATGGCAACCTCCCCTTTAAAAGAGTATTTTTTGATGAGTTCAGTATCAATAAGAGGTAGTACTTGCCTATTTTTAACCTCTATTGATATGGACTCTTCTTCCAGACATGCTAACTCCTTAGCAAGCTTGGCTAAGGCATTCGCTATGGCATTTTCTCCTTGAGGAAGCTTATAGATGGTAACCTCTAGGATTTTGGTCAACAACTCTATGGTGTACTTGTGATAATGATGGAGTTTGTGCTTTATAACCATATGACCTACTGATTTGATTGATGACTAGTTGAGAATCTCCAAAGATATTGATGTTCTGGATACTTAACGAGATGGATAACTCCAAACTAACAATTAGAGTCTCATATTCGACTTCATTGTTGGTGCAAGGATTGAATAGATGATATGAGAATCTCATTATATCATAGTCTAGAGTTAGGAGAACAATTCCTACCCCTGCCTATCCTGGGAGAGTATATTATGGTTCTTCTCCTCTTTGAGGGGAAGCTGCACCATCAAAATACATCTCCTAATGGTGACTTCTAGTATCTCTTAAGTTCATGTTTTTTTATCAAGGAGATCATCACTAAGTGAAGAGTTAGCAGGAAGTAGATGTGTTGCTAAGAAATATTCGAGTGCTTATCCTTTCATCATATGGAGGGGTATGAAAGTAATGTTAAACTGTGATAAAATCATGGACCAACGTGCCAACCATCCAGATAGCATCAGCCGTTTCATGAGATATTACAGTAGATTGATTCTAGAAATTAAGATTACTCTATGAGAAAATATGTCATGTCATAGCTTTTTGGATACAAAGATTAAAGCTAGGAAATACTTCTCAATGGGTGGATAGTTTACTTCAACAGGGATTAGACAATGGTAAATGTTGTAGAGCATGTTCTCCATCCCTTTGTCATTGGTTTGGGCTAAAAAAGCACCAAGGGAGTTATCTAATTCAGCAGTGTAGAGTATAAGCGGCCTGCCATGGATAGAGGTGGCTAAGACTGGTGGTGTCATCAGGTACTGCTTGACATCATCAAAGCATTCAGCATTTATCATCCCAGTTGAACTTGGCATCCTTCTTGACAAGTGCTCAAAATGGCTGGAATCTTTCTGATATGTTGGATATGAAGCATCTTAGATACATCAGCCGCCCTTGGAATGATCTGAGTTGAGTTAGACTTTTAGGGGGTGGAATTTCTAATATCTCTTTAATCTTCTCTGGATCGATTTTTATTCCACGGTGTCGGACAATAAACCTGAGGAATTTCTCTAAAGTTACTCCGAATGCACACTTCAGGGGGTTCATTTTGAGGTTAAATTGTCTTAACCAATCAAAAACCACTCTCAAGTCAAAGAGATGGTCTTTCTATTCTTTACTTTTGACTACAAGATCATCGATGTAGCATTTGACTTGATAATAAATGAGTTCATCAAAGATTTGAGTCATGGCCCACTAGTATGTGGCACAAGCATTTTAAGGCTGAAAGGCAAGACTTTATAGGAATAGATTCCAACCGGTGTTCTAAATGCAGTATTTTATCATCTTCAGGGGCCATCTTTATTTGGTTATATCTAGTGAGCCATCCATCAAAGAGAAGACTGTATGACATGAGGCAATATCCGGCATCAGCTCCAATGTCGGTAGTGAATATGTATCTTTTGGACATGCTTTATTAAGATCCCTAAAATTGACACATATACAAATTTGGCCATTCTTCTTCTTAACTGGGATGACACTAGCCAACCACGTGGGGTATTTTTTCTTCCGAATGAAACCAGCATCGATCAATTTCTTGACTTCAGGAATGACCTGTTGTTCAATGTTTAATCATATGTGTCTAGGAGCTTTCTTGATATGGTTAGCACCAGGCTGTATTGCTAGCTTATGGATGGCTACGTTAGCAGCCAATCCAAGCATTTCTTCATAACTCCATGTAAAGCTGTTCATAGGTTTCAATTTCATTCTATAAGGAACTGATGTATGTTGGCTGTGGATTTTTTTTAGTTCCTAAGTTGATTTCTTTGAGCTAGTCGATGGTGAACTTGATTCCTTCTTCAAACTCTGGCAGTGCATCTTAGACTTGGAAATCATCTGGATCATCTAAATTTTTTAAGCACACCTCCTCATATGAGTTAATGTGACTTGAAAAGAAATTATCAGATTCCAAATGATTAGTGATGACTAAGCAGTAATTGTCATCATCAATTGGACTTATTGTGCCAAAGCCTAGTCCTGGTCTTTATTGAGAGTTCTTGCATTTATTATTCCATAGACTTTTGAAGTAATCCAACCTGTGCTTAGACCATGTATGTGGAATTAATCCTTTCTTTACTAAATTATGAACACAAGGCAAGTACCAGTCTAAAGGTAATTATATTAAATCTTTAAATGAATCATCCTCAAGTTCTACATCAACTTCTTGACTTGAGGATGATGCTCTAGGAAAGAACCTCTGAATCTTCACAGCTGTGGATGATTTAGGGGCCTCATTAACTACCAAACCCTCAACTTTTTGTGAGGAAAGTAGGGTTAGAGCTAAGGTTCTAAATTGATGCCTAACCGTTTTCATAAAGATGACTTGGATACACTCATGCTTTGATTAGGAATTTGGTCTTCATCACTGTCTGGCTCCAGTATCACCTAAAAAGGGATCTACTATCGAGACGAGATGGCCAGTGTGCTAACCATATAGGACTCATCCTCTAAACTAGATTCTAAGTCTATATGGATAGGAGGTGTACTTCTAGTAACTGGGACAAATCTCCTAGTGGGTGGTAGGTATGGAGGTCTACCACCCCTGAGATTACCATTGGACTTGCCTCTTCCTCATCCTGGTGGAGGTCGTGTCACCCTCCCCACTTGTTCGAATGGAGTAACAAACTATGGGTGAAATCTAAACTCATACTCCACTTCCTCCCCGGAGTCTATTTCTCGCTCTATTTTCTTTTTTATTTCATTTTATTTACTCTTTTTTTCTTTTTATTTTTATTTTCTTTCTTTTTCTCCCACATGGGGATTTTGGCTAAGTTCATGAGAATAGACTTGTTATATTTAGTGGAGGTAGTAGGCCGCATCCTCATATATCCTGACCTCATGAACTACAAAGGGTTTGAGATCTCCTTTGACACAATATTCAATTCCACCTCTTATGAACTTGATACATGATGTAAAGAGGATGGAACCATGTTGTTCTCATGTATCCACGGTCTCCCAAGCAAAGCATTAAAATATATATCTGAGTATATTATGTGAAACTTGGCTTCAGTATTCTAATCATCTATCTCTAGTGGTAACACTATGGAGCCTAAGGCCCTCTCACCTTTTTCATTGAATCATTTCAACATCATCCTCTCCTTTTGGAGTTTAAAGATATCCATCCTCAAGTAGGCAAAGGTTCTTAGACTTATAATGTGGACTGATGCACTCAGGTCACCCAGAACTCTAAATAGCCTGAATCTGCCAACATCCAATGTAATGTAGAGAGGACGGTTGTGCTCGATAATTCCTAAAAGTAAGTCTTTAATTATGAATGTAACTATTAGGATCTCATCTAAGTAGTATGCTTTCTCTCCAGTAGTGGTCAGCTAAGCTAAACTTATCTCTGGATCAAGCAAGGTTTTGATTAGAGATTCATTCATCTCTATGGATAAGATAAGGGCATCATTTATGCTTAGCTTAGTTGACAACTTTCTAAAATGAGTAAGGACATTGTAATCAACTGATCCTCCACAAGCATATCTATAAGTGGAGCATCTTGTGGAGGGGCTATCTGCTTACTAGAACCAATGACTTGTTTGCCCTTATCCTGACGTGCTATCCTAAGAGGTAGAACTTTGCACTACTGAGCTTGACTTCAGTGACTTTTTGGAATGATTATGTGGAAAGTTCTACTTGCTCATTGGGTATACCTACAATTTCTCCCTAAGGATCCTTAGAATTGGATGACTCCAAGTCAATCTCAAGAGGTGAACCCGATTGATTCAGAGAAAGGAAATATGATTCTGAACCAGAGAGGAATAGATCAGAACTATTTGAACTATTATTATTTTTACTTTGAGAGCTTTCAACAAGAATGAAACTGGGAGCATTATAAGTGGAGAGAATGAAAGTAAAATCAGCTTTCTTTATTGATTTCTTTAATTTTAGAGGTGGTACATAATAGAAATCAAGTAAAGTAAGCGGAAGGAGGGGTTTAGTGCCCTCATCTACAGATATAATGCTCCTGCTAGAGATGGAAGACCTGGTAGAGGTGGTAGTAACTGCAACGGTGGAAGAAGTGTTGAACTTGGATGGTGGTTGTGCTACGGATCTATCCTGGGAAAGTGAAGTAGGTCATTATTGTTGCTACTAGGCTTCCACCCTCCTTGAGTTGTCCTTTGCAACTAGCAAGCCTTCCTTGGTGTTTGAGATTTGAACTGCATTAGGGCACCTACAGAGAAAATTTCTTGATTTTAGAAATGATCTTTATAGAGGTTTGAGATAAGAAAATATCCCAACTTTATTTTGTCTTAAGAGGATCGGAAGTATCCCCAAGGATTACTCTAATAGAACAAAATGGTTGTTCTGCTAAGTATTCTTTAGGGATGACTATAGCTCCTGACTTGTTACTACACTCAAGCTAATCCTTAAAAGTGATGTAATCCTCTAAGACGTGCCCTAACATGTGATGGTAGGGGTAATAGCTTGGATCATCCCTCTTGCCCACTTCCTCCGACCTCTTAGGCTCGGGTAACTAGAAATCAAGCTTCTTCAAGAGATTCTTGAAGATCTTCTTGGCTATCTCTCTCTTGAATGAGTATGAATTATTGAGTTTTTTCTGTAAGACTAGGTGGAAAGTAGCTACCTGGTGGTGGATACGAATACCACAGCTAAGTAGGCTATTGTGGTGGTGATGGTGGCTATTATGGTAGCGGTGGTGGTCGGTATAGCGACCGAGGTGGTGGAAGAGGAGGTGGCAATTGAGGCTGCTAAAATATGGGCCTCTTAAACTATGCTCTGGCTGGTTATTTCCCCTTGTCCACTGACACAACTATCCTAGGCTTCTTCTCAAATATATTCTAAGGCTTGGGCTTAGATGATTGGTCTAAAAAAGGTGATTGTTTGGCTTCTTCTTATAGATTAGTCATGATTAGCTTCTCAAATATCTTAATTGTGAAGCCCTTAAGCATGAAGGTAAGCTGACCATGGATATTCTTAAGTAGAATCTCAATGGCATGTTAAATAGTTATGGTTCACATTTCATACTCAGGTTGTGCCATCTAAGAATGTAATCAACAAGAGACTCATTGGGTTTTCTTTTCTCTACAACGAGGTCACCTATAGTTACCCTTTGCTGACCTCTTGTGAATCTCTTGATGAAGAGATGCTCTAACTCTACAAAAGTCTTCACCAAACTATTGAGTAGTTTGGCATACCAATCAAATGCAACACCCGCTAAGCTACTAACAAAGAGGCAGAAAAGAAGTGCATCATTTCCACCTGCATTACAATAGCTAGCCCTGAAGTATGCTAGGTACTGCATTGGGTTCCCACTACCATCAAAACTCTTGAAAGATGGTGGCACAAAATACTTAGGGTATTGAACAACATCAAATTCGTCTAGGTAAGGTTTAGCCTTTGGAATAGATGAGCTCCCCCGGGCTTGCGCCAATGCTCCACCATTTGTTGTATGTCCTTTTCAAGCATGGAGGTGCTATCGGTGACATTCCTATGCAATCTACCAGCATCATCTTCTATGGGTGTGCACTTGGGATGATCTAGAGTATGTATTAGCTCTGGTCGATCAGCCACCATGGGGGAAGGCTACGAAACTATGGATTGGTTCTTCAAGGCTAGAACTACTGCCATCATCTCTAGTGGTGAAGGAGGTGATGAATGGATTCTCCTGACATCCTCTCTATTTGATCCAGAGAGAGGATGGAACTGGTTTTTTATAACTAGCAGTGAAGTGAGAATGGGAAACTCATCCATGGCTGATCAAGCTGCTGCCTCTAGCTCCCTAGCTATCCGAGTGTGGTACCGCTTGATCATGTAATTCTTATTCATATGATGTGTACGGGTAGGATGGGAGGAGTATGAGCTAGACCCATACTCAAATGTAGGGGAGGCAAGCCCTGAGAGCAGGGGAGCCTTACCCTTAGAGGGTACAGATGGTAGGGTAGTAGCCCTCACTAGGGAAACATGAGAAACTCTGGGATGAACTATAACTGGAGCTGGTACTGTCGGTACTGCACTATAACAATTGAAGTCTGTCGTACTACCATAGCTTTCCTGTTCAATGAGGAGACATTAGAATCAGAGGGTAAGTCAATCCTGATGATCGGCTTCTCCCCGATCACTTTGGTCATGCTGACTATAATGAAGGGACTGCCTCACAAGTGATCTCAGCTTCTTCAAATCCCTGGCCAAAGTGAAACAGGTGGGTATGGTCTAGACGGGGGAAGTCAGCTTGATCAAAGGCAGATCCATACCGTGGGGGAAGGTGAAGACAAACTTTTGAGAACCAGCCATTTCAATAACTGTAATAAACTGAAACTAAACTGCACTGACTGTAAAGATCTGCAATGAGAAATGAACTTGTATCAGATTTCTATCTTTATAAATTTTTGAATTTGAATTTGAAATTTTTAAACCACATCCAACAACTTGGAAGTGTTAAGTGGGGTTCAAAATGGATTTGAGAAGATTGATTGAAAGAGGGATTTGAATATGAATCCAACTTCAACAAATTCAAATATGTTGAAATATGGATTCAAAATGTTTGATAAGGATGGTTTCATAGGTTCATTTTTGTTTTGAATTTGAATTTTTTTATTTTGAGGACCCTTTCCTTTAACAAATTTAGGTATGTTAAAGTAAGGGACAAATTGATTTTTTTTCTATTTGATTGTTTTGGAATTTCACTTACTTAACAAATTTTGGTATGCTAAGTAAAGTGTTTAAGAAAGTGATTGTTTCTTTTTGTGAATTTTGTTTTGATTTTGGAAACTTTTGGAATTCTCACTTAACAACTTTAGGTATGCTAAGAAAATCTTATGTGTTTCATTTTTATTTTTATGTTTTGGTTTTTGAAAAGGTAGGATCCTTAGAAAATTTGGTATGCTAAGGGCATCCTAAGGTGTTTTGTTTTCTTTTTGATATGTTTTGAAAGTGGAGACTTAACTTTAGCAAATTTGTTATGCTAAAGATGAAGCCCCAAATAATTTTACAAAATGACAATTTTTCTTAGCAAATTTGACTATGCTAAATGAAATTCCAAATGATGTGTTTAAAATTTGATTTTATTTTTGGTTTTGAAAATGGAAACTTCTCCTTAGCAAATTTGGTATGCTAAGGAAAGAACTTCCAAAGGTGTTTGAAATTTTTGGTTTTGACTTTGGAAACTTCACTTAGCAAATTTGAGTATGCTAGGTGAAGTTCCAAAATATGTTTTGAAAAATGTTTGATTTTGGATTTGGAAACTTCACTTAGAAAATTTGAGTATGCTAAATGAAGTTCAAATATGTGTTTAAAAATTTTTGGATTTTAAATTTGGAGACTTCACTTAACAAATTTGGGTATGTTAAATGAAGTTCCAAATGTGCTTTGAAAATTTTAAAATATGATTGTTGATTTTATTTTTATTTTATTTTTTTTTATTTTGGGTTTGGAAACTTCACTTAGCAAATTTGATTATGCTAAATGAAGTTCCAAATGTATGTTTGAAAAATTTTGTTGGATTTTGGACTTGGAGACTTCACTTAACAAATTTGGGTATGTTAAAATGAGGTTCCAAATGTATTTTAAAAATTTTGATTTTGGGATTTGGAGACTCCACTTAACAAATTTGGGTATGTTAAATGAAGTTCCAAATGTGTTTTGAAAATTTTGAATTTTGAATTTGGAGTCTTCACTTAACAAATTTGGGTATGTTAAGTGAAGTTCCGAATGTGTTTTGAGAAATTTTGGATTTTGGATTTGGAGACTTCACTTAACAAATTTGGGTATGTTAAATGAAGTTCCAAATGTATTTTGAAAATTTTTAAACATGATTGCTGATTTTTTTTTTTTTTTTAGATTTGGAAACTTCACTTAGCAAATTTGAATGTGCTAAATGAAAAAAAAAATGTGTTTTGAAAAATTTTGAAATATGATTGTGATTTTTGACTTTGGATTTGGAAACTTTACTTAGCAAATTTGAGTATGCTAAATGAAGTTCCAAATGTATGTTTGAAAAAAAATTTTGAATTTTGAATTTGGAGACTTCACTTAACAAATTTGGGTATGTTAAATGAAGTTCCAAAATGTGTTTTAGAAAGTTTTTAGATTTGGGAACTTTACTTAGCAACTTTGGGTATGTTAAATGAAGTTCCAAAATGTGTTTAGAAAATTTTTTGGATTTTGAATTTGGAGGCTTCACTTAACAAATTTGGGCATGTTGAATGAAGTTCCAAATGTATGTTTGAAATTTTGAAATATGATTGTTGATTTTTGACTTTGATTTGGAAACTTCACTTAGCAAATTTGAGTATGCTAAATGAAGTTCCAAAATGTGTTTGAAAATTTTGAAATATGATTGTTGAAGTTTTTTTTTTTTTTTTTTGAAAAGGGGACTTCCATTCAACAAATTTAGGTGTGTAGAATGAAGATCAATCTTATTTTTGAAATGTGAAATTTTTGTTTTCTGTGTGGTTGTTGCTCTTTTGTTTTCTTTTCTTTTTTTTTTTTTTTTTGAAAGAGAAGAATTCCAACTTAAAACATATGTGAGATATGTTCAAGTGGGATTCCCTAAATGATATTTATTTTTAGTTGGCAATGAAATCTTCATTTAATAGATTTGAATATATTAAATGAAGATATTCATATGTATTTTTTGAAAAGTTTAATTTTGTTTGGAAATGGACTTTTCATTCAATAAGTGTGAGTGTATTGAATAGGAAAATTCATGTGTGCTTTTGAAAACTTTATGATTATGATTGTGATTTTTTCGAAAAGATGATTGTTCATTTTATTTTAAAAATGAAATCTTCAATAAAGTGAATTGAAAGAAGATATTCATTTTTGCTTTTGAAAAAAAAAATATTATTAGTTTTATTTTTGAAAATCCATATATGTAACAAATATGGGAATTGTTAAATGAGGGTGATAAAATTTTGTGGAAAGTAATTTATTAAGTGTATTTTTGAAAAGGTGCTTTTGGAAAAACAAAGTTATTATGGAAAATTTATTTTTGTCTTTATCATTTTGGAATGAACCTTTCCTTATCATGAAAATGATAAGGAGGAAGTCTTTAAAAAAAATTTTTTCTTCTTATTTAGATCTTTTCATCTTTACCCATTCGAGAACCCAACGGGAGTTTTAAGGCCAACAAGGAATGCGGTCATAAAACCTAAATATGTTGGCTAACTCAACTCAAGAATGAAATGAGCTAAGTACCAACGGAAAGAAGGATAGTCTTGGATTCATACCAAAGTACAAACCCACTATCGATATTCAAAGGCGATGATCATTTACCAAACATGGAGAGAGGAACCATCCCCAGCAGAGTCGCCAGAAAAATCTGTGGAGAAAATTTTCTATAATGATGGTGTCGCCTTTCAAATCTATGGGGAGAAATGAAAGATAACAAGCCTATAGAAATTCATCTTTTTAGGATGCCATGCAGATTCACAGATGTACTTATTCAGGTGATCGAGTATGTCATTAAGGAAATAGTGTACTATCTCAAAAGACAGAAGTCACTACCCTTTAATGGACCTAATCACCTCAATAAGAACTCCTAAGGATGAAGGGTATGCATATGTACTAGAGATTCTTCCCTTACTTTACATAAAAAAGTAAAGTATGATTTATTTTAAATCGGGTTTGTTAAGTTCCCTACAAGGGCAAGCCCTCATAGTTAATTATATTCTAAGGAATGGGGATTCCTTAGGAAAACTCTCAATATGATCATTATCTTTGAAGATTTTAATAGGAAAAAACTATCAATCGATTAGTTCATTTTTAAAATATCAAATGGGATTGATCAAAAGAGGGAGTTATTTTTGAAGCCAAAATGAAAGATAAGTAGGAGATGCCCATGATGTTGGGAAACCTAGCGGGCATCTTAAACTATCCTATAGTTGAGCTTTATATTTTTTAAATTGATTTAGTTTGTTTGAGTTATATTTTTCACTAGAAATTTAGGACTTGTGATTCCTTAACACAATATTAAGAAAATGCTTAAGAGTTGAGGAATTAAGCTTAGAGCCCACAAAGGGGAGAAGCAACCTCAGAACCTAAATTTAGGGAGCTTTGGCGAGGGCCGAAAGCACAACCTAAATCTAAGGCAAAAATGGGTATTTTGTTTGCCTCCATAAGAGAGGACAAACCACCCACAAACTTGGACTTACAACTGCCTAGGGGTGGCTGTCAACTAACTCCTTCTATGATTTAAATACTTGTAGGCAAGTCTTTATGCTTATGCAAGATAGCTAGGCTATTATTCATTTAGAAAGAGACTAAGTCCTTAAACTCACTCTCTAAAGAGACTAGATCATGTAAAGGGCATGCTTTGAATGACTTAAATATAATGCAATTTGAATTTTATTTTATTTTCATTTTGGACAATTATTTTTGACTCGGGCTAATAGAATTCATATGACTAATGCATGAGAAATACGGTTATTGGCCAAAATCAGCGAGAAGGGAGGAGGTGAGTTTCCACCATGGCTCTTAAAGGTCAAGCCAAGTTTCTCTGTCAAAGGTGAAAGCCCTCCAATCAAGAGTAAAATAAGATGCATTTTGTGCATGATAGTATAAAAGAAATACTCATCCAGCTAAGGGGTTGCTAATTCTTTTATCTCTATTTTAAACCTAAGCTTTAGGTGAGGTTATGAGTTATTTATTTTTAATTTTGAGTTGTTAAGTTGGGTAAAAGATTTATTTTCTTCCTGAAGATCCTAATCCACATCCAGGCCATACATAAAGCAAGAAAGAAACTAGGAAAACCATGCCACTTAATGCAAAATCTAAATAAATCATCAATCAATTTATAAAGCTAATCACAAAAAAAAAAAAGGTCGTGGTCGAAAGCACCGCACAAACCTAAAATATCAAATTGGTAGCCGAAGCCCCTTATACAACCGAATTACAAATGAATTAAATTACAATTAAGCAAGGAATTCATTGTTATGGGGCCTTCAAGCTTTATTCTTCTTTCTCTCTTTTTTTTTTTTTCTTTTTCTTCTTCTTCTTGGTTCTTTCTTTGGTTGGAAGGTAGATGCTCCAAAACTTCACATGGTGCATAAGATAGGATCTTATGACAAATTCTTATCTTAATCCCCATAACAATCATTCCAAAATCTTAATTGCACAAATTTACATAAAAATCAAAAGAATGGAAATCTAACTAACACCTGCAAAATAAAGGTTAGCTAAAACAAACCACACAAATTCCAAGTATATATATTGGACTTATCACCCCACACATGGGTGACTAAGTCCACCTGGCCTATGGATTATGCTTAGGGGTATAATCACTTGCAAGCAAAAGCGTTTATATTTTTATTTATGATAGCGCCCCTTAAGCAAAATCTCCTGCAGAAAAGAATAGTTAGACTAAGAGCATCCTACCATTCATTCTATGAGCATACACCCTAACATCCAATCTAAAAAATATATCATAAAATAAAACAAACACCAAACCATACACTGACCTAACTTAAAGCTAGAAGTTGTGACTTAGGCTAATGTGTGTGCTTTGAAGGCTTGTGTGGTATGCTTAGCTATGGCTTTAAGTTCAAATTTTCTAAGTGTGAAGAACATGTTCAACTTAGAGGAGGGTTTCATTTAAGTTGCTTAATTGTTTTGGGTTGATTTTATTTCATATTTTGATTTGGTTTAAGTAGATCGTACAATTAATTACTATGTTATGAAGAGAGAGAAAGAGAAGCAAATTTCTCTTTCCTTCCCTAACCAAAGTAATTTCTAAAGTAGATTCATATTTTAGTTTTGTTTAGGTGAATATTTTGACTAAATCTTTTAATTAATCCTAAGTTTAGATGAACTCTAAACAAACCTATTCAAAAAGAAAGGCATTTTAAGATTAAATAAAATGAATCAAAATTTACATAACACACATTACTTCATTTCTTTCCCAACATATACAAATATGCATGATGATGGACCCATGCTTAAGTAGAAAGGTTATCCAAATTGAAAGGAAAGGAAATAAAGAGTACAAGATATGTAAGATCTACTTAGGCTACTTAAAGCCTCGTGGTCCAAATATACCACTTTCCTTAAATACAAACATGTATAAAAGAAATGAAATAGAAAAGGAGAATGCAAAAGTTGTATTAATGGATTCATTTTATTTATGCATTTTATGTATGCTAGTATAGGTAACCCTCCTTAAGTGGTATCATAGAGATGAAGAGTATATGGAATTAAGTGAGTGTTAGGTTCTTTTCAAATGGACCATACACCTCACCAACTTCCTATTCAAAACTATACCAACAGAAGAAAAGAAAACCCATACTAAGTACATATATCCTTTCACATGCAAGCTTATAATTAAAGTATAAGTAGCATACTTTCAAATTTGGTATTTGATTTATATGTTTTAAAAATAATTTGGATTTAGTAGTGATAATAGCCACTCATATTTCTACTTTAGCCAACACATGCAAATTTGAAATAAAGTAAAAAATTTCATTTTCTTATTTGAATTTGAAAAAATATGAATGCATGAAACCACATGACATACAAATTTAATATGTCAGGGAAAGATTCAAAGCAATGAAAGCATGTAAACAAATTCACTTCACTTAAATCCTAAAGACATTCTTATAGAATAAGAAAGTTTAAAATAAATAAAAGTGAATTCAAAGTAATTTTTTTAGTTTGAAGTTTGATTTAATTTTAAAAGGTGAGATGAGCTTGTTGTTCCTAACCCATTCCCACATGTGTTTGCTATTTTTGTTTAACTTTTAGATAATTAGATCCATTTTTATGCATTAATTAGGTTAAGGCATGAATTAGGTAACTTAATTAACCCTTACCTACACCACCTTAGAATAATTAACCAAATAATAATGAGCCAATTAGATGACATAAAACTTACAAGGAATTTAAATTTGTAATGCACCAAATAAGAAATAGGCCTAATGCAATTTGGCTCACAATTAAAGGTTGATTAAGCTTAGGGGTTTAGCTTAAGTAATTTCAAAACACCCTTTCATACTTATGAATTGGGTTTTGATTTCCTTAATTGAACTTAGGCTATTAAACAGAATCTACCCAAAGTAGATTAATTAAGTTCTGGAACTTTTTAGAATTTTTAAAAATTAATTAAGGGAATAATTAATGAATTAACTCTTAATTAAGAGGAGATTAAGAAGAGAAAATAGGGTTTAGGGAATAGCTTAAGGGAAATGCCCCAAAAATATTTCATAAACCTCCTACTTATTGGATCTGACCTTAATCAACCCTAATCATGGATTAAAATCACTAATTACACCTTAATTATCCTTAATTACATAAGGAGGATAATTAATAAATCCATATGCAATCCTTCTAATCAAGCCTTCAATAAATCCCAAGAAAATTATGGGGGGTAGAAGTCATCTCCTAAAATATACCCAAGAAGTTTGGGATTAATCAAAGGCTTAATTACAAAGTAATTAGAAAAATAAAGTTTCCAATAAAACCCAAATTTAGAAAATATAATTCAAAACTCATTTAAATTAATTTTAAAATATTTTATGTTGAATTATCTTTCCATTGGATTTTATTTCATAATTTTCTAAATTTTCTAGAGGGAGTTATGAATTTTAGAAGATCCCTAGGTTAATTAGAATTGATTAAAACATTTTTAACTAATCCCCTAGCTCACGGCACGACACGTGGTGGTGGCGGCCAGCGCGCTTTACACACGTCACACCGTGAGGGATTACTTAAGTTGTCAAGTCTCTAGAGGCGGCTGGTGGCTCACGCGGTTTGATCTCTATCGTCTGATCAAAGATCAGATGGCCAGAGATCTCCCCGTAGTTTTAAAATAGATAATGGATATATAAATGTGGGGAATTATCTCGATCATTTATCCAAAATGCGTGGATGGATGGCTGAGTTTACCCAAGTTCTTCCCCTTGATCAACAGAGTTCGTCCATGATCAAGGAGAAGATCCGAGCTAGATCGAGCTCGGATTCAAACCAAACTCAACCCACACCATCTAAAGCTAAAGAGCGGCACATCCAACGACCAAAAATCTATGGGATTAAAATTTCTTTCATAAAGCTCCACACCACATTGAGTTTAATGGTCAAAAAATCCCATACCTCAGCGGAGGTGATCACCGACACTCGATTCCCTTGCAGAAGCTTTGTCTGGTTGAGATGAAGCTGTGTTGAGAGTATGAGCACTTGAGGTTGAGTGAATTGGTATATGAACCACCTCCTCCTTAACTAGTTTGTGGCCTTGATCCAATTCAACTCTTCCTTGTTGTGGGAACTCTAAAGGGAGCCTGGGTGCACTGACTTAGCTCCTTAATGAAGTATGCAAGAGTAATTGGATGGAAATTGAGTGAAGAGGAAGTTAGCTCTTCAATGGACTTCCCCTATTTTTAAAGTCTAAAATTGAGAAATAGAGTTTTTCAAATCCTCTCTATGAAGCTTGGGAATACTCTCTAAGGCTTGCTCTAAGTTCCTTAGCTTCAATCAATAGAGGGGAAATTAGAATTGAATTGAATTAGGGGGAGTATATCTCCCCCTTGAAGGATCGGACGGTCATCCATGCACTTGTCATTTTGATCCAATTGATTAAATTAGGGAGTTTTTTTTAGCTGTTTTGAGTGTGCACATGGTCGGTTTGAGCCAAGGAGTGGATTGTCAGAGGGAGTTTGAATTTGGCATTTTGACCCATGGGGTCGGGTTTAGTTTAGGGACCAATTGAGCTGACTCAAACCCATTGGGTTGGGTGCACCACTCTACATTAAGTCCCTTTGAGCTATTAGGAAAGCCTCAAGTGGATATGAAGAGGGTATGACCAATTTACTCATGGATTAGACCAAATTTTGTTCTATGGCCAAGAGGTAGGATGGTCATTTTGCTTATTTTTTACTTTGGATATGTTGGGTATGTGGAGAAACTAGGTTTGGCCAAGTTTCATGAGATTTAAAATTCATTTGATAGGGTTTGGCTCATGTTGACCCATTTAGGTCAAAATGGGTCAACTTGGGTCAAGTTGACCAATTGGTCAAATTGAGTTAAACAAAGGGTTGGGTCAAGTATATATGACCATTTGAAATGTTTTGGTGGCTTTGGTTTGATTCAATTTGGTATAGCTTTGAATTTGGCTCATATGACTTTATTTAGGTCAAATGGGTCAAGTTGACCTATTTGACCCATTTGACCTATTTGAGCTAGGTCAAGGGTAGGTTTAGGTTAGGTTAGTCATATGGAGTGGATTGGTATCTTTGTTTCCAATTAATTTTAGTTATGTTCAAATTTGGCTCAACATGACCCATTTAGGTCATGTTGGGTCTAAGGTCAATTGGGCTAGGTTAGGTCTAGTTGACCAATTGAGGCTTTAGTCAAGTTCAACAAGTGATTTGGAATGAACTTGACCCATTGGTTTCAATCAATTTGGCTTAGATTGAGTTTTGACACATTTTGACCCTTTAGGTCAAAATGGGTCAACTTGGGTCAAGTGGTCAATTGGGCTAGGTTAGGCTCAAATGTTGACTTAGTCAAGTTCAAACAGAGGTCATGAATGAACTTAGATCAATGGTTTTAATCAATTTTCCCTATGGTGGATTTTGGCTAGGTTAGGTTTCATTTTGGCTAAGTGTTGACTTGGTCAACCCTTAGGTTTGACTTGGTTTGACCCAATTTGATTGATTGATCATCCCATGATGATTGTTGATCATTATGAGAGGCATAGGTGAGTTTGATTCAATCCAATTTGGTTAGGATTAGAATTTGGCTCATAAGGGTACTTTAGGTCACTTTGGGTCAAGTGAGCCTAAGTGAGTCAAATGGCTTGGTCAAAACTTGATTTTAGTTTAATTGAACTTGTTAAGGACTTATGATTGAAATATAAATCCATTTGCAAGTGGTTTGAAGTCAAATGGTTTTTGGTTCATTTGATAATTTCATATTCAAGGAAGAATATGAATAGATTTGGGGTTTGATTTTTGAATTGGATTTTGATTCAGTGATTGAAGTTTGGATTTATATATGAGCTCATAATTATAGGGTTGATTGAATCATGAGAGAAAATCAAGGTTTGGCTTGATTTGAAGTTGATTTGGCTAAGTTCAAGATTTTGACTTGAAAGGCTTAGATTGGATTTTGAGTTGATTTGAGTTTGATTTTTGGAATAGGTTTTGATTGTTTGAATTTATATTTCATTTATATATGTGAATATAAATGAGAATATAAATTTATCATGAGAAAATTTCAAATATTTGAAGTGATTTAATCATGATTTGGCTAAGTCCATTAAGAAGGATTTAAGGGACTTAGAAAAATTTTAGAGTTTGAAGTTTAAATTTTTGAATTTGGTTTGATTGATTTATATTTATATTTCATTTATATATATGAATATAAATGAGAATATAAATGATTTTTGAGAAAATCTCATGACTTTGATATGGTTTGATCAAGATTTAGGCTAAGTCCATTAATGGAGAATTAATGACTTAAGAAATATTTTTTTTAATTGAGAATTTAATTTGAGGGTTTGATTTGATTGATTTATATTTATATTTCATTTATATATGTGAATATGAATGAGAATAAAAATGAGTTTTTGAGAAAATTTCATGTGTTTAAGTTAATTTGATTAAGGTTTAGGCTGAGTCCATTAATGAAAAATTAAGGGACTTAGGAAAATTTCATGAATTGATTTGGAATTTTGAGTTTGGTTTGATTGATTTCAATTTATATTTCATTTATATATGTGAATATAAATGAGAATATAAATTAATTATGAGAAAATCTCAAAGATTTGATTTGGTTTAGATCATAATTTTGGCTAAGTCCTTAAGAGAAGGTTAAGGACTCAGGCAAAATTTGGACTTAGGAATTTTTTGATGAATTTTGATCATGGGTTTCAATCATAGATTTCAATCATGGATTTTAATCATATGGAGTTGATTTGAATTTGGAGAAAATCAAATGGAATTGATTTGGAGTTTGACTTGAAAGAAGGAAAGTGAGGAATGGTTTAAGCTAAGGGTAGGCAATTTTCCTAACACCCCTAAGGCATGACTTATTCTTATGGCTAACTCTTCTAAGTCTCCAGGGCTAGGTTGAGTGTCCACCTAATCACTAGATATGTCTTAAGACTAAAGAACTCTTAAAGTCTAAGAGGAGTCCTATGTCTAAGATGGAGGAGTTGAGAGCTCATTCTAAAAATGAGATCAACAATTACTATCATATAGTACATGTTAAGCCATTCCTTCCCATCACTTATTACATGCATATGATTTAATCCTTAACATACATATACATACAACATATTTTTTGGCATACTTAAATGATGGATGAATGCACATAGTTGGAATTTATATTTTGTTTGATTAAATTATTTATACTTGTAAATTAAAGCTCTATCCAAATTTTAATACCAAAATACATGGAATGAAATCAAATAAGTATGTGCCTTTATTAACCAGGGAAGTGAGGTAATCAAATGACCTCCTTGGGGCTACTTAAAGCCTCGTATTCCTAGGATGTCCAGACTTTATACTTTTCTTCATTCAAACACATGTAAATTTATATATGATTCATAAGAAAAAGAGCACTAACTTACATCTAATATATTTTAATGATTTAGATGATAATGGATGCATATATTTTTAATAGAAAAGGGAATTTTTATTCTTTAATTAAACACGCATACATATGTATAAAAGATGTAAACAAGTATGTGCCATTGTAAACCAGGGAAGTGAAATAATCAAATGACCTTATTGGGGCTACTTAAAGCCTCGTATTCCCGGGATGTTCTGACTATATACTTGCTATCTTAAATACATACACATGTGTGCATAATTAGAAGAATGAAAATCATGCAAAGATTGTATTTTGTTTAGTTAGATTATTTATACATATGAGTTAAAGCTCTATCCAAATTCTAGTACCAAAATACATAGGAATGAAATTAAATGAGTACGTGCATTTGTTAACCAGGGAAGTGAGGTAATCAAATGACCTCCTTAGGGCTACTTAAAGCCTTGTATTCCCGGGATGTCCAGATTATATACCCATTATCATTCAAATATATGTAAATATATACATGAATCATATGATTAGGCTATAAGCACATGCAAATCCTATATGTTTATAACTATCATCACTCCAAATGTTATTATCAATTTATAAGCATTGGAAAATAGACTTAGATTTATTAGTGGTAATAGCCACACATATAATAAGTTAAGTCAACACATGCAAGCTTACATAAGTAAATTCCATTTGATTAATTTAAATTTGAAAAAGATGAATGCATGAAACCACATGAAATTCAATATTTAAAGTGATTGGAAAGGAATAACTAAACATGAACACATGGTTCATTCAAATACATTAATTTCTAAGGACAATCACATTAAATAAAATTACTTAGACAAAACCAAAGCTTATTATTAACTTGATTTTGGATTTGAGTTGATTTAAAGAGGAGAGAATATCATTTGTTGTTTTAATCTCATTCCCATGTTGGTGATCTTAATTAGTTTAAGGAAAGATCATTAAGTAGGTTTTATGAATTGATTAAGTTAAACCATTAAGCAAATCATTAAATTACTTTTTGGATGGTTTGGTTCAATCCAATTTGGGTTTGATTGAAATTTAGCTCAAATAAATCCTTTAGGTCACTTTGGGTCAACTGAACCTAAAGGGGTTAACCAATTGGCTTGATCTTGGGTTAAATTGGGTTGAATTGAGTTTAGATATTGATTTGGGATTGGTTTATAGCTTTTGTTGCAATTGATTTGTGGTTCAATTCGGTTTTGGCTCATTTGAATACTTTAAGTCAAATGGGTTAGGTTAGGCTAATTGAATTGGTCTTGTCTTGATTGGCTTTGATTATAAATTTGATTTGGTTTGGAATGATAATTGAAGGATTGATTGATTTATGAGAAAATCAATTGAATTTGATTTGGATTGTAGGAAAATTTGGCTAAGTCCATAGAATCAAATCATAGGCATAGGCTTGGATTATGGTGGATTTGATTTTGGCTTGAGGATTTGAATATGAGTTGAGATTTGATTGGGATTGGTTATATTAGTTTGAGATTAAATTTTGTCTAAGGAGATAGGCATAAATTTGGTTGGGCTATAGGCTAGGTAAGTTTCCCTAGGTCCTAAGGCATAGCCTAATCTTTTGGCTAATCCTCCTAAAGTCTCTAAGCTTAGGTTAAGTGTTCACTTATCCACTATAAGTGTCTTATGACTATGGAGCTCTTAGTGTCTAGAAGACCCCTAGACCTATGATGGGAATATTGGATCCTCACTTCAAAAGTGAGGTCAACAATCATCGAAGTAAAATCTGAAGTCAAATGTTCTATAATTTTATTGTGAGGTCTAGGGAGACTAGCTAAATTTGTGGTATGGTTAGGGGAATTAGTGTGAGAAGTTATGAAAGAAGATATTTATGCATATTTCTTCAATGTGGAGTTATAGGCAAATTCTACTTAACTAAGAACTTCATCCCATCTAACAAGTTGGTCACCTGCTAAAACTCAAATCATGATTGTTAGAGTGTGATTTACAACATTCATTTGCTTTTAGAGTGTGATTTACATACATTTTGTTACTGAGCACAAATCCTTATAATTTCTACAAATTCTACTTAACTAAGCACTTCATCCCATCTAATAAGTTGGTCACCTGCTAAAACTCAAATCATGATTATTAGAGTTTGATTTACAATAATCTGATTCCATGCCACTATTTTTTTTTTAAAACCTAAGCACTCCAATATTTATGTAGATTGTAGAAATTATAAGGATTTGTGCTCACTAACAAAATGAATTCTTGATGGACCAAGCAATGCTTCCATTATTGGAGTGGCCTAACCTTAACTTACAATTATTGTTCCAATGCCAATACCAGACACATCAACTTTAACTTGAAATGGCTTCTCAAAATCAAGTATAACTAATATCAAAGCATGAAAAGGTGTAAATTTGATGTTTCAAAAATAGATTATTGTGCAAGGCCCCATTTGAATATCATTTTCTTTAAGCATTCTAAGATTTTATACATTATGAAGTTGAAACCTTGAATGAACTTCTGATAGAAGTTTCTCAAACCATTAAAGCTCTAGATTTCTATGAATGTTGAACGAACCGGCCAAGACTGAATGGAAGCCACTTTACTTAGGTCCATCTATAAACCACATTCACTTATAATGAAGACAAAAAGCATACACTAGATATAGCAAATTCACAATTGGAAACATTTATATATAACTTTTATTCTCTTAATTTCTTAGAAAATATTGTAAGGTGTTTTATATGAAGTTTCACTATGACAGTGAATATTGCGATATTATCAAAGTACAATACACAGAATTCTTTAAGAAATGGCTTTAATACCTTTTTTATTAGTCTCATAAAGGTACTCAGTACATTGTAAATCTCAAATCACATAACTCATTATTCATACAATCCTTCTGGTGTCTTCAAAGCTGTTTTTCATTTATCTCTCGGATGAATCTGAATTTCGTGAAACCCACTTCACAGGTTTATTTTGGAAAAAACTTTTACTCCATGTAACTTATTAATAAGTTATTTGAGCCTTGGCATACAAAAACAAATTTTTGTTATTTTTTTATGGCACAATCGACAATACACATGCATCACATTTTTTCCTTCTTAGAAATAATGAGTATTAGCATTACACATGGGCTTAAGCTACGTTGAATGAATTGTATGGTTAATAAGTTATCCACAATCTCTTGTAGAATATACACATTTAGGCTCATTTTATAATAAAGTTGAGTAAAGTTAGGCCCAATGCCAAATCAATTTGGTGTTATATGGTCCTCATAGGGGATAGTTGATATGAGAGCTTTTCTGGAAATAGAGGAGAAGAAATAGAAAACTAAAAGAGAAGAGGGAAGAATCTATGAGATACATGTTGTTAAGAAAAATACCCAAAAGCTCCTCTGCTAGGCTTTCCACTACTATTTAACAAAATGTACTACGACATATGAAAATATTATAATACTGTATAATTAAATTTAATATGTATAATTAGTATGATGATTATAGAGTGTATATTGTCAAATGTCAAAGTAGTGACATTGCTTCGCTACTTAATAGTAGGTTGCACTAGTTAACTCCAAGCACCAATTCTTTATAATTGAGTCCTCAAGGAGCTTGTCAAATGCTCAGTTCATTTGTAGCCTTATTCATGACTTTCAAATTTGAAAAAAAAATTACATGAAAAGCTTCTGATGTAAAAAAAATGGATCAAAAGAATAAAACATATGCTTAAAACCGCTTAGAAATTTTATCGGCATCAAAAGATATTAATATAAGAGCTTATAAAATTATTTTATACAATAAATTAATATTGAAATTCATTCTTTATTTGAAGACAACATTTACATTTCTTCTAATTTCACCAAAAATATCCATCCAGTCTGAGCTATATTTTAAAATATGTTTTGCATTTTAAATCACTCAGATGGACGCACTGCCACCACATCCAATTGCTAATATGCTATAAATGGAAAACCTAAACTTTATTAAACAGAAAATGTAGCAATATAACCATTACAGATGCTTATTTTTTTTACAAATGCTTATTTTTTGCCTTATTCACAGATAAACCTCACAGAACAGAACACAATACGCATAGCAAACCAAAGAGGCAATATTAGAATTGCAGAAACAAGACCAGCTGCTTCATCAGCTACATAATAATCCATTCCAGTTCAGGCAATGCGGCGGCAGATGGTGAGTCCGTCGCCGATGCAAATTTGTGACAGCTCGACCCTCGCATCGGCGGCGAGCTTATCGTTGAATTTGAGCACAGCTTCCCTCACAATATTGTAGAATTCAGGAACGTCTTGTAGAGGAGGACCGGCAACTGTTCCAAGCCAAAGTGTGTTGTCGTAACACATGAGCCCTCCAACTCTCACCAGTTTTAATAGCCTCTCATGGTACTCCCAATAGCTTGCTTTTTCAGCATCAACAAAGGCGAAATCAAACAGCTCATCCTCTTTGATCTGTTATATATATATGAACATCGATCACTAAAACATCAACCCAGTAGCTTAAACTATCATTATACTATAAGTGATTAGTAAGTTAATTAGTTCATGGACCTCTTCAACCAATTTGTCGAGAGCTGGAACAGCATCTGACTCGATGAAATTGATCTTGTCCTCAACTCCTGCTTCCTTGATGAACGGAAGACCGATTTCGTACCACTCTCTCGAGATGTCGATCGCAGTTATCTGCAATTAACAATTTTGACCATAAGATTTCTTGCAAAAACATTTCGACGAGATAAATCAAATCACAAGAACTGATCGATGGAGTGATCATATTTAATATGGCTTTAAAACTGACCCATCCTTGGGCAAGGCAAGAGCTGTGGCTAGAAGGGAGTAGCCTGTGAAAACACCAACTTCTATGGTTCTTTTAGCGTTCATTACCTTGAGGATTATGGCTAGGAGCTGCGCTTCGTCCGGGGGGACACTCATTAATGCCCTATCAAAATATAAAAAAGGAATGATCATAAGTTGATGACAATGAATTAAGATTTATAAAATGTTTTATTATGGAAATATTAAGGGCTAATATAGTGTGAAATTTGTAAAACTTGGTTGCCTTCGGGGATTCCAGGCCTTCGTCTTCTCTCTCAGCTTCAAAAGCAATTCATGCTCTCTTGGCAAGACGTTGGTCTCCAATATGTACTGCATATATGTGTGGAAAACTAAAGGTTTCATGACTCTTCGATATAGCTTATGGCTTTAATCAGTTTTACAAATCTATAACAAGTATAGATAGCAAAACACTAGAGGGAAAAGAACCTGAAGTAGAGCTTCACTACGTAGGAGACCTTTCTGGTCGAAGTTGATTTCATTATTGCCCATTGAGAGAGAGAGAGAGAGAGAAGACAGGTATCTCCCTTACGGATGTAGAAGAAGGATGAAAATACCTATCTCCTCTGGAGCTGAAGCTAACTATTGATAGTAGGATGAGCAAAATGGGAATAAAAAGATTATACATGTAGGAAAAGTAAAGCTAATTTATTTTAATAAAAATATAGTTTTCCGAGAGATTAGTCTCACCGTTGTTGTTTTTTTTTATAGCATAGTAGGTAGTACAAATTAATAATTCAACGCTTGAATTCCCGTCTTCACACACCATAGACCAAGACAAAGAGCCTTATGCCGGCGTTGGCTATTCAAACACAGCTCTTTTTTGCTTATTGGTTGGGAGATTATATTTTCATTCAAAAGATTATGACCAAATATGTGCTTATTACAAAATTTTTTGCATGACTTTTACACATTAATTACAAAATTATGTTAAAGAAAAAGAAGAGACTTATGATTATCTATGTATAGAACCAAATGAATAAAAATTTCAATTCATATCATGACTCATTGACCATATCTACAACTTAGCTTAGCTTATTTTTATTTGCATCATAAAGTCACAAAAAAGTGATTAATAATACTATAGATCAGTATAATGAATTATACAAAATATATTCCAAGAAAAATATTTTATTCAACTAATTAGCCTAATAATATTAAAATAGTGACTTTAGTTTCATGGCTTCAAATTTGTTCATGATAAACATTTTTTCATAATATAAATCACATCATAATTAGATAAATTTTTACAATAAGTCTTACATTCATCCATCTCCCCAAAATATTTAAGAATATTAAAATAAAATAAAATAAAATAGATAATTATTACAATTCGAATATAATTTAAAACAAACAAAATAGAAACAATAGAATGAAACTTACTTAAGAGTACACAAAGGCATTTATAAAAATCTAAACCTTCCCCTCCCACCAATACATTTGAATAATGCATTATCCCAAATATATTAAAATAAAAATAATAAGTAAGTAACAAAATAAAGAGTGAGGGATAGAAACTTTCTAATAGGGATGGTAACTCATTGTCGTCTTCCTCTTCTTCCTCTTCTTCCTCTTTTTCTTTATGAACAGGTGGTCTTAGATATTGCAATTATGGTGGAAAAGAGATGTTTTCTGTTCTAGCATTTAGATGCTAAATGGAGAACATGTCAATGAGATGTGTATTAAACCTCTCCACATAATCATAGTGCATCTCATTACTCTCAACCAAGAAATATAAGTCCATGTCTAACCATTGTTGCATTCACAACCATCACCACTCAATCCATCCATCCTTCTCTAAGTCTCTCAAAATAGGCTCCCCAGTTTTAGCTCCTAATATTGAATAATACTATGCTTCTTTTGTGGTGGAACTTCTAATACTTATGGGAGCTCATCTTCATCTATCTCTAGTTGATGATACCTTTCATAAGATATCATATGTGTTATCCTAATCCTGAGCACTTTAAATAGACTACTTATTCCAACATATTCATTAGGATGCTATCAATAAGAATAATCCATGTATAAGAGAGGGGCACACAATCCTCCTATTGTGGTGGTCCTTATGGTATACAAAATATTTGAATTAAATCAACTCGCATAACTATTAACATGTTCTGTTGAATAGCAAGATTTATTGATGTGTACATCACTCAATTGGACACTATGGAGTAATTATGTTGATATGAAGGTGTGCAAAGCTTTTGATTCTACAATGAGGCCCAACGCAAAAAAGTTTATGATGTTTCCATCATTTTATTTCCATTGTGTGTTAAGTGTTAAGAAATGAATGATCTCATCATAATTACAGCCATTTTGTAAGAAATTGGAGTACACATCATGTGGGATATCTAACAAGCTACAAATATCATTAATCCAATTACTACTAAATTATACTTAGTTACCTTGAACAAAGCATATATCATCAATGTGCTCTAAGATGTTGGCATAGAATTATCAAACTACTAGGATGAAAGTGTAGCTTGGCTACCTCATAGAATTAGCCACCTCATCAAGATGATTATCAACAAAATGGGCTAGCTTGATTCCTCTAAACCCCTCTCTTAGATTCATAGCCTTAAGGAAAAATTTTTGGTATACCTCTCTAACAATGTATAAGAACAAAACTTTCTCACATCAAATGTTGTTAAGGCTACAATGAATGAGGCACTTTTCATTTGCTTAGAAATTATCACGCTAATATGAAATTCTTTGAAGAGTATAAAAGGAGGAAAGGAATTTATATAGGATTAAAAGGCTTGGAGTTGGTTGAAGACCATTCACCTCTCTCTCTATTTATAATATATTAAGGGAATCTAGTGGTTGAAGTACAGATGGAAGTGGATCCCACTCTAGTTAAAATTTTTAGCTCTATCTCTCTAGCCATTTGTCATAAAGCATCTCAAAAATTCTGCATTTAGTCTACCTCAAAAAATCACATCAAATTTTGCTCAAATTTTTGCATAAAAGATAAAAGCATCAATTAACAAGTTAGTGCCAAGGTGCCAAGTCTGACACCTTGGTTCCAAGTACAAATTTTTTAAAAGGTTAAGAATTTAACTATGTGTAAGTGTTCGCACGTAGGGATTGAACCATAATCATCAATAATGTTGGTGCTTCGGCACTAATTATAACATTTCTTATGAAAAAAATAAAGAAACTTGGGTTGCCTCATAATAAGCACTTGATTTAATGTTTCACCTTAATGTCCATCACACCCTTTTTATGTCCTATATAAATGTTGTTGGAATTGCATCTCATTGATTTCTCTCTTTAGATAGTCTTTTAGCATGTACTTGGCCACCCAAACTTGTATGAAATTCTCTTGCACATTTTAGAGTGGGGTTCATCATTTCTTCTTTATGGGATCCTTGTGGCCTCTATTTTATGCCCACTTTTCTCCACTTATCTAGGCTATCCTCATTATTTTCATGCCATGCTTTGTTGCATTATGTTGTTAATTACTATTTTGTTACAACTCTCCTTCATAGGTACATTTTTGTGATCTTGATACAGCTTAAATATCTTAGTTTAATTATCAATTTTAATTGTAGTTCTCCCTTTTGATTGTGAATTTGAGCCTACCTGTTGACCTCATTTTTGGATGAATTATCCATAATCTTAGTAATTAGGAGCTTTAATCTTAGATTAGAGGCTTCTTAATTGTACTCTTAAGACACTATGCTTAGTGACTAAATGAATGAACCAAAATCAAATAATAAATCAAATCAAAGCAAATACTAAACAAAAATATCAAAATTAAATTTGAGACCAAATCAAATTTAAATAAACCAAACACAAAACACTTAACTCCAATTCAACTTGAGTGAGCTCAAACAAACCCATAACCCACTTTGGTTTGATTTGTCAATCAATTCAAAATCATAGCTAAGGATGTGAGGTGGAGTTAAGGTGATGTGGAACCATGATAAAAAAAAAAAAAAAAAGAGAAAGGACAAAACATGTGCACTTGAGATCAAAACTTCCACCCTTCCCATACCTCATTCTTACATAATCTAATCTTCAAAATCAAGAAAGATAGTAGGATCTTATCCAAATCAAGTGGATAACCCAAGTTGGAGAGAGAGAGAGAGAGAGAGAGAGAGAGAGAGAGTAAGAGAGAGAGAGAGAAAGAGAGGGAGAAGATCAAAAATATTGCCAAAAACCATAAAATTCCTTCATGCATGTCCCCATTCCTCACTTAGCTGGCTCTGAAGTGGTCTACATAAATATACCAACAAATTTTGACAAAATTTGGCCAACCACCACACCTCAAATAACCATTAATGGTGATTTTTGGCCACCATTAGGAAGAGAAAAAAAGAGGCTTCAAACTCTTGATTTTTGCCATTGGTTATCCTCCAGAGGCTCCATTGAACAAAATCAATCCATTTCCAACTCCTTTTCGACATAAAATCATCAAATCCGATGAGATTCCGGTGAAGAGGCGGCATCGGTTGACGTCCCCAGTGATCGGAGGGGAGGCAAGAGCCTATATTCACTCCAAAGCTTCATCTTACATCCAGGAACATTTTCGAATTGATCAGGCCACTTAATAGTGACTCGAGTGAGATAATTTCATCAATCCATAGCCAACCATTAAGATTTTCATTGTGTGATAAGGTCAGTTCTAAGAATTTGCCCATTAGATCTCTTGCAATTTTAATATTTTGACACCTCAATGCAAAACTAAAGGTTTTTTATTAAAATTGTCATTTTAACAAATATGGTTTCCACCCTTCTTAGGCAGTTTTGCCGGCCTGGTTCACCGGCTAGGAGGGAGAAGGCTCGACAGCCATCTAATCCTTCTTAAATGGAATGGACAGCTGAGATTAGAATGAATCTAGCCTTGATTTTGTCCACTGATTGACCCGACCATCATCTCAATTAATGTTTTCCCACTCAATTTCCATGCGAATGGCCTAATGAGCCTCGACATGCATAGCGTGATCCGGCCCATCGTTTAAATGAAAATCAGATTTTCTATATTTAAAAAATCTGAAAATACCCAAATTTTCAAAAAAAATCATAAAAAATAAATACTCAACTAAAAATTTCAAGTAAGGCCTCGTTGGATTCATATTTTCAAGAGAAACCTAATGAACTTAAAATCTCCAATTTTTATTAGCTATTTTGAGCTTAATTTAGGTTTTAGTGAAAACCTTATTTCATTAATAAAACCTAAAATATTGATCAAATTGATCTAAAACTTTTAGAAATTGAAATTGAGGTTAAAATGCACATACCATAAAAATTTTAAATCAAAATTATGAAAGAATTAGGAGGTATTGAATTTCAAAGTTCAAATGACTAATTTCATGAATTAATTAATTGAAAATTCTAGAAAATTATAAAAATCCTTGAAATAGTTCAAACCACTTCAATTAACATCTAAGATCCTTAAAAAAATAGTATAATCTTCTAAAACTTTATAAACCTAAAAGAAACACTTTGGGTTAAGATTTAATAAATTAAAATTAATATTTTAATTGAATGAACTAAAGCTAAATTCCTAATAATTTAAATGTTAAATCAAAATCAGAAACAAAATAATACTTAAACAATTGTTAATCAAACCTTAAATCAAGCCAATATCACATAATCTTCAAATGAAATTAAATTAAACATAAACTTAAACCTACTTAAATTAATGAAACTTAATTAAATATTAATTAAATTTTAAATTAAATTCATAATTAAGCAAACCAATGAAACTTTAATCTCCAATCAACCTAATCTAAAGATAAATTCAAACTTTAACCTAAATTCATTGGGTTAATATAGATCAAACCAATTGAAATAAACATAAGACAAACACGACAAAAATATTAATGCAAGCTAAAATAAAATATTGATTTAAACTAAATCAAATAAAACAAATCAAGCAAATCCAATTAAAAGAATAAGTTAAATCAAGAATGAAAATCAAATCAAATCATAATTGATTCAATTATGCAATCAAATTAAAATTCATTTAAGGAAGCTTAATCTGAATAAACTAATACAATCAAATGCTTAATCAAATGAAACCTAAGTTACAATGAATCAATCTATATGAAGTAATCACTAATCAAACTTCTATTAGCTAATCGAATCAACTATGAACACCCAATTATATTCAACTAAACCATTGATCAAAGCAAACACTCAATTGGGTTAATCAAAATGACAAAGAATTATAACTAAACTTTAATTTGATTAATCATCTAAATTAAATTTTAACCAAACAAATAAAATAAACATGCCAACTTTAAACTATAATCATTTAGTTAGCTATGAAGCAAAACAAATCTAATTAAATCTTAATTGCATTGAATCTCAATCATGAAATCACTTAAATTCAATAAACAATGAAAACTAAATTGAACCTTAATTAATCATGAAACTTTAAATCAAATAGATCACAAATCATAATCAAACTAAATATAATGAAACTAAAGTAAACCTTAATCAATTTAATATATTATCAAGTTAAGTTTGATTTAATCTATTTGAATTAGATGAATTAATTAATCATTAAACATACAAGTTTAGTAATCAAATTAAACGTGAACTATCATTCAACGACATTAACCAAATTCTAATAAATGAATCAAACTCTAAATGCAAACAATCAAATTTAATTGAACTCAAAATAAGAATTTAATTCACTTAATCTAAGCAAAATCTATAAACAAATAAAACTTAATAAATCAAATCAATTAAGTCAACTTAAAAGATTAATTTAAATAATCCTCAAACTAAAACCAATATATAAATCAAATCACCAAATTTAGTCAATCAAATTATCAAACTCTTAATTAGAAAATAAGAAGTTGTTTAAACCTTGATCAAATAAGAAGTTAATTAAACTAAAATATTTTAACTAAATCAAATCAATCTTAAATGAAAAAATGAAATCATTAAATAACATTGAAATAATTTAATCAATATCATATAAATAAAAATTTAAATCAAAACCTGAGAGAAAAGAATTAGATATTAATTCAAAGGATATTGGATTATCAAAATTTAATTAAATCAAAACATATAATCCAAAATTAATTAATCAAAATACATGAAGTTAAACAAACTTAAACTTTAAAATATAAATCAAATCAAACAAACATTAATAAAATCAAATCAATTTAGTTGAATCATTTACATAATTTCAAATGGACTAATTAAGATACTTAGGTTCTTAGTTCAACCCTTAGAATAAACTTTCATCTCAGGATGAATGTTTCATTCTATTAGGATTAAGATGTTGAATGAAATGAATTTTATTTTAAGCAGAATTTATCTTATTCTTCATTCTTTAAAATCTAAATTCAACTTAAACATAAAAATGAATTTAAAATTGAAATGAAATTAATTGTTTAAATCGAAACCATCCAATGGTAAAATTGAATAAACTCTAAATTCAAATCAAACTTTAAAATAAAAATGAAACAAAGCCTAGAACATACTTGTCACACAAGCCTTCTTTTCACACACTACAATACAAGGTCACTGATCCTAGAATTAGGTTAGGTCGATGTGTTGATTGTGATGTAATGCATTTCCTTATTTTGTGGTGTACTATTTTAGACTGGATGGCTAGGATTGTTTGCTTGCTAGTCTGGATGTTAGGGCATTCTTTTTTAGGCTAACAATATTTTCTACATGGGATTGTGCTTAAAATAGATCGATATAATAAATATAAAATAAATTCTATTTTCTTGAAGGTGTTATTTAAGTCCCTAAGCATAATCAAGTTAGGACAGGTGGGCTTGGTTACCCATGTGTAGGGCGCCAAGTCCAAATTATAAATATAACTGTTTGAGTTTGTATGTATATTCAGTTAACATTTATTTTGCAGGCATAGTTAGACTTACTTTTTCTTATAAAATATAATTTTGTAATAGGAATTATGATAAGTGCTATGGGGTTTACGATGAGCAGTGGCTATAAGGCTTTGTCCTGGGGTGCCTTATGATGCCTTTGGAGCAAATTAAAAGGAAGAGAAGGGGACATAAAGAAACAAAGAAAAGAATACCCCCATAGCATGTATTCAATTTTAATTATAATTATTCTTTTATATTTTGGGTTATATAAGACCCATCTTTTCTCTTTTCGTGTAAGCATTCTGGTACCGGCCTCTTATTCTTTCACAGTAGTTTATAAAAATGATTGATGATATGTTTAGTTTGTGCATTAGAAATAGAATGCTTTTCATAGTTTTTTAATGTTTGATGCTTGAATGTGTGGCCTGGATGCAATAGACTCTTAGGATAAAATTAATTTTTCTACCCAATTAATAACTGGAAATTAAATTTTAAAATAACTTTCAACTTCATCATAAAGCCTAAGTTGTAATCAAGATAACTTAAAGATTTAATAACACCTTAGCTATATGTTGTATATCTCACATCATGCATATCATATTCCTTCTCCCATGAATATGGGGGATCTCCATCCTTGCACAATAGGGGAATGCTTGACCTATGAGGGAATTCCTTATGGTGGAGAACACCCCCTTCTCGCTGATTTATCCAATAACTCTATTTCATCATGCATTTAGGCATAAAAATTCCAAGCCTTTGTCCAAATGAATGTGTCAAAATGAAATAAAAATTATAAAATTTTGCATTTTAGATTAAGTCATATACTCATACCACTCATGTTATAGTCTCTTAGGGAGTGGGTTTAGGACTTTAGTTTCTTTCCAATTAAATAAAGTCCAACTATCTTACAATTTCATAAGACTTCCCTACATGGATTTAAAGCATAAAGGTGTTAGTTGGTGCCACTCTAGGTGATTGTAAGTCTAGAAGTCAGACAGGATAAACCCTTATGTCCCCTTTACTTAGATTATGCTTTAACTTATGTTAAAGCTCCCTGATTTAGGATCTATCTAGTTTCCTTCAAGCTATCGCATAAATCCTCCTCCATTTTCATAACTTTGTGTTGGTGGATAATAAACACTAGCAATCTAATAAAAATTCAATTCAGATAAATAAATCTCTTCATTTTCAAATGTATAAAGCCCAACCATAGGATATATTGGAATGCTCACTTTACTTCCTAGTATCATGAGTATTTCCTACTTAGTTCCTATTGGATTCTAAAATAAGTCTTCCGATTGAACAATCCCATTTGATTTTCCAAAATATCCAATTTATTGATAGTCCAACCTTAAAATCTTTAGAGATAATAATTGTCTACTTTAATCGAGAGTATTCTCAAAAATTTCATTTTCTAGGATGTAATTAAGTATGGAGGCTTGTCTCTATAGAGAACTTAAGAACCTAGCTTAATATAAACCCTAGTTTACTTTTTCATGTAAAGTAGGGGAAAGATCTCTAGTATATTTGAAGACCTTTCATTCCTTAGGAGTCCTTATTAGGTGATTAGGTCCATTTTAGGGTGATATTTCTATCTTTTGTGATAGTGCATCACACCTTAATGTCATACCCGGTCACTTCAATAAGTACCCCCTAGGATCTGCATGGTGTCCACCCATCCATCCCATCTCATAAAAAATGGCCTCATTAGAATAATCATGCATTTAAGCTCATCTTCTTTTATGACAAGAATTAGAAAATTGAAAAATAAAATGAATTTTATAATTTTAACTAGCACATCTTCAATGATTTCTTTTTTTTTTCACTAAATTATTAGTAAGCAATAAGAATGACATGGTTGGCTTAGCCCTCCCAATCCTTACTTTTTTAATACCAATAGAGGCCTCTAATTACCGCTAGCCCCTAAATCACATAATGCATTATCAAAATATTCTACTCTTATAAAATAGGGGATTGTAAATTTACCTCAATCCTTTCATTTTACAAGCAATTTCTTTTACAATAATATTGTGCGTCCCTTAGTCAAGACCATTGTTTCAAGACTTCCTTCATAAACTTAACTTAACCTGGGATATGTTTAAATGAATAAGAAAATGTGTGTTGATGTGTAGCTTTTAAAATACCTCCAAAAATTTTAAAAAAATGTTGGTTCAACTTCTCCTTTTGTAAACTTTGAGGGTATAGCAATGTGGCACATATGGTAGTGGGTTATCTAAAATATCATTGACTTCAATCACACTTCTTTCTCCTTGGTATTCTTTTGCAACTCCTTGCTCTCCACTTTATTAATCCACTCTTGAAGCATAGAATCTTCATCAACTTGCTTGATTTTGGGCCAATCTTGGCATAATAAATCCTCCAATTATCTCCCACTTCTTAAAGATATTATTTTGATGTGTTCTCTTGGGTTTACCCTTATATTCTATGGAGTGCTCTAAGTTGATAGCTTAAGAGTTCTTTTGATAATTTCCCAACTTAAACTTTATGTTTTATGGTTTTCTCTTGCCTCTATAGTGAGACACTAGGCCTCTATAATGCCCCATCATCACAAGTCATTAATGCATAATGGTGAAGATCTGTTGCGCCAAAGCCTTCTTCAATGATTACTCTGCTAACATTTGTTGTTGAGGGCCTAATTGTTTAGTAAAACATGCCAACTAATAGCCTCCATACTAATCAAAACTATATAATTATTAATATCCATGTACTTGATCATTCTTACAATAGAAGTTAGTGTTTCTCCTTTACTAAGGAATGTAAGTGTTGGAAGCAAAGATTATTAAGTTGTTGATTCCTAGCAAAAATATTGTTGAGCAAATAGGTTATTCATCAAGCATTATGCACTATTGTGACCTCCTCCATTATGGTAAGTATAAGATACCATAGTGTGACTCACAACTGCTATAAGTCTATTAAGTTGCTTCACCAATGAAGTGACTTAAGTTATGTGGGATGTAATAGAATCTAAATTTTGAATAGTGGGCATTGGCTTTTTTAACATGATCCTCTCGCTTGGCCATTGGTAATCATTCATGGTCATCTTCTCTAATAATTCATATGTGGCCTCTTAAATATTACTCATGAAAGTGTTGTCAAATGTGGAATCAATCAACATCATTGTTAGCCTTTCTAATCCATTGTGAACATCTAGACCTACATTCATTTGGGTAGACCCTAATGAGGGAATTTTTGTAAGAGGTCTTTGAATTTCTCCCAAGAATTGAAGAGAGTATCTCCTTCTATCTGCATAAAGTTGGATATCTCGATCCTCATCCATGCTATATTGGCTAGTAGAAAACTTGGATAACAACTTTTATGTCAAATCATCCTTTATGATAGAATAGTTGAACAGAGATTGAGTCAACTTTTGGTTTAGTTCCTTAATAAAAAAGAGAGAGCAACTTTAGTCTAATCATGGCATATAAAACTCCATTGTATTTAAAGTTATCATAAATTTTTTAGAAATGTATGATATGAGCATTCAAATTCAAATCTTTTGTGTTAAGCCCCAAATTAGGATCTATGAATCATCTACAAGGTGACTGCCTTGATTTAATTATTATTAGCCTACATGCCATGGTTAACTATGGCATAGGAGAAGACATGCACTTTAAGAAGTGCATAAGCTCTTAATTTGTAGTCCCCATGACCACCTCCTCTATCTTTTAGGTTGGCCATCTTTATCACTTCAACATGGTCAACTTGCCTCTTCTCACTAAGTCTTCTTGAAATGGTTCAATCAATTTCTTAGATCAAAAATAATGGCTCGACTTAATAATGGTGCATGCACTAGAATCATCCTACAAAACATAATAAACATAAAAAGGAAGAAATATAATTAAGTTATTAAGGAAAAAATAAAAAGTGTCCAAAATAATAGAGATCAATATGGCATCAATGTTGTCTTTGCAATCCCTAACAATGATGCTAAAATTTTGATTGAATTAATTCATATGTGCAAGAACACATGGTTATTTTAAGTGATATAAACTAAGTAGAGTGTTATTCCCTCAAGATTGCACATTAATTATCAAAATTAGGTTAATTAATTATTATTTGGATGGTAAAAATTAGGGTGCCAAAGCAAAATTAAAATTTACTCATATATCTACCAAAAAGTTGACTAATTAACAAGGCAAGAATTTGTAAAGAGATCTTAATATGAATAAGCTTGGGATTATGATTCACCAATTTTATTTTATATGATTATTATTTTAATTAAATATGAAGTGGATTTCATTAAGTTCAATCAATATGGGCATTACCTTTCTCTCAAAAGCCTGGAGTCCTTATGTTTCTCGCACAATGAAGTGGATTTTACTTAAGTCCAATCAAGATGGGGATTGTGATTTCTTCAATTTTATTTTATATGATTATGAAAAAAAAACTTCTTTTTGGATCTCAATATGGACAACATGGCTTTATCATAGTTATTGGTAACCTGCAACCCATCATCGTGGTATTTTATCGACATTAAGTATATTCTCCACCTCTCAATTTTGAATAAGACTCCTAAACCATTAACAAATGGCAAATCAATTAATAGACATGAGAGCTTAGAACAACATACATTGTAGTAAAATTAAATAAAACTCTAAGCTTTTATTCAAATCAAAACTAACACAAAAAAAGTATTGCTACAACCCTATCCTTATAAGAGGAGCTTGGTTCATGATGAAATAAAAGAAAGACATGAAAAACTAAAATATGAACATCAATGTAATAAAATTAAAGGAAGAGATGAAATAAAAATTTTGGAGAAAATTTCTAAGAATGTCTTCATCTTTGCTTTAGCTCCATGCCATTCAAATCTCTCTTAATGTCTTCTCTGACGAATTTGAATTAGCCTCAAAATTTTCTCCCTTAACAAATAGAGGTAAAGAATGACTATAGAAATCCCCCAAATTCATCTTGAAGAGTTTCTTTTATAAGGCTATATGAGATCTCCCCATATAAGTAAGAAATCAAAGTGAAATTAAGCTATGTCAAAGTAAGAGTCTAGCTCTCTATATGTTAAGTGTTAAATTTGTGAAATTTTCATATAATGATAATGTCTTTACCATATTTGAATATGTTAAAATGTGTTAATTTTTAGTAAATTTTATGTTATAATAAAAAATTTCTTAAAATATGAAAAAAAAAAAATTTAGGTCCAGCGCTTAGGCATTGTAAAAGTAGCATTGTTGCACTAAAAATGACTTAAATTTGAGCAAGTAAACAGCAAAACTAGTACCTTGGCACTATATCAGCGGCACCGTGATATTAAATCAGGCTCATTTTGGGATAATTTTACAACAAGCTCTGCACCTATGCCCAACCTCAGCAGCAGCGTCATGGCATTATACTTGAGGCAAAAATATGAAGTAGAGACAACAAGATAGTCTTTCCCTAAATGTTGCTGTTGCATCAACATAGCTATGGCTAGACAATAGATTTGTGATGGTCAACAATGGTTTCGAGCACTTTTTTAGGCAATTTTGATAGAGGTGAACATACCATCGAGATCTAAAAGTTAAATGCTTTTTTAGAATTTTTGGTAAGTGGGTGAGTTAAGTGCAAGCGTGTATAAGTTTTTGTAAAGCACATGGAGAGTAACACTCCAAGTACTATGAGAGTGTTGTGTGGGTAGTATGATAGTGTTTTTTTCTTAAGCAAATGGTAAAGAAGGAGATCAACAATCAATAATTTTTTTGTGGAGGTTGTTGGATATTTCTATGAGGAAGCAGTAGAGGATCGCGAAGGGTGGACTTAGAAGACTTACCCAGTGTGCTCTTTCATTTATTCTCTGGTTATCCTACATCTTAGTTTAAAAATGTTTAATGAGATTTCTCTCTTCTCTACTATGAATCACCAATCTATAAAGTGCTATGAATTCATGTAAGTTTTTGAATGTTTGTATTGTATTAAACTATGTTGGTGGATTAATATAAAAAAACTATTTATGCTTTTCATGAAAATGGTATTTTGCTTTTCTCTATAATATCTAGCCAATTGTAAAGTTAAAATCAAGTGTGATCTAGAGATATTGACAAAATCTTAGAAGAATAACTATGAAAAAGGAAAATTGATGTACTAAATAGGCATTAATGTGTTAAATAGTCTAGAAGTGCTAGATAGCCATTAAACATATGATTATTTTTAGGATGCATAACCATTTAAAGAAAAATATGGGTAATGCAACCAATCAAAACTTACTTGGCACTAGATAGAAAATTGGATTGGTTATACTTATTTAGACATAGAATATATAGTATTTCAGTCGTAGTTGATAATACAAGCTTAAAATTAATTCCACTAATTAGTTTAATATAATATATAAAAAGTCTACAAATTTAGAGTTATATTTTTAAATTACGAACAACACCCATATTTTCTATAAAATATAAAAATTTGTATTTTTAAAATAAATATTTTCTTTGCATCTACACTCTATATTTTGTTGGATAAAAATCAAGTTTTAAAATATTAGTACTTAACTTAATATTAAATTAAGATAGAAGTTTACTCTAATTCTTAAGGGAATGATACTATACTCATTTTATATTACTTGATGTGACATGTGCACTTGCGTATAAGGTAAAATAACCAATCAAGTTTGATGTCATTGTCAGAAATTAGAAGTAAAATAGTTGTTTTTATTAAGTCAATATTAGTCTCATTGAACTATTTTTAATTCACCATTTATGTTATGTATTATGTGTTAAATATTTTTCTTTATACATCCTTATACTTGTTTAGTGTACTATAGTTTTAGTTTTAAAACAAAATTGTGATTTCTAAATTTTGCATGTGTAGATATAAAATTATAGAAATATTACAATTGAACTTAGAAATCGAATGACTTTGCAAGAAAATTAGAAAACAAAAGAGAAATAAAGTGAGAACACTAGGAATGGACAATCAACTAGTAGGAGAACCATCTGGACCTCTTAAAGATTATGATACACCTATAGTAGATGGAATACATCAAAGTATTGCTAGACCAACTATTCAAGCTAATATTTTTGAACTAAAACCCTTTATAATTCAAATGTTGCAAAACTCTTAGCTATGGGGTTCTCATATTCAAAATCTTAATATGAATATTGCTAATTTCTTAGAAATTTGTGCAACATTTAAATACAATGGGGTAAGTGATGATGCTATTAGATTAAGATTATTCCCTTTTTCACTAAGAGAAAAGACTAAACTGTTGTTAAATTAACTACCATAAGAATCAATAACAACTTGAAATGAATCAGCTCAAAAATTTCTAACAAAATATTTTCCACCATCTAAAACTACTAAACGAAGAAATTATATTACATCATTTATGCAAATAAATAATGAATCCATATATGAGGCTTAGAAAAGGTATAAGGAATTATTAAAGAAATGTCCTCATCATCATTACCTGATTAGCTTATCATTCAATCATTTTATAATGGCTTAGTAGGATCTCTAAGGACTATCATAGATGCAGTAGCACGAAGTAGCCTCATGTCAAAACCTTTTAAGGAAGTTTATGCTTTAATAGAAAAAATGGCAACCAATAATTTTCATTGGCCTTCTGATAGATTAAATCCTAAGAAAGTAGTCATTATTAACAATAATAATATGATTGCAATGTTGACCTCACAAGTAGCTTTCATATCTAAGAAATTAGACAATCTAGGAATTAATCAAAATATTTATTATATGAATCAAGTAAGAGAAAATGGTGACATATTTGTATAGAAAGATCAAAAAAATAAAGGTTTAAAAATGCTTAAATACATCTCAAATAAACCAAATGATCCTTATTCAAATACATTTAATTGAGGTTAGAGGAATCACCCAAATTTTTTCTTAAATAATAATGCAAACTTTAATCAAAATGGAAATATGGGAAGTTAGAACAATAAGAATTATAACCCTCAAAACTCTAACTTTAGACTTATCATTCCACCATAATATCCACCATAAAATCAAACTAAGGAAAAGAAACCAACTTTAGAAGAATTAGTGTTACAAATGGGTGCTCAATTACAAAGCCAAGAAGCTTCAATTAGAAATTTAGAAATTCAACTAGGGTAGTTGGCTAATAACCTTACAAAAAGACCTCAAAAAAATTTTCCTTGTAACACTAAAGCAAATCCTAAAGATAAGAGTAAAGAACAGTGTAAAGCAATTGAATTAAGAAGTGAAAAGAAATTAAAAGAAATAGGGCTAGAAGATAAAAATGAAAAAAATAAAATATTAGTTAAAGAAAAAGAAACAATGAAGAAATTGAAGAAAAGAAAAAAGAAGCAAAAATAAGAAGTATTTAGGAAATTGAGAGATATACCACCACCTTCATTTTCCCATAGACTTCAAAAATAAAATATGGATAATCAATTTTTAAAATTCTTAGAAGTATTTAAGAAATTATCCATAAATATACCATTTGTAGAAGCCTTAGAATAAAAGCCTTCATATGCTGAATTTATGAAAGACATTCTATATAAAAGAGAAAAATTAGTTGAAAATAAAATAGTATCCCTTACTAAAGAATGCACTGCAATAATTAAAAGAAAATTACCCAAAAAACTTAAAGATCTAGGGAGTTTTACTATTCCTTGCATTATAAGGGATAGTTTTTTTGGAAAAGTATTTTATGATTTAGGAGCTCGTATAAATTTAATGCCTATATCAATTTTTAAGAAACTAAGACTAGAAGAGGTACAACTTACAAGTGTTACTCTACAATTAGCATATAGATCTTTGACTTATCCTAGAGATATAATTGAAGATGTTTTAGTTAAGGGATAAATTCATATTCTTTACAAATTTTGTAATATTAGATATGGAGGAAGATAAGGAAATACCTCTCATTTTAGGGAGATCTTTCTTAGCTACTGTAAAAACTATGATAGATGTTCAAAAAAAAATGAATTAACCATGAGAGTAAATATTCAAAAATTAAATTTATGTGTTCAACTCTATTAATTTTTTTTATGATAGAAATGAAGAATGTTAGATGATTGGGTTAAGTAAAAGTAAAATAAAAAAGAATTAGATTCTTATATAATAAATGATTTTATATAACAAAAATAAAAAATGTTGATAGAAGAATATGAAGTTTATTTTTATTTTAAGAAAGTAGTCAATGTTAAAAATAACTAAGAAAGTAATGATTGTTAAAAAAAATAATAGGATTACAATGTTGACCTCACAATTAGCTTTCATATCTAAGAAATTAGATAGTCTAGGAATTAATCAAAATATTAATTATATGAATCAAGTAAGAGAAAATGGTGAAATATGTGTATAGGAAGATCAAACAAATCAAGGATTGAGAATGCATAACTACATCTCAAATAAACCAAATGATCCTTATTCAAATACATTTAATTAGGGCTGGAGGAATCACCCAAATTTTTATTATATAATAATGCAAACTTTAAGCAAAATGGAAATATTGGAAGTTAGAACAATAAGAATGGTAACCTTCAAAACTCTAACTTTAGACTTATCATTCCACTAGAATATCCTCCATAAAATCAAACTAAGAAAAAAAAAACAAACTTTAGAAGAATTAGTGTTACAAATGGGAACTCAATTACAAAGCCAAGAAGCTTCAATTAGAAATTTAGAGACTCAATTAGGGTAGTTAGCTAATGACCTTACAAATATACCTCAAGAAAATTTTCTTTGTAACACTAAAGTAAATCCTAAAGATAAGAGTAAAGAATAGTGTAAAGCAATTTATTTAAGAAGTGAAAAGAAATTAAAAGAAATAGGGCTAGAAGATAAAAATGAAAACAAATAAAATATTAGTTAAAGAAAAAAAAAAAAGAAAGAAAAAATAAAGAAATTGAAGAAAATAAAAAAGAAGCAAAAAAGAAGTATTTAGGAAATTGAGAGATAGACCACCACCATCGTTTTCCCAAAGACTTCAAAAATAAAATATGGATAATCAATTTTTGAAATTTTTAGAAGTATTTAAGAAATTATCTATAAATATACCATTTGTAGAAGCCTTAGAATAAATGCCTTCATATGTTAAATTTATGAAAGCCATTCTATAGTAGGAGAAAAATTAAGAGAAAATGAAATAGTATCCCTTACTAAAGAATGTAGTGCAATAATAAAAAGAAAATTACCCAAAAAAAACTTAAAGATCTAGGGTGTTTTACTATTCCTTGCATTATAGGGGATAAATTTTGGAAAAGCATTTTGTGATTTGGGAGCTATTATAAATTTAATGCCTTTATCAATTTTTGAGAAACTAAGACTAGAAGTGGTACAACTTACAAGTGTTACTCTACAATTAGCATATAGATCTTTAACTTATCCTAAAGGTATAATTAAAGATGTTTTAGTTAAGGTAGATAAATTCATATTCTTTATAGATTTTGTAATATTAGATATGGAGGAAGATAAGGAAATACCTCTCATTTTTGGGAGATCTTTCTTAGCTACTATAAAAACCATGATAGTTGTTAAAAAAAAAAGAATTAACCATGAGAGTAAATGATCAGAAAATTAAATTTAATGTGTTCAACTCTATAAAATTTTTTGATGATAGAAATGAAGAATGTTAGAGGATTGGGTTAAGTATAAGTAAAATAAAAAAGATAGATTTTTATATAATAAATGATTTTATTAAACAAAAAAAAAAGATGATAGAAGAATATGAAGTTCATTTTTATTTATCTTTCATTAATCAAATGTTAAATAAGTTAGCAGGTCATTCTTATTATTGCTTTTTAGATAGGTATTCTGGATAAAACCAAATTGTCATAGCACCTAAGGATCAAGAGAAAATAGCATTCACTTATCTTTATGGTACATTTGCTTTTAGAAGATGCCCTTTGATTTATGTAATGCGCCCACTACTTTTCAACGTTGTATGATATTTTTTTATTTAATTGAAAACTGTATTGAAGTATTTATGGATGATTTTTCTATTTTTGGTCTAACATTTGAACATCGCCTAGAAAACCTAGAAATCATTTTTAAAAGATATGAAGAGAAAAACTTAGAACTTAACTAGAGAAAATATCATTTTATGGTTAGAGAAAAAATAGTATTATGACCTAAAATTTTTAAAAAAAAATTTGAATTGATAGTGCAAAAGGGCAAATAATAGAAAAACTTCAACTACCAACTAATGTTAAAGGAGTTAGAAGTCTTTTATAACACACTAAATTTTATAAGAGATTTATCAAAGACTTCTTTAAAATATCAAAACTGCTATGTAATTTATTATAGAAGGATATGTCCTTTATTTTTATAAAAGAATATCAAGAAGCATATGAACTATTAAAAGTTAATTTTAGTTCATCACCGATTATTATAACACCTAATTGGAACCTTTCTTTTGAGTTGATGTGTAACCCATGTGATTTTGTAATAGGAGCGTCCTTAGGACAAAGAAAAGATAAATTTTTCATGCATATACTATGCTAAAAATCAATTAAACTATTCAACAATTGAAAAGAGTTACTATCTTTACTTAGATAAATTTAGATCTTATCTAATTGAAATAAAAGTTGTAGTATGCGTTGATCATGCAGTAAAAAAATAACTATTAAAAAAGAAATATGCTAAGCCTAGATTAATTAGATGGGTGTTATTATTGCAAAAGTTTGATCTAGAAATTAAAGATAGAAAAGGTTCAAAATCAAAATCACTTATCTAAATTAACAGTTGAAGAAGAATTGAGAGTTAGTGAAGATATTAAAGAAGAATTTTTAGATAAATAATTATTTACATTTAAGCACCATGGTATGCAAATATTATGAATTACTTAGTAAGTCAAACTATACCTTATGGAATCAATTGTCATTAAAAGATCAAATTTTTCATTATATTAAATCTTATTAGGGATGAACCCTATCTCTATAAAAAAGTGTCCAGATCAGAATCTAAGAAGATGCATACAAAATAATAAAATTTTAAAAGTTATAAGATCATATTAATATTTTGAATATAGAGGACATTTTGGAGATAATAAAATAGCTACTAAAATATTACAAAGTGAATTGTATTGGACAACTTTATTTAGAGATGTACATGAATATGTTAAAAATTTTGATAAATGTCAAATAATAAGAATTATCTCTAAGCATCAAGAAATGCCCTTAAATTATATTTTAGAGGTAGAAATCTTTGATGTGTGAGGAATAAACTTTATGAAGCCATTTGTTCTTCATATAGAAATGAAGAAATGAATATATTTGATAGGTGTTGATTATATTTTCAAATCGATAGAAGCTATTGCTACACCAAAAAAAATGAATTTAAGGTAACTATTAAATTTCAGAAGAAAAATATTTTTATAATATTTGGAACACCTAGAATAATTATTAATAACGAAGATACTCTTTTTTGTAATATATACATGAAATAATTTTTAATAAAATATGGAGTACACCATAGAATTGTTATTGTGTATTATCTCCAAATTAGTGAGCAAGCTAAAATTTCAAATAGGGAGATAAAAAAATTAAAAAAAAAAATTGTAGGGCCAACTAGAAAGGAATGGTCATCGAAATTAGATGAAGCATTATGGGCTTCTGAGGACGCATACAAAACCAATATTGGAATGTATATTTATAGATTAGTATTTGGGAAGGTTTCTTGCTTACCATTAGAATTAGAGCCCAAAATATTTTGGGCAATTAAGAAATTAAATTTTAATATGAAAATAATTATAGAAAAGTGACTTGTAGATCTGAATGAGTTGGAAGAAATAAGATTGGGAGAATATAAAAATTTAAGGATATATAAAGAACAAATGAAAAATGGCATAATAGGAAGATAATTTAGTAGTTTAAGCTTAAACAACATGTAATATTATATGAGATTATTTCCAAGAAAGTTAAGATCAAGATGGCCAGGTCCTTTCTTAGTTGTCAAAGTTTATGCACATGATGCTCTCAATATTCAAAACTTGAAGATGAATGAGATTTTTAAAGTAACTGGTCAATGACTTAAGTCATACTATAAAGAAAATTGGACTCAATTTAAAGAGTCTATTAATTTAGTCAAAACCTTAAAATTAGAAAACATACGTCGACCTGAGGACGTTAAACTAAGTGATTGTTGAGATGCAACCAAATATAGATGTCTAATATTTGTTAATAGTGAGTTTAGTATTAGATGCAAAAGATTAAGATTTGAGCATCCATTAGAAGGAGAATGCATTAATGGAAGGCTAAAGAATTAGATTAAGGGCAAAAAGCTCTTTTGAGTTTCTAGAATGGTCTCATATAATCAAGCCAATAAATGTTCTTTTTTCTCCTATATATATATATATATATATATATATATATATATATATATATATATATATATAGGAGAAAATTTTGTTGGATTTTTTGGACTTACTTCACTTAACAAATTTGGGTATGTTAAAATGAGGTTCCAAATGTGTTTTTAAAATTTTGATTTTGGGATTTGGAGACTCCACTTAACAAATTTGGGTATGTTAAATGAAGTTCCAAATGTGTTTTGAAAATTTTGAATTTTGAATTTGGACTCTTCACTTAACAAATTTGGGTATGTTAAGTGAAGTTCTGAATGTGTTTTGAAAAATTTTGGATTTTGGATTTGGAGACTTCACTTAACAAATTTGGGTATGTTAAATGAAGTTCCAAATGTCTTTGAAAATTTTTAAACATGATTGTTTATTTTTTATTTTAGATTTGGAAACTTCACTTAGAAAATTTGAATGTGCTAAATGAAAAAAAATGTGTTTTGAAAAATTTTGAAATATGATTGCTGATTTTTGACTTTGGATTTGGAAACTTTACTTAGCAAATTTGAGTATGCTAAATGAAGTTCCAAATGTATGTTTGAAAAAAAAATTTGGATTTTGAATTTGGAGACTTTGCTTAACAAATTTGGGTATGTTAAATGAAGTTCCAAAATGTGTTTTAGAAAACTTTTAGATGTGGGAACTTTACTTAGCAACTTTGGGTATGTTAAATGAAGTTCAAAAATGTGTTTAGAAATTTTTTTGGATTTTGAAATTGCAAGCTTCACTTAACAAATTTGGGCATGTTGAATGAAGTTCCAAATGTATGTTTGAAAATTTTGAAATATGATTGTTGATTTTTGACTTTGGATTTGGAACTTCACTTTGCAAATTTGAGTATGCTAAATGAAGTTCCAAAATGTGTTTTGAAAAATTTTGAAATATGATTGTTGAAGTTTTTTTTTAAAAAAAAAAAGGGGACTTCCGTTCAACAAATTTAAGTGTGTAGAATGGAGATCAATCTTATTTTTGAAATGCGAAATTTTTGTTTTCTGTGTGGTTGTTGCTCTTTTTTTCTTTTTTTCTTTTTTGTTTTTTTTTTGAAAGAGAAGAATTCCAACTTAAAACATATGTGAGATATGTTCAAGCAGGATTTCCTAAATGATATTTATTTTTAGTTGGGAATGAAATCTTCATTTAATAGATTTGAATATATTAAATGAAGATATTCATATGTGTTTTTTGAAAAGTTTAATTTTATTTGGAAATGAACTTTTCATTTAATAAGTGTGAGTGTATTGAATAGAAAAATTCATGTGTGCTTTTTGAAAACTTTATGATTATGATTGTGATTTTTTGGAAAAGATGATTGTTCATTTTATTTTAAAAATGAAATCTTCATCAAAGTGAATTGAAAGAAGATATTCATTTGAACTTTTGAAAAAAAAAATTTATTATTAGTTTAATTTTTGAAAATCCCTATATGTAACAAATATGGGAATTGTTAAATGAGGGTGATAAAATTTTGTGTAAAGTAATTTATTAAGTGTATTTTTGAAAATGTGCTTTTTGAAAAGCAAAGTTATTATGGAAAATTTATTTTTGTCTTTATCATTTTGGAATGAACCTTTCTTTATCATGAAAATGATAAGGAGGAAGTTTTTTAAAAAAAGTTTTTCTTCTTATTTAGATCTTTTCACCTTTACCCATTGAGAAACCCAACGGGGGTTTTAAGACCAACAAGGAATGCGATCCTAAAACCTATATATGTTGGCTAACTCAACTCAAGAATGAAATGAGCTAAGTGTCAACGGAAAGAAGGATAGTCTTGGATTCATACCAAAGTATAAACCCACTATCGTTATTAAAAGGCAATGATCATTTACCAAACATGGAGAGAGGAACCATCCCCAGCGGAGTTGCCAAAAAAATCTGTGGAGAAAAGTTTCTATAATGACAATGTCGCCTTTCAAATCTATGGGGAGAAATGAAAGACAACAAGCCTATAGAAATTCATCTTTTTAGGATACCACGTAGATCCGTAGATGTACTTATTCAGGTGATCAAGTACATCATCAAGAAAATAGTGTACTATCTCAAAAGATAGAAGTCACTACCCTTTAATGGACCTAATCACCTCAATAAGAACTCCTAAGGATGATGGGTCTACATATGTACTAGAGATTCTTCCCTTACTTTACATGAAAAAGTAAAGTAGGATTTATTTTAAATCGGGTTTGTTAAGTTCCCTACAAGGGCAAGCCCCCATAGTTAATTACATTCTAAGGAATGGGTATTCCTTAGGAAAACTCTCGATATGATCATTATCTTTGAAGATTTTAATAGGAAAGGACTATCAATCGATTAGTTCATTTTTGAAATATCAAATGGAATTGATCAAAAGAGGGAGTTATTATCGAAGTCAAAATGGAAGATAAGTAGGAGATGCCCATGATGCTGGGAAACCTAGCTGGCATCTTAAACTATCCTATAGTTGGGCTTTACATTTTTGAAATTGATTTAGTTTGTTTGAGTTATATTTTTCACTAGAAATTTAGGACTTATGATTCCTTAACATAATATTAAGGAAATGCCTAAGAGGTGAGAAATTAAGCTTAGAGCCTACAAAGGGGAGAAGGAACCTCAGAACCTAAATCTAAGGAGCTTTGGTGAGGGCCGAAAGCACAACCTAAATCTAAGGCAAAAATAGGTACTTTGTTTGCCTCCACAAGAGAGGACAAATCACCTGCAAACTTGGACTTATAATCGCCTAGGGGTGGCCGCCAACTAACTCCTCCTATGATTTTAAATACTTGTAGGCAAGTCTTTATGCTTATGCAAGATAGCTAGGTTATTATTCATTTAGAAAGAGACTAAGTCCTTAAACTCACTCTCTAAAGAGACTAGATCATGTAAAGGGCATGCTTCAAATGACTTAAATATAATGCAATTCAAATTTCATTTTATTTTCATTTTGGACAATTATTTTTGACTCGGGCTAATAGAATTCATATGCCTAATGCATGAGAAAGAAGGTTATTGGCCAAAATCAGAGAGAAGGGAGGAGGTGAGTTTCCACCATGGTCTCTTAAAGGTCAAGCCAAGTTTCTTTGGCAAAGGTGGAAGCCCTCCAATCAAGAGTGAAATAAGATGCATTTTGTGCATGATAGTACAAAAGAAATACTCATCCAGCTAAGGGGTTGCTAATTCTTTTATCTCTATTTTAAACCTAAGCTTTAGGTGAGGTTATGAGTTATTTATTTTTAATTTTGAGTTGTTAAGTTGGGTAAAATATTTATTTTTCCTAAAGATCCTAATCCACATCCAGGCCATACATAAAGCAAGAAAGAAACTAGGAAAATCATGCCACTTAATGCAAAAGCTAAATAAATCATCAATCAATTTATAAAGCTAATCGTAAAAAGAATAAAAGGCCATTATGGTCGGGCACCACCATACAAACCCAAAAATATTAAATTGGGTTGCCGAGCTCTACCCTTATACAACCTGAATTACAAATGAATTAAATTACAATTAAGCAAGGAATTCATTATTATGGGGGCCTTCAAGCTTTATTCTTCTTTCCTCTCTTTTTTTTTTTTCTTCTTTCTTCTTTGGTTTTCTTTTGGGTGGTTGGAAGGTAGATGCTCCAGAACTTCACATGGTGCATAAGATAGGATCTTATGACAAATGCTTATCTTAATCCCTATAACAATCATTCCAAAATCCTAATTGCACAAATTTACATAAAAGTCAAAAGAATGGAAATCTAACTAACACCTACAAAATAAAGGTTAGCTAAAACAAACCACACAAATCTCAAGCATATATATTGGACTTATCACCCACACATGGGTGACTAAGTCCACCTGGCCTATGGATTATGCATAGGGTATAAAGCACCTGCAAGCAAAAGTGTTTATATTTTTATTTATGATAGTGCCCCTTAAGCACAATCTCCTACAAAAAAGAATAGTTAGACTAAGAGAGTCCTACCATTCATTCTATGAGCATACACCTAACATCCAATCTAAAAAATATATCACAAAATAAAACAAACATCAAACCATACACTGACCTAACCTAAAGCTATAAGTTGTAACTTAGGCTAATGTGTGTGCTTTGAAGGCTTGTGTGGTATGCTTAGCTATAGCTTTAAGTTCAAATTTTCTAAGTGTGAAGAACATGTTCAACTTAGAGGAGGGTTTCATTTAAGTTGATTAATTATTTTGGGTTGATTTTATTTCATATTTTGATTTAGTTTAAGTGGATCATACAATTAATTACTATGTTATGAAGAGAGGGAAAGAGAAGAAAACTTCTCTTTCCTTCCCTAACCTAAATAATTTCTAAAGTAGATTCATATTTTAGTTTTGTTTAGGTGAATATTTTGACTAAATCTTTTAATTAATCCTAAGTTTAGATGAACTCTAAACAAACCTATTCAAAAAGAAAGGCATTTTAAGATTAAATAAAATGAATCAAAATTTACATAACACACATTACTTCATTTCTTTCCCAACATATACAACATGCATATGGATGGACCCTAAGCATATCTATACATATAAATGAGAATAGTTAACACACTTTATGATGCATTCTAAGTAATCCATTTAAGGAAATTTAAAGTTGAGATGCATGATTTTTCTTAAGTAGAAAAGGAGTTTCCTTATCCAAATTTTCACATACACACATGAAAGTAAGAAAGGCATAAGTGAGTACAGCGTCATTATTAACCAGAGGTGTAAGGTATAAGACCTACTTAGGGCTACTTAAAGCCTCGTAACCTCGGGGTTGTCCAAACTAATATACCACTTTCCTTAAATACAAACATGTGTATAAAAGAAATGAAATAGAAAAGGAGAATGCAAAAGTTGTATTAATGGATTCATTTTATTTATGCAATTTATGTATGCTAGTATAGGTAACCCTCCTTAAGTGGTAGCATAGAGATGAAGAGAATATGGAATTAAGTGAGTGTTAGGTTCTTTTCAAATGGACCATACACCTCACCAAATTCCTATTCAAAACTATGCCAACATAAGAAAGAAAGGAAACCTATACTAAGCATGCATTTATATCCTTTCACATGCAAGCTTATAATTAAAGTATAAGTAGCATACTTTCAAATTGGGTATTTGATTTATATGTTTTGAAAATAATTTGGATTTAGTAGTGATAATAGCCACCCATATTTCTACTTTAGCCAACACATGTAAATTTGAAATAAAGTAAAATTTTCATTTTTTTTCTATTTGAATTTGAAAAATATAAATGCATGAAACCACATGACATACAAATTTAATATGTTGGGGAAAGATTCAAAGCAATGAAAGCATGTGAACAAATTCACTTCACTTAAATCCTAAAGACATTCTTATGGAATAAGAAAGTTTAAAATAAATAAAAGTGAATTCAAAGTGATTTTTTTAGTTTGAAGTTTGATTTAATTTTGAAAAGGTGAGATTAGTTTTCTGTTCCTAACCCATTCCCACATGTGTTTGATATTTTTATTTAATTTTTAGATAATTAGATCCATTTTTATGCATTAATTAGGTTAAGGCATGAATTAGGTAACTTAATTAACCCTTACCTACACCACCTTAGAATAATTAACCAAATAATAATGAGCCAATGAGATGACATAAAACTCACAAGGAATTTAAATTTGAAATGCACCTAATAAGAAATAGGCCTAATGCAATTTGGCTCACAATTAAAGGTTGATTAAGCTAAGGTGTTTAGCTTAAGTAATTTCAAAACACCCTTTCATACTTATGAATGTGGTTTTGATTTCCTTAATTGAACTTAGGCTATTAAACACCTAAGAATCTACCCAAAGTAGATTAATTAAGTTCTGGAACTTTTTAGAATTTTTAAAAATTAATTAAGGGATAATTAATGAATTAACCCTTAATTAAGAGGAGATTAAGAAGAGAAAAGGGGTTTAGGGAATATCTTAAGGGAAATACTCCAAAAATATTCCATAAACCTCCTACTTAATATATCTGACCTTAATCAACCCTAATCATGGATTAAAATAACTAATTACACCTTAATTATCCTTAATTACATAAGGATGATAATTAATAAGTCCATATGCAATACTTCTAATTCAGCCTTCAATAAATCCCAAGAAACTTATGGGTGGTAGAAGTCATTTTCTAAAACATACCCAAGAAGTTTGGGATTAATCAAAGGCTTAATTACAAAGTAATTAGCAAAATAAATTTTCCAATAAAATCCAAATTTAGTAAAAAATATAATGCAAAACCCATTTAAATTAATTTTAAAATATTTTATGTTGAATTATCTTTCCATAGGATTTATTTCATAATTTTTTAAATTTTTTAGAGGGAGTTATGAATTTTAGAAGATCCCTAGGTTAATTAGAATTGATTAAAACATTTTTAACTAATCCCCTAGCTCACGGCATGAAGCGTGGTGGTGGCGATCAGCGTGCTTTACACATGTCGCACTGTGAGGGATTACTTAAGTTGTCAAGTCCCCAAAGGTGGTGGCGGTGCGGTTTGATCTCACAAAGATCGAAGATGGGGCGGATCTCCCGTAGTTTTAAAACAAATAATGGATATATAAATGTGGGGAATTATCTCGGCCGTCCATCCAAAATACGTGGATAGATGGCTAAGTTCTCCCAAGTTCTTTCCCTTGATCAACAGAGTTTGTCCATGATCGAGGGGAAGATCCGAGCTAGATCGAGCTCGGATTCAAACCAAACTCAACCCACACCTTCTAATGCTAAAGAGCGGCACATCCAATGATCAAAGATCGATGGGATTAAAATTTCTTTCACAATGCTCCACACCACATTGAGTTTAATGGTCAAAAAATCCCATACCTCACCGGAGGTGATCACCGACACTTGATTCCCTTGGAGAAGCTTTGTTTGGTTGAAGGCTGTGTTGAGTATGAGCACTTGAGGTTGAGTGGATTGGTATATGGAACCCTCCTCCTTAGCTAGCTTGACTTGATCCAATTCAACTCTTCTGTGAACTCCAAAGGAAGCTTGGGTGTGCCGACTTGGCTCCTAGAAGTATGCAAAAATTGGAGAAGAAATTGGAAGAAAGTTAACTCTTCAATGGACTTCCCTATTTTCAAAGTCTGAAAAATAAATTTCAAATCTCTCTAAGAAGCTTGGGAATACTCTCTCGAGCTTGCTCTAAGTTCCTTAGCTTCAATAGAAGTGAAAGAATTGAATTAGGAGTATATCTCCCCTTGACTCATATGACTTTATTTAGGTCAAATGGGTCAAGTTGACCTATTTGACCCATTTGACCTATTTGAGCTAGGTCAAGGGTAGGTTTAGGTTGGATTAGTCATATGGAGTGGATTGGTATCTTTGTTTCCAATTAATTTTAGTTATGTTCAAATTTGGCTCAACATGACCCCTTTAGGTCATGTTGGGTCTAAGGTCAATTGAGCTAGGTTAGGTCTAGTTGGCCAATTGAGGCTTTGGTCAAGTTCAACAAGTGATTTGGAATGAACTTGACCCATTGGTTTCAATCAATTTGTCTTAGATCGAGTTTTGACACATTTTGACCCTTTAGGTCAAAATGGGTCAACTTAGGTCAAGTGGTCAATTGGGCTAGGTTAGGCTCAAATGTTGACTTAGTCAAGTTCAAACATAGGTCATGAATGAACTTAGATCAATGGTTTCAATCAATTTGGCCTATGGTGGATTTTGGCTAGGTTGGATTTCATTTTGGCTAAGTGTTGACTTGGTCAACCCTTAGGTTTGACTTGGTTTGACCCAATTTGATTGATTGATCATCCCATGATGATTGTTGATCATTATGAGAGGCATAGGTGAGTTTGATTCAATCCAATTTGGTTAGGATTAGAATTTGACTCATAAGGGTACTTTAGGTCACTTTGGGTCAAGTGAGCCTAAGTGGGTCAAATGGCTTGGTCAAAGCTTGATTTTAGTTTGATTGAACTTGTTTAAGGACTTATGATTGAAATATAAATCCATTTGCAAGTGGTTTGAAGTCAAATGGGTTTTGGTTCATTTGACAATTTCATATTCAAAGGAAGAATATGAATGGATATGGGGTCTGATTTTTGAATTGGATTTTGATTTATTAATTGAAGTTTGGATTTATATATGAGCTCATAATTAAAGGGTTGATTGAATCATGAGAGAAAATCAAGGGTTTGGCTTTATTTGAAGTTGATTTGGCTAAGTTCAAGATTTTGACTTGAAAGGCTTAGATTGGATTTTGAGTTTATTTGAGTTTGATTTTTGGAATAGGTTTTGATTGTTTGAATTTATATTTCATTTATATATGTGAATATAAATGAGAATATAAATTATATGAAAAATTTCAAATATTTGAAGTGATTTAATCATGATTTGGGCTAAGTCCATTAAGAAGGATTTAGGAAGGAAGTTTGAAGTTCATTGATTTATATTTATATTCCATTTATATATGTGAATATAAATGAGAATATAAATGATTTTTGAGAAAATCTCATGACTTTGATATGGTTTGATCAAGATTTAGGCTAAGTCCATTAATGGAGAATTAATGACTTAAGAAAGATTTTTTTTAATTGAGAATTTAATTTGAGGGCTTTATTTGATTGATTTATATTTATATTTCATTTATATATGTGAATATGAATGAGAATATAAATGAGTTTTTGAGAAAATTCCATCTATTTAAGTTAATTTGATTAAGGTTTAGGCTAAGTCCATTAATGAAAAATTAAGGGACTTAGGAAAATTTCATGAATTGATTTGGAATTTTGAGTTTGGTTTGATTGATTTGAATTTATATTTCATTTATATATGTGAATATAAATAAGAATATAAATTAATTATGAGAAAATCTCAAAGATTTGATTTGGTTTAGATCATAATTTTGGCTAAGTCCTTAAGAGAAGGTTAAGGACTTAGGCAAAATTTGGACTTAGGAATTTTTTGATGGATTTTGATCATGGGTTTCAATCATGGATTTTAATCATATGGAGTTGATTTGAATTTGGAGAAAATCAAATGGAATTGATTTGGAGTTTGACTTGAAAGAAGGAAAGTGAGGAATTGTTTAAGCTAAGGGTAGGCAATTTTCCTAACACCCCTAGGCATGATCTATTCTTATGGCTAATTCTTCTAAGTCTCCAGGGCTAGGTTGAGTATCCGCCTAATCACTAGATATGTCTTAAGATTAAGGAACTCTTAAAGTCTAAGAGGAGTCCTATGTCTAAGATGGAGGGGTTGAGAGCTCATTCTAAAAATGAGATCATATAATGTTCATTCCTTCCCATCACTTATTACATGCATATGATTTAATCCTTAACATACATATACATACAACATATGTTTTGGCATACTTAAATGATGGATGAATGCAAATAGTTGGAATTTATATTTTGTTTGATTAAATTATTTATACTTGTAAATTAAAGCTCTATCCAAATTTTAATACCAAAATACATAAGAATGAAATCAAATAAGTATGGGCCTTTGTTAACCAGGGAAGTGAGGTAATCAAATGACCTCCTTGCTACTTAAAGCCTCATTATTCCCTGTCAGACTTTATACTTTTCTTCATTCAAACACATGTAAATTTATATATGAATCATAAGAAAAAGAGCACTAACTTACATGTAATATATTTTAATGATTTAGATGATAATGGATGCATATATCTTTAATAGAAAAGGGAATTTTTATTCTTTAATTAAACATGCATACATATGTATAAAAGATGTAAACAAGTATGTGTCATTGTTAACCAGGGAAGTGAAATAATCAAATGACCTCATTAGGACTACTTAAAGCCTTGTATTCCCGGGTTGTTCTGACTATATACTTGCTATCTTAAATACATACACATGTGTGCATAATTAGAAGAATGAAAATCGTGCAAAGATTGTATTTTGTTTAGTTAGATTATTTATACATATGAGTTAAAGGTCTATCCAAATTCTAGTACCAAAATACATAGGAATGAAATTAAATGAGTATGTGCCTTTGTTAACTAGGGAAGTGAGGTAATCAAATGACCTCCTTAGGGCTACTTAAAGCCTTGTATTCCCAGGATGTCTAGATTATATACCCATTACCATTCAAATCTATGTAAATATATACATGAATCATATGATTAGGCTATAAGCACATGCAAATCCTATATGTTTATAACTATCATCACTCTAAATGTTATTATCAATTTATAAGCATTGGAAAATAGACTTAGATTTTATTAGTGGTAATAGCCACACATATAATAAGTTAAGTCAACACAAGCTTACATAAGTAAATTCCATTTGATTAATTTAAATTTGAAAAAGATGAATGCATGAAACCACATGAAATTCAATATTTAAAGTGATTGGAAAGGAATAACTAAACATAAACACATAGTTCATTCAAATACATTAATTCCTAAGGACAATCACATTAAATAAAATTACTTAGACAAAACCAAAGCTTATTATTAACTTGATTTTGTATTTGAGTTGATTTAAAGAGGAGAGAATATTATTTGTTATTTTAATCTCATTCCCATGTTGGTGATCTTAATTAGTTTAAGGAAAGATCATTAAGTAGGTTTTATGAATTGATTAAGTTAAACCATTAAGCAAATCATTTAATTACTTTTTGGATGGTTTGGTTCAATCCAATTTGGGTTTGATTGAAATTTGGCTCAAATAGATCCTTTAGGTCACTTTGGGTCAAGTGAACCTAAAGGGCTTAACCAATTGATCTTGGGTTAAATTGAGTTGAATTGAGTTTAGATATTGATTTGGGATTGGTTTACAACTTTGATTGCAATTGATTTGGGGTTCAATTCAGTTTTGGCTCATTTGAATACTTTAAGTCAAATGGGTTAGGTTAGGTTGATTGAATTGGTCTTGGCTTGATTGGCTTTGATTATAAATTTGATTTGGTTTGGAATGATAATTGAAGGATTGAATGATTTATGAGAAAATCAATTGAATTTGATTTGGATTGAAAGAAAATTTGGCTAAGTCCATAGAATCAAATCATAGGCTTAGGTTTGGATTATGGTGGATTTGATTTTGGCTTGAGGATTTGAATATGAGTTGAGATTTGATTGGGATTGGTTATATTAGTTTGAGATTGAATTTTGGCTATCGAGATAGGCACATATTTGGTTGGGCTATAGGTAAGCTTCCTAGGTCAAGGCATAGCCTAATCTTATGGCTAATCCTCCTAAAGTCTAGGCTTAGGTTAAGTGTTCACTTATCCACTATAAGTGTCTTATGACTATGGAGCTCTTAGTGTCTAAGACCCCTAGACCTATGATGGGAATATTGGATCCTCACTTCAAAAGTGAGGTCAATAATCATCGAAGTAAAATCTGAAGTCAAATGTTCTATAATTTTATTGTGAGGTCAAGGAAGATTAGCTAAACTTGTGGTATGGTTAGGGGAATTAGTGTGAGAAGTTATGAAAGAAGATATTTATGCAGATTTGTTCAACGTGGAGTTATAGGCAAATTCTACTTAACTAAGCACTTCATCCCATCTAACAAGTTGGTCACCTGCTAAAACTCAAATCATGATTGTTAGAGTGTGATTTACATACATTTTGTTATCGAGCACAAATCCTTATAATTTCTACAAATTCTACTTAACTAAGCACTTCATCCCATCTAACAAGTTGGTCACCTGTTGAAACTCAAATCATGATTATTAGAGTTTGATTTACAATAATCTGATTCCATGCCACTAATTTTTTTAAAAACCTAAGGACTCCAATATTTATGTAGATTGTAGAAATTATAAGGATTTGTGCTCACTAATAAAATGAATTCTTTATGGACCAAGCAATGCTTCCATTATTGGAGTGTCCTAACCTTAACTTATAATTATTGTTCCAATTCCAATACCAGACGCATCAACTTTAACTTGAAATGGCTTCTCAAAATCAAGTATAACTAATATCAAAGCATGAAAAGGTGTTAATTTGATGTTTCAAAAATAGATTATTGTACAAGGCCCCATTTGAATATCATTTTCTTTAAGCATTCTAAGATTGTATACATTATGAAGTTGAAACCTTGAATGAACTTCTAATAGAAGTTTGTCAAACCATTAAAGCTCTAGATTTCTATGAATGTTGAATGAACCGGCCAAGACTGAATGGAAGCCACTTTACTTAAGTCCATCTATAAACCACATTCACTTATAATGAAGACAAAAAGCATACACTAGATATAGCAAATTCACACTTGAAAACACTTATATATAACTTCTATTATTTTAATTTCTTAGAAAATATTGTAAGGTGTTTTATATGAAGTTTCACTATGACAGTGAATATTTCGATATTATCAAAGTACACTACACAGAATTATTTAAGAAATGGCTTTAATACCTTTTTTATTAGTATCATAAAGGTACTCAGTACATTGTAAAGCTCAAATCACATAACACATTATTCATACAATACTTCTAGTGTCTTCAAAGTTGTTTTTCATTTATCTCCCGGATGAATCTGAATGTTGTGAAACCCACTTCACAGGTTTATTTTGAAAAAAACTTTTACTCCATGTAACTTATTAATAAGTTCTTTGAGCCTTGGCATACAAAAACAAATTTTTGTTATTTTTTTATGGCATGATCGACAATACACATGCATCACATTTTTTCCTTCTTAGAAATAATGAGTATTAGCTTTGCACATGGGCTTAAGCTACATTGAATGAATTGTATGGTCAATAAGTTATCCACAATCTCATGTAGAATATACACATTTAGGCTCATTTTATAATAAAGTTGAGTAAAGTTAGCCCCAATACCAAATCAATTCGGTGTTATATGGTCCTCATAGGGGATAGTTGGTATGAGAGCTTTTCTGGAAATCTTAAAACTATTACAACAATTTCTACACTGATTTAGGAGCCTTGCTCATGACATCCAATTATTGTGTAATCCAAATTACATACATTATGGTTTCAACTTTGTAGGGTTGTAGCAATTGAGTTCGAAATAGAGAAGAATGCCACCTTTTCAGCATTTGGGTTAGTTTGATTAGCATATGCTGATAGTAATCTCAATTTCTTTCCCTTCTATTCAAATATATACATGTAAGCATGTCTGTCAAGCCAAAGTCCATCAATTTTCCACAATCAACCTAAAATGAGGTTGCATATATCCATATTCAATACATCACACAATACTTCACAACTATAATGTTTGTTAATGATGAATGAGACCTTACACATTTCAAAAAAGTGAACTTCAAATCCCTTTTTTCACCTAAATAATTTTATAGGGTTGAGTATGTTGAGTAGTCTTTATTTGTGACTCCTTAATAACTCTTAAGGATATCATATTATTAGTGCATCCACTATCAACAAGTAAGTCACATACCTTCTGATTGATCATGCATCAAGTTTAAAATATGGAGTGCCTTTGAGTGCCAACATTTTTTCCTGGAAGCTAGTAGAACTTTCTCCATAATATAATAAATAAATTCACTTTCAACACTTGGGGCATCCTAGATTTCTTCAGTCACCGAGGGTACCCCAAAATCACCTTCAGATTCATGTTGCCCATTCAATATTGGTAATTGGTGTTGATTCAAACAATCATTTCAGTGATGACATGATTGGAAGCATCTAAAACATTTACTTGGTCCTATTTTATAATTTAAGTTCTTACAATTGGTTGTGAGTTTTAGATTATTTTCAGTTCAATTGTAATGGAGTCAGAAGATTTATTTTGTGCCTGAAGAGAATCAGTTTGCTAGATAAATTACCATGGGAGGACTATCAACACTCATTGTTGTGATTTGAGTTTCAGTTGTTTAAACTATTGTAACTCAACTTTTTAGAAGAAATCTACACCTTGTGATAGTGACCAAATAAATTTTATCTCTAATTTCTCTTGGATGGATTTCTTAAGCCCGCATATGTACTTTGCTACCAATTGTTGATCAATTGTATTCAAGTTATTCATGATTGAGATGATAAAACTCTTTAGTGTATGCATTTATCATTGTATCTTTTTAAACACATCTTTGATAACATAGATAAAACATTTATTCATAGTTAGATGGGAGGAAGTGTCTCCTTAATAGCTGCTTCATCAGTGTTCAGTTCTTCACATTGCAGCGACCTTTAAGGTTTCCCGCTTGGGTTAATTAAATCCACCACACTAGTGCACCACCCTTTAGCTTACATGCTTCATATTTTGTTTTCTTCTCAAGTGGTATATCCATATACTCAAAAAATGACTCAACTGTTTGCTACCAATCTAGGTAATCTACAATGTTAAGTGGACATCAAAGTAAAGAATGTTTAACTTTACCTTGAACTATCCATTATTTTGATCCATTAAGCTATGTCAGTTTGCACGTTGATTCCAAAAATCAAGTTTTCTATCTGAATCTAAGCTAATAGTCTTAGCCCTTATATGGGTGTGTTCAATCTCTTCCAAACCTGTAGTAAATTCTTATGGAGTGTGATTGGTCCTTAGGGGTCTTCACATTTCTTGATTCATTAGAATGGGGTCTCCTTTTGTTGGTGTTATTGCTAGACTCACCGGTGTGGTTGTCAAAGGGAGAGCACTATAAGATTTATTGGCATGCAGTTGACGTCAACAAATTGTTGAAATTTTGTGTCCAAGACTTTGATTCTATCAATGAGAGCATTCAGCATGTAAATAGCCCCAATCATGAAAATCATGGTTGGCCAGTTGTTTTTCAGCTGTCATCCATGGTTATGATACTTACATGGCATAAACTTGCATATAGAGGAGAAGAAATAGAAAACTAAAAGAGAAGAGAGAAGAATCTATGAGATACAGGTTGTTAAGAAAAATACCCAAAAGCTCCTCTACTAGGCTTTCCACTACTATTTAACAAAATGTACTACGACATATGCAAATATTATAATACTATATTAATTAAATTTAATATGTATAATTAGTATTATGATTATAGAGTGTATATATTCAAATGTCAAAGCAGTGACATTGCTTCGCTAATTAATAGCAGGTTGCACTAGTTAACTCCAAGCACCAATTCAACTTTGAATTGTGTCGTTCACACCCAAATCTTCTCTAGATAATTTTTTGCATGACTTTTACACATTAATTACTAAATTATGTTAAAGAAAAAGAAGAGACTTATGATTATCTATGTATAGAACCAAATGAATAAAAATTTCAATTTATATCATGACTCATTGACCATATCTACAACTTAGCTTAGCTTATTTTTATATGCATCATATAGTCACAAAAAAGTGATTAATAATACTATAGATTAGTATAATTAATTATGCAAAATATATTGCAAGCAAAATATTTTATTCAACTAATTAGCCTAATAATATTAAAATAGTGACTTTAGTTTCATGGCTTCAAATTTGTTCATGATAAACATTTTTTCATAATATAAATCACATCATAATTAGATAAATTTTTACATTAAGTCTTACATTCATCCATCTCCACAAAATATTTAAGAATATTAAAATAAAATAAAATAAAATAGATAATTACTATAATTCAAATATAATTTAAAACAAACAAAATAGAAACAATAAAATGAAACTTACTTAGGAGAACACAAAGGCATTTACAAAAATCTAAACCTTCCCCTCCCACCAATACATTTGAATAATGCATTATCCCAAATATATAAAAATAAAAATAATAAATAAGTAACAAAATAAAGAGTAAGGGATAGAAACTTTCCAATAGGGATGGTAACTCAATGTCGTCTTCCTCTTCTTCCTCTTTTTCTTTATGAATAGGTGGTCTTAGATATTGCAATTATGGTGGAAAAGAGATGTTTTCTGTTCTAGCATTTAGATGCTAAATGGAGAACATGTCAATGAGATGTGTATTAAACCTCTCCACACAATCATAGTGCATCTCGTTACTCTCAACCAAGAAATATAAGTCCATGTCTAGCCATTGTTCCATTTTCAACCATCACCACTCAATCCATCCATCCTTCTCTAAGTCTCTCAAAATAGGCTCCCCAGTTTTAGCTCCTAATATTGCATAATAGTATGCTTATTTGTGGTGGAACTTCTAATACTTATGGGAGCTCATCTTCATCTATCTCTAGTTGATGATACCTTTCATAAGATATCATATGTGTTATCCTAATCCTGAGCACTTTAAATAGACTACTTATTCCAACACATTCATTAGGATGCTATCAATAAGAATAATCCATGTATAAGAGAGGAGCACACAATCCTCATATTGTGGTGGTCCTTATGGTATACAAAATATTTGAATTAAGTCAACTAGCATAACTATTAACATGTTCTGTTGAATAGCAAGATTTATTGTTGTGTACATCACTCAAATGGACACTATGGAGTAATTATGTTGATATGAAGGTGTGCAAAGCTTTTGATTCTACAATGAGGCCCATCGCAAAAAAGTTTATGATGTTTCCATCATTTTATTTCCATTGTGTGTTAAGTGTTAAGAAATGAATGATCTCATCATAATTACCATTTTGTAAGAAATTGGGTACATCATGTGGGATATCTAACAAGCTACAAATATCATTAATCCAATTACTACTAAATTATACTTAGTTACCTTGAACAAAGCATATATCATCAATGCTCTCTAAGATGTTGGCATAGAATTATCAAACTACTGGGATGAAAGTGGAGCTTGGCTACCTCATAGAATTAGCCACCTCGTTAAGATGATTATCAACAAAATGGGCTAGCTTGATTCCTCTAAACCCCTCTCTTAGATTCATAGCCTTAAGGAAAAAATTTTGGCAAACCTCTCTAATGGTGTATAAGAAAAAAACTTTCTCACATCAAATGTTGTTGAGGCCACAATGAATGAGGCACTTTTCATTTGCTTAGACATTATCATGCTAATTTGAAATTATTTGAAGAGTACAAAAGGAGGAAAGGAATTTATATAGGATTAAAAGGCTTGGAGTTGGTTGAAGACCATTCACCTCTCTCTCTATTTATAATATATTAAGGGAATCTAGTGGTTGAAGTACATATGGAAGTGGATCCCACTCTAGCTCAAATTTTTAGCTGTATCTCTCTAGCCATTTGTCATAAAGCATCTCAAAAATTCTGCATTTAGTCTACCTCGGAAAATTACATCAAATTTTGCTCAATTTTTTGCATAAAAGATAAAAGCATCAATTAACAAGTTAGTGCCAAGGTGTCAAGCCTGGCACCTTGGTTCCAAGTACAAATTTTTTAAAAGGTTAAGAATTTAACTATGTGTAAGTGTTGGCACCTAGGCATTGAACCATAATCATCAATAATGTTGGTGCTTCGGCACTAATTATAACATTTCTTATGAAAAAAATAAAGAAAATTGGGTTGCCTCATAATAAGCACTTGATTTAATGTTTCACCCTAATGTCCATCACACCCTTTTTATGTCCTATATAAATGTTGTTGGAACTGCATCTCATTGGTTTCTCTCTTTAGATAGTCTTTTAGCATGTACTTGGCCACCCAAACTTGTATGAAATTCTCTTGCACATTTTAGAGTGGGGTTCATCATTTCTTCTTTATGGGATCCTTGTGTGGCCTCTATTTTTATGCCCACTTTTCTCCACTTTATCTAGGCTATCCTCTATTATTTCCATACCATGCTTTGTTGCATTATGTTGTTAATTACTATTTTGTTACAACTCTCCTTCATAGGTACATTTTTGTGATCTTGATACACCTTAAATATCTTAGTTTAATTCTCAATTTTAATTGTAGTTCTCCCTTTTGATTGTGAAATTTGAGCCTACCTGTTGACCTCATTTTTGGATGAGGTTAATATTATCCATAATCTTAGTAATTATGAGCTTTTATCTTAGATTAGAGGCTTCTTAATTGTACTCTTAAGACACTATGCTTAGTGACTAACTGAATGAACCAAAATCAAATAATAAATCAAATCAAAGCAAATACTAAACGAAAATATCAAAACTAAATTTGAGACCAAATCAAATTTAAATAAATCAAACACAAAACACTTAACTCCAATTCAACTTGAGTGAGCTCAAACCAACCCATAACCCACTTTGGTTTGATTTGTCAATCAACCAGTAGCCCAAAATCATGTAAAGTAGAGCTAAGGATTTGAGGTGGAGTTAAGGTGATGTCGAACCATGATAAAAAAAAAAAAAGAGGAATAAGAAAGGCCAAAACATGTGCACATGAGATCAAAACTTCCACCCTTCCCCATACCTCATTCTTCTACATAATCTAATCTTCAAAATCAAGAAAGATAGTAGGATCTTATCCAAATCAAGTGGATAACCCAAGTTAGAGAGAGAGAGAGAGAGAGAGAGAGAGAGAGAGAGAGAGAGAAGATCAAAAATATTTCCAAAAACCATAAAATTCCCTCATGCATGTCCCCATTCCTCACTTAGCTGGCTCTGAAGTGGTCTACATAAATAGACCAATAAATTTTGATAAAATTTGGCCAACCACCACACCTCAAATCACCATTAATGGTGATTTTTGGCCACCATTACGAAGAGAAGAAAAGAGGCTTCAAACTCTTAATTTTTGCCATTGGTTATCCTCCAGAAGCTCCGCTGAACAAAATCAATCCATTCCCAACTCCTTTTTGACATAAAATCATCAAATCCGATGAGATTCCGGTGAAGAGGCGGCGGCGGTTGACGTCCCCAGTGATCGAAGGGGAGGCAAGAGCCTATATTCAGTCCAAAGCTTCATCTTACATCCAGAAATATTTTCAAATTGATCAGGCCACTTGAAAGTGACTCGAGTGAGGTAATTTCATCAATTCATAGCCAACCATTAAGATTTTCATTGTATGATAAAGGGAGGTCAGTTCTAAGAATTTCCCCATTAGATCTCTTGCAATTTTACTATTTTGACCCTTAATGCAAATCTAAAGGTTTTTCGATGAGATTCATCATAAAATTGCCCACTTTAGGGCAATCCACCCACCTTAGGCAATTTTCCTGGTTCACCCAGGGAGGAAGGCTCGACAGCCATCCGATCCTTCTTAAATGGAATGGACAGTTGAGATTAGAATGAATCTAGCTTTGATTTTGTCCACTAGATCGTGATATTTGACCTGGACCATCTGATCTGATCGAATTGATGTTTTCCCACTCAATTTCCATGCGAAGCCATATGGCCTAATGAGCCGCCGACATGCATAACGCGTGATCCAGTCAGCGTCATGTGGCGCTGACTGGTTTAAACAGAAAATCAGATTTTCTATATTTAAAAAATGCTGAAAAATACCCAAATTTTCAAAAAAAATCATAAAAAATAAATACTCAACTAAAAATTTCAAATAAGGCCTCGTTGGATTTTTCTTTTCAAGAGAAACCTAATGAACTTAAAATCTCCAATTTTTATTAGCTATTTTGAGCTTAATTTAGGTTTTAGTGAAAACTTTATTTCATTAATAAAACCCAAAATATTGTTCAAATTGATCTGAAACTTTTAAAGATTGAAATTGAAATTAAAATGCACATACCATAAAAATTTTAAATCAAAATTATGAATGAATTAGGAGGTATTGAATTCCAAAGTTCAAATGCCTAATTTCATGAATTAATTAATTGAAAATTCTAGAAAATTATAAAAATCCTTGAAATAGTTCAAACCACTTCAATTAACATCTAAGATTCTTACAAAAATAGTATAATCTTCTGAAACTTGATAAACCTAAAAGAAACACTTTGGGTTAAGATTTAATAAATTAAAATTAATATTTTAATTAAATGAACTAAAGCTAAATTCCTAATAATTTAAATGATAAATCAAAATCAGAAACAAAATAATACTTAAACAATTGTTAATCAAACCTTAAATCAAGCCAATATCACATAATCTTCAAATGAAATTAAATTAAACATAAACTTAAACCTAATTAAATTAATGAAACTCAATTAAATATTAATTAAATTTTAAATTAAATTCATAATTAAGCAAACCAATGAAACTTTAATCTCTAATCAACTTAATCTAAAGATAAATTCAAACTTTAACCTAAATTCATTGGGTTAATATAGATCAAACCAATTGAAATAAACATAAGACAAAAATGACAAAAATATTAATGCAAGCTAAAATAAAATTTTGATTTAAACTAAATCAAATAAAACAAATCAGTCAAATCCAATTAAAAGAATAAGTTAAATCAAGAATGAAAATCAAATCAAATCATAATTATTCAATTATCAAATTAAAATTCATTTAAGGAAGCTTAATCTGAATAAACTAATACAATCAAATGCTTAATCAAATGAAACCTAAGTTATAATGAATCAATCTATATGAAGTATTCATTAATCAAGCTTCTATTAGCTAATCAAATCAACTATGAACACCCAATTATATTCAACTAAACCATTGATCAAAGCAAACACTCAATTGGTTAATTAAAATGACAAAGAATTATAACTAAACACTAATTTGATTAATCATCTAAATTAAATTTTAACCAAACAAATAAAATAAACATGCCAACTTTAAACTATCTAATCATTTTAGTTAGCTATATGAAGCAAACAAATCTAATTAAATCTTAATTAAGCATTGAATCTTAATCATATGAAATCACTTAAATTCAATAAACAATGAAAACTAAATTGAACCTTAATTAATCATGAAACTTTAAATCAAATAGATCACAAATCATAATCAAACTAAATCAAATGAAACTAAAGTAAACCTTAATCAATTAATATATTATCAAGTTAAGTTTGATTTAATCTATTTGAATTAGATGAATTAATTAATCATTAAACATACAAGTTTAATAATCAAATTAAACATGAACTATCATTCAACGACATTAACCAAATTCTAATAAATGAATCAAACTCTAAATGCAAACAATCAAATTTAATTGAACTCAAAATAAGCATTTAATTCACTTAATCTAAGCAAAATCTATAAACTAATAAAACTTAATAAATCAAATCAATTAAGTCAAATTAAAAGATTAATTTAAATAATCCTCAAACTAAAACCAATATATAAATCAAATCACCAAATTTAGTCAATCAAATGATCAAACTCTTAATTAGAACCCAAATAAGAAGTTGTTTAAACCTTGATCAAATAAGAAGTTAATTAAACTAAAATATTTTAACTAAATCAAATCAATCTTAGATGAAAAAAATGAAATCATTAAATTTAAATAACATTGAAATAATTTAATCAATATCATATAAATAAAAATTTAAATCAAAACCCAAGAGAAAAGAATTAGATATTAATTCAAAGGATATTGGATTATCAAAATTTAATTAAATCAAAACATATAATCCAAAATTAATCAATCAAAATACATGAAGTTAAACAAACTTAAACTTTAAAATATAAATCAAATCAAACAAACATTAATCAAATCAAATCAATTTAATTGAATCATTTACATAATTTCAAATAGACTAATTAAGATACTTAGGTTTTTAGTTCAACCCTTAGAATAAACTTTCATCTCAGGATGAATGTTTCATTCTATTAGGATTAGGATGTTGAATGAAATGAATTTTGTTTTAAGCAGAATTTATCGTATTCTTCATTCTTTAAAATCTAAATTCAACTTAAACATAAAAATGAATTTAAAATTGAAATGAAATCAATTGTTTAAATAGAAACCATCCAATGGTAAAATTGAATAAACTCTAAATTCAAATCAAAATTTAAAATAAAAATGATACAAAGCCTAGAACAAACTTGCCACACAAGCCTTCTTTTCACACACTAGAATACAAGGTCACCGATCCTAAAATTAGGTTAGGTCAATGTGTTGATTGTGATGTGATGCATTTCCTTATTTTGTGGTGAACTATTTTAGAATGGATGGCTAGGATTGTTTGCTTGCTAGTCTGGATGTTAGGGCATTCTTTTTTTTAGGCTAACAATATTTTTTGCATGGGGTTGTGCTTAAAAGAGTTCGATATAATAAATATAAAATAAATTCTATTTGCTTGAAGGTGCTATTTAAGTCCCTAAGCATAATCCAAGTTAGGACAGGTGGGCTTGGTTACCCATGTGCAGGGCGCTAAGTCCAAATTATAAATATAACTGCTTGGGTTTATATGTATATTCAGTTAACATGTGTTTTGCAGGCATAGTTAGACTTACTTTTTCATATAAAATATAATTTTGTAATAGGAATTAGGATAAGTGCTATGGGGTTTACGATGAGCAGTGGCTATAAGGCTTTGTCCTGGGGTGTCTTATGATGCCTTTGGAGAAAATTAAAAGGAAGAGAAGGGGGAAATAAAGAAACAAAGAAAATAATACCTCCATAGCATGTATTCAATTTCAATTATAATTATTCTTTTATATTATGGGTTATATAAGGGTGGAGCTCGGCTACCCATCTTTTCTCTTTTCCGGGTGTACAGTAGTACCTGGCTGCACTGGCCTCTTATTCTTTCATAGTAGTTTATAAAAATGATTGATGATATGTTTAGTTTGTGCATTAGAAATAGAATGCTTTTCATAGTTTTTTAATGTTTGATGTTTGAATGTGTGACCTGGATGCAATAGACTCTTAGGATAAAATTAATTTTTCTACCCAATTAATAACTGGAAATTAAATTTTAAAATAACTTTCAACTTCATCATAAAGCCTAAGTTGTAATCAAGATAACTTAAAGATTTAATAACCCCTTAGCTGTATGTTGTATATCTCACATCATGCATATCATATTCCTTCTCCCATGAATATGGGGGATCTCCATCCTTGCACAATAAAAGAATGCTTGACCTATGAGGGCATCCCTTGTGGTGGAGAACACCCCCTTCTCGTTGATTTAGCCAATAACTCTATTTCATCATGCATTTAGGCATAAAAATCCCAAGCCTTTGTCCAAAAGAATGTGTCAAAATGAAATAAAAATTATAAAATTTTGCATTTTAGATTAAGTCATATACTCATACCACTCATGTTATAGTCTCTTAGTGGGTTTAGGACTTTAGTTTCTTTCCAATTAAATAATAGCCCAACTATCTTACAATTTCATAAGACTTCCCTACATGGATTTAAAGCATAAGAGGTGTTAGTTGGCAGCCACTCTAAGTGATTGTAAGTCTAGAAGTAAGATGGGGATAAACCCTTATGTCCCCTTTCTACTTAGATTTAGGTCATGCTTTAACTTATGTTAAAGCTCCCTAGATTTAGGATCTAAGGTAGCTAGTTTCCTTCAAGCTATCAGCACAAATCCTCACCTCATAGGCATTTTCACAACCTTGTGTTGGTGGATAATAAACCTAGCAATCTAATAAAAATTTAATTCAGATAAATAAATCTCTTCATTTTCAAATGTATAAAGCCCAACCATATGATATATTGGAATGCTCACTTGGCTTCTTAGTATCATGAGAATTTCCTACTTAGTTTTGATTGGATTCTAAAATAAGTCTTCCAATTGAACAATCTCATTCAATTTTCCAAAATATCCAATTTATTGATAGTCCAACCTTAAAATCTTTGGAGATAATAATTGTCTACTTTAATCAAGAGTATTCTCAAGAAATTTCATTTTCTAGGATATAATTAACTATGGAGGCTTGTCTCTATAGAGAACTTAAGAACCCAGCTTAATATAAACACTAGTTTACTTTTTCATATAAAGTAGGGAAAAGATCTCTGGTATATTTGAAGACCTTTCATGCCTTAGGAGTCCTTATTAGGTGATTAGGTCCATTTAGGTGATATTTCTATCTTTCGAGATAGTGCATCACACCTTAATATCGTACCCGATCACTTCAATAAGTACCCCTTAGGATCTGCATGGTTTCCACCCACATCCAAAAATAAACACACACTACCCTATCATAAAAAATGGCCTCATTAAAATAATCATGCATTTAAGCTCATCTTCTTTTATGACAAGAATCAAAAAATTGAAAAAGAAAATGAATTTTATAATTTTAACTAGCACATCTTCAATGATTTCTTCTTCTTTTTCACCAAATTATTAGTAAGTAATAAGAATGACATGGTTGGCTTAGCCCTCCCAATCCTTGCTTTTTTTAATACCAATAGAGGCCTCGAATTACCGCTAGCCCCTTAATCACATAATGCATTATCAAAATATTCTACTCTCATAAAATAGGGGATTGTAAATTTACCTCAATCCTTTCATTTTGCAAGCAATTTCTTTTACAATAATGTTGTGCGTCCCTTAGTCAAGACCATTATTTCAAGACTTCCTTCGTAAACTTAACTTAACCTGGGATATGTTTAAATGAATAAGAAAATGTTATGTTGATGTGTAGCTTTTAAAATACCTTCAAAATTTTTAAAAAATGTTGGTTCAACTTCTCCTTTTGTAAACTTTGAGGGTATGGCAATGTGGCGCATATGGTAGTGGGTTATCTAAAATATCATTGACTTCAATCACACTTCTTTCTCCTTGGTATTCTTTTGCAACTCCTTGCTCTCCACTTTATTAATCCACTCCTGAAGCATAGAATCTTCATCAACTTGCTTGATTTTGGGCCAATCTTGGCATAATAAATCCTCCAATTATCTTCCACTTCTTAGAGATATTATTTTGATGTGTTCTCTTAGGTTTACCCTTATATTCTATGGAGTGCTCTAAGTTGATAGCTTAAGAGTTCTTTAGATAATTTTCCAACTTAAACTTTATATTTTTATGGTTTTCTCTTGCCTCTATAGTGAGACACCGGGCCACTATAATGTCCCATCATCACAAGTCATTAATGCATAATGGTGAAGATCAGTTGCGCCAAAGCCTCCTTCAATGATTACTCTGCTAACATTTGTTGTTGAGGGCCTAATTGTTTAGTAAAACATGCCAACTAATAGCCTCCATACTAATCAAAACTATATAATTATTAATATCCATGTCCTACTTGATCATTCTTTCAATAGAAGTTAGTGTTTCTCCTTTACTAAGGAATGTAAGTGTTGGAAGCAAAGATTATTAAGTTGTTGATTCCTGGCAAAAATATTGTTGAGCAAATAGGTTATTCATCAAGCATTATGCGCTATTGTGACCTCCTCCATTATGGTATGTATAAGATACCAGAGTGTGACTCACAACTGCTATAAGTCTATTAAGTTGCTTCACCAATGAAGTGACTTAAGTTGTGTGGGATGTAATAGAATCTAAATTTTGAATAATGGGCATTGGCTTCTTTAACATGATCCTCTCGCTTGGCCATTGGTACTCATTCATGGTCATCTTCTCTAACAAGTCATATGTGGCCTCTTAAATATTACTCATGAAAGTGTTGTCGAATGTGGAATCAATCAACAACATTGTTAGCCTTTCCAATCCATTGTGAACATCTAGACCTACATTCATTTGGGTAGACCCTAATGAGGGAATTTTTGTAAGAGGTCTTTGAATTTCTCCCAAGAATTGAAGAGAGTATCTCCTTCTATCTGCATAAAGTTGGATATCTTGATCCCCATCCATGCTATCTTGGCTAGTAGAAAACTTGGATAACAACTTCTGTCAAATCATCCTTTATGATAGAATAGTTGAACAGAGATTGAGTCAACTTTTGGTTTAGTTCCTTAATAAAAAAGAGAGAGAAACTTTAGTCTAATCATGACATATAAAAATCCATTGTATTTAAAGTTATCATATATTTTTTAGAAATGTATGATATGAGCAATCAGATTCAAATCTTTTGTGTTAAGCCCCAAATTAGGATCTATGAATCATCTACAAGGTGACTGCCTTGATTTAATTATTATTAGCCTACATGACATGGTTAACTATGGCATAGGAGAAGACATGCACTTTAAGAAGTGCATAAGCTCTTAATTTGTAGTCCCCATGACCATACCTCCTCTATCTTTTAGGTTGGCCATCTTTATCACTTCAACATGGTCAACTTGCCTCTTTTCACTAAGTCTTCTTGAAATGGTTCAATCAATTTCTTAGATCAAAAATAATGGCTCGACTTCATATTGGTGCATGCACTAGAATCATCCTACAAAATATAATAAACATAAAAACAAAGAAATATAATTAAGTTAATAAGGAAAAAATAAAAAGTGTACAAAATAATAGAGATCAATATGGCATCAATGTTGTCTTTGCAATCCCTAACAACGATGCTAAAATTTTGATTGAATTAATTCATATGTGCAAGAACACATGGTTAATTTAAGTAATATAAACTAAGTAGAGTGACATTCCCTTGAGATTGCACATTAATTATCAAAATTAGTTAATTAATTATTATTTGGATGGTGAAAATTAGGGTGCCAAAGCAAAATTAAAATTTACTCATATATCTACCAAAAAGCTTACTAATTAACAAGGCAAGAATTTGTAAAGAGATCTTAATCTAAATAAGCTTGGGATTATGATTCACCAATTTTATTTTATATGATTATTATTTTAATTAAATATGAAGTGGATTTCACTAAGTTCAATCAAGATGGGAATTACCTTTCTCTCAAAAGCCTCGAGTCCTTATTTTTCTCGCACAATGAAGTGGATTTTACTTAAGTCCAATCAAGATGGGGATTGTGATTTCTTCAATTTTATTTTATATGATTATGAAAAAAAAAACTTCTTTTTGGATCTCAATATGGACAACATGGCTTTATCATAGTTATTGGTAACCTGCAACCCATCATTGTGGTATTTTATCTACATTAAGTATATTCTCCACCTCTCAATTTTGAATAAGACTCCTAAACTATTAACAAATAGAAAATCAATTAATAGACATGAGAGCTTAGAACAACATACATTGTAGTAAAAGAAAATAAAACTCTAAGCTTTTATTCAAATCAAAACTAACACAAAAAAAAGTATTGCTACAACCCTATCCCTATAAGAGGAGCTTGGTTCATGATGAAATAAAAGAAAGACATGAAAAACTTAAATATGAACATCAATGTAATAAAATTAAAGGAAGAGATGAAATAAAAATTTAGGAGAAGTGCTAGATATCCATTAAACATATAATTATTTTTAGGATGCATAACCATTTAAAGAAAAATATGGGTAATGCAACCAATCAAAACTTACTTGGCACTAGATAGAAAATTGGATTGGTTATACTTATTTAGACATAGAAGATATAGTATTTCAGTCGTAGTTGATAATACAAGCTTAAAATTAATTCCACTAATTAGTTTAATATAGTATATAAAAATTTCACAAATTTAGAGTAATATTTTTAAAATTATGAACAACACCCATATTTTCTATAAAATATAAAAATTTGTATTTTTAAAATAAATATTTATTTGCATCTACACTCTATATTTTGTTGGATAAAAATTAAGTTTTAAAATATTAGTACTTAACTTAATATTAAATTAAGATAGAATTTTACTCTAATTCTTAAGGGAACGATAATCTACTCATTTTATATTACTTGATGTGACATGTGCACTTTCGTAAAATAACCAATCAAGTTTTTGATGTCATTGTCAGGGATTAGAAGTAAAATAGTAGTTTTTATTAAGTCAATATTAGTCTCATTGAACTATTTTTAATTCACCATTTATGTTATGTATTATGTGTTAAATATTATTCTTTATACATCCTTATACTTGTTTAGTGTACTATAGTTTTAGTTTTAAACCAAAGTTGTGACTTCTAAATTGTGCATGTGTAGATATAAAATTATAGAAATATTTCCATTGAACTTAGAAATCGAATGACTTTGCAAGAAAATTAGAAAAGAAAAGAGAAATAAAGTGAGAACACTAGCAATGGACAATCAACTAGTAGGAGAACCATCTGGACCTGTTAAAGATTATGATACACCTATAGTAGATGGAATACATCAAAGTATTAGAAACTATTCAAGCTAATATTTTTGAACTAAAACCCTTTATAATTCAAATGTTGTAAAACTCTTAGCTATGGGGTTCTCATATTCAAAATCTTAATATGAATATTGCTAATTTCCTAGAAATTTGTGCAACATTTAAATATAATGGGGTAAGTGATGATGCTATTAGATTAAGATTATTCCCTTTCTCACTAAGAGAAAAGACTAAACTGTTGTTAAATTAACTACCATAAGAATCAATAACAACTTGAAATGAATCAGCTCAAAAATTTCTAACAAATTATTTTCCACCATATAAAACTACTAAACTAAGAAATTATATTACATCATTTATACAAATAGATAATGAATCCATATATGAGGCTTAGAAAAGGTATAAGGAATTATTAAAGAAATGTCCTCATCATCATTACTTAACATCATTCAATCATTTTATAATGGCTTAGTAGGATCTCTCTAAGACTATCATAGATCGTAGCAGTAGCCTCATGTCAAAACCTTTTGAGGAAGTTTATGCTTTAATAGAAAAAATGGCAACCAATAATTTTCATTGGCCTTCTGATAGATTAAACCCTAAGAAAGTAGTCAGTGTTAACAATAATAATATGATTGCAATGTTGACCTCACAAGTAGCTTTCATATCTAAGAAATTAGACAATTTAGGAATTAATCAAAATATTTATTATATGAATCAAGTAGGAGAAAATGGTGAAATATGTGTATTGAAAGATCAAACAAATAAAGGTTTAGAAATGCTTAAATACATCTCAAATAAACCAAATGATCCTTATTCAAATACATTTAATTGAGGTTAGAGGAATCACCCAAATTTTTTCTTAAATAATAATGCAAACTTTAATCAAAATGGAAATATGGGAAGTTAGAACAATAAGAATTATAACCCTCTAACTTTAGACTTATCATTCCACCAGAATATTCACCATAAAATCAAACTAAGGAAAAGAAACCAACTTTAGAAGAATTAGTGTTACAAATGGGAGCTCAATTGCAAAGCCAAGAAGCTTCAATTAGAAATTTAGAAATTCAACTAGGGTAGTTGGCTAATAACCTTACAAATAGACCTCAAAAAAATTTTCCTTGTAACACTAAAGTAAATCCTAAAGATAAGAGTAAAGAACAGTGTAAAGCAATTGAATTAAGAAGTAAAAGAAATTAAAACAAATAGGGATAGAAGATAAAAATGAAAAAAAAAATATTAGTTAAAGAAAAAAAATGAAGAAAATGAAAATGATGAAATTGAAGAAAAGAAAAAAGAAGCAAAAAATAAGAAGTATTTAGGAAATTGAGAGATAGACCACCACCTTCATTTTCCCATAGACTTCAAAAATAAAATATGGATAATCAATTTTTGAAATTCTTAGAAGTATTTAAGAAATTATCCATAAATATACCATTTGTAGAAGCCTTAGAATAAAAGCCTTCATATGCTGAATTTATGAAATACATTCTATATAAAAGAGAAAAATTAGTTGAAAATAAAATAATATCCCTTACTAAAGAATGCACTGCAATAATTAAAAGAAAATTACCCATAAAACTTAAAGATCTAGGGAGTTTTACTATTCCTTGCATTATAGGGGATAAATTTTTTGGAAAAGTATTTTATGATTTAGGAGCTCGTATAAATTTAATGCCTATATCAATTTTTAAGAAACTAAGACTAGAAGAGGTACAACTTACAAGTGTTACTCTACAATTAGCATATAGATCTTTGACTTATCCTAGAGATATAATTGAAGATGTTTTAGTTAAGGTAGATAAATTCATATTCTTTACAAATTTTGTAATATTAGATATGGAGGAAGATAAGGAAATACCTCTCATTTTAGGGAGATCTTTCTTAGCTACTATAAAAACTATGATAGATGTTCAAAAAAAAATGAATTAACCATGAGAGTAAATATTCAAAAAATTAAATTTAATGTGTTCAACTCTATTAATTTTTTTTATGATAGAAATGAAGAATGTTAGATGATTGGGTTAAGTAAAAGTAAAATAAAAAAGAATTAGATTCTTATATAATAAATGATTTTATATAACAAAAATAAAAAATGATGATAGAAGAATATGAAGTTTATTTTTCTTTTAAGAAAGTAGTCAATGTTAAAAATAACTAAGAAAGTAATGATTGTTAACAATAATAATAGGATTACAATGTTGACCTCACAATTAGCTTTTATATCTAAGAAATTAGATAGTCTACAAATTAATCAAAATATTAATTATATGAATCAACTAGGAGAAAATGGTGAAATATGTGTATAGGAAGATCAAACAAATCAAGGATTGAGAATGTGTAACTACATCTCAAATAAACCAAATGATCCTTATTCAAATACATTTAATTAGGGTTGGAGGAATCACCCAAATGTTTTATTATATAATAATGCAAACTTTAAGCAAAATGGAAATATTGGAAGTTAGAACAATAAGAATGGTAACCTTCAAAACTCTAACTTTAGACTTATCATTCCACCAAAATATCCTCCACAAAATCAAACTAAGGAAAAAAACAAACTTTAGAAGAATTAGTGTTACAAATGGGAACTCAATTACAAAGCCAAGAAGCTTCAATTAGAAATTTAGAGACTCAATTAGGGTAGTTAGCTAATGACCTTACAAATATACCTCAAGAAAATTTTCTTTGTAACACTAAAGTAAATCCTAAAGATAAGCGTAAAGAATTGTGTAAAGTAATTTATTTAAGAAGTGAAAAGAAATTAAAAGAAATAGGGCTAGAAGATAAAAATGAAAAAAAAATATTAGTTAAAGAAAAAGAAAAAAAAGTGAAAATAAAGAAAATGAAGAAAAGAAAAAAGAAGCAAAAAAGAAGTATTTAGGAAATTGAGAGATAGACCACCATCTTCGTTTTCCCAAAGACTTCAAAAATAAAATATGGATAATCAATTTTTGAAATTTTTAGAAGTATTTAAGAATTTATCTATAAATATACCATTTGTAGAAGCCTTAGAATAAATGCCTTCATATGTTAAATTTATGAAAGCCATTCTATAGAAGGAGAAAAATTAGGAGAAAATAAAATAGTATCCCTTACTAAAGAATGTAGTGCAATAATAAAAAGAAAATTACCCAAAAAACTTAAAGATCTAGGGAGTTTTACTATTCCTTGCATTATAGGGGATAAATTTTTGGAAAAGCATTTTGTGATTTGGGAACTATTATAAATTTAATGCCTTTATCAATTTTTGAGAAACTAAGACTAGAAGTGGTACAACTTACAAGTGTTACTCTACAATTAGCATATAGATCTTTAACTTATCCTAAAGGTATAATTAAAGATGTTTTAGTTAAGATAGATAAATTCATATTCTTTATATATTTTGTAATATTAGATATGGAGGAAGATAAGGAAATACCTCTCATTTTTGGGAGATCTTTCTTAGCTACTGTAAAAACCATGATAGTTGTTAAAAAAAAAAAAATTAACCATGAGAGTAAATGATCAGAAAATAAAATTTAATGTGTTCAACTCTATAAAATTTTTTGATGATAGAAATGAAGATTGTTAGAGGATTGGGTTAAGAAGTATAAGTAAAATAAAAAAATATATTTTTATATAATAAATGATTTTATTAAACAAAAAAATGATGATAGAAGAATATGAAGTTCATTTTTCTTTTTCTTTCATTAATCAAATGTTAAATAAGTTAGCAAGCCATTCTTATTATTGCTTTTTAGATAGGTATTCTCGATAAAACTAAATTGTCATAGCACCTAAGGATCAAGAGAAAATAACATTCACTTATCTTTATGGTACGTTTGCTTTTAGAAGATGCCCTTTGATTTATGTAATGCGCCCACTACTTCTCAATGTTGTATGACAGCCATATTTTTTTGATTTAATTGAAAACTGTATTGAAGTATTTATGGATGATTTTTCTATTTTTGGTCTAACATTTGAACTTTGCCTAGAAAACCTAGAAATCATTTTTTAAATATATGAAGAGAAAACTTAGAACTTAACTAGAGAAAATATTATTTTATGGTTAGAGAAGAAATAGTATTATGACCCAAAATTAAAAAAAATTGAAATTGATGTGCAAAAGGGCAAATAATAGAAAAACTTCAACTACCAACTAATGTTAAAGGAGTTAGAAGTCTTTTATAACACACTAAATTTTATAAGAGATTTATCAAAGACTTCTTTAAAATATCAAAACTGCTATGTAATTTATTATAGAAGGATATGTCCTTTATTTTTATAAAAGAATATCAAGAAGCATATGAACTATTAAAAGTTAATTTTAGTTCATCACTAATTATTATAACACCTAATTGGAACCTTTCTTTTGAGTTGATGTGTAACCCATGTGATTTTGTAATAGGAGCATCCTTAGGACAAAGAAAAGATAAATTTTTCATGCAATATACTATGCTAGTAAAACTCTAAATAAAAATCAATTAAGCTATTCAACAATTGAAAAAGAGTTACTATCTTTTACTTTACCATAGATAAATTTAGATCTTATCTAATTGAAATAAAAGTTATAGTATGCATTGATCATGTAGTAATAAAATAACTATTAAAAAAGAAATATGTTAAGCCTAGATTAATTAGATGGGTGTTATTATTGCAAGAGTTTGATCTAGAAATTAAAGATAGAAAAGGTTCTAAAATCAAGTAGTTGATCACTTATCTAAATTAACAGTTGAAGAAGAATTGAGAGTTAGTGAAGATATTAAAGAAGAATTTTTAGATAAATAATTATTTACATTTAAGCACCATGATATGCAGATAATATGAATTACTTAGTAAGTCAAACTATACCTTATGGAATCAATTATCATTAAAAGATCAAATTTTTCATTATATTAAATTTTATTAGGGATGAACCCTATCTCTATAAAAAAGTGTCCAGATCAGAATCTAAGAAGATGCATACTTAATAATAAAATTTTAAAAGTTATAAGATCATATTAATATTTTGAATATAGAGGACATTTTGGAGATAATAAAATAGCTACTAAAATATTACAAAGTGAATTGTATTGGACAACTTTATTTAAAGATGTACATGAATATGTTAAAATTTTGATAAATGTCAAATGATAAGAAATATCTCTAAGCATCAAGAAATGCCCTTAAATTATATTTTGGAGGTAGAAATCTTTGATGTGTGAGGAATAAACTTTATGAGGCCATTTGTTCTTCATATAGAAATGAATATATTTGATAGGTGTTGATTATATTTTCAAATAGATATAAGCTATTGCTACACCCAAAAAAAATGAATTTAAGGTAACTATTAAATTTCAGAAAGAAAAATATTTTTATAATATTTGGAACACCTAGAATAATTATTAATAACGAAGATACTCTTTTTTGTAATAAATACATGAAATAATTTTTAATAAAATATGGAGTACACCATAGAATTGCTATTGTGTATCATCTCCAAATAAGTGAGCAAGCTAAAATTTCAAATAGGGATAAAAAAAAATTTAAAAAAAAAATTGTAGGGCCAACTAGAAAGGATTGGTCATCGAAATTAGATGAAGCATTATGGGCTTACAGGACCACATACAAAACCAATATTGGAATGTCTATTTATAGATTAGTATTTGGGAAGGTTTCTTGCTTACCATTAGAATTAGAGCCCAAAATGTTTTGGGCAATTAAGAAATTAAATTTTAATATGAAAATAATTATAGAAAAGCGACTCGTAGATCTGAATGAGTTGGAAGAAATAAGATTGGGAGCATATAAAAATTCAAGGATATATAAAGAACAAATGAAAAATGGCATAATAGGAAGATCATTAAGTAGTTTAAGCCTGGACAACATGTAATATTATATGAAATTATTTCCAAGAAAGTTAAGATCAAGATGGTCAGGTCCTTTCTTAGTTGTCAAAGTTTATGCACATGATGCTGTCAATATTCAAAACTTAAAGATGAATGAGATTTTTAAAGAGTCTATTAATTTAGTCGAAAACCTTAAAATTAGAAAACATACATCGAGCTGAGGACGTTAAACTAAGTGATTGTTGAGATGCAACCAAATATAGATGTCTAATATTTTTTTTTTATTTGAGTTTCTAGAATGGTCTCATATAATCAAGCCAATAAATGTTCTTTTTCCTATATATATATATATATATATATATATTTAATAATAATACAATATTAATATAATATTAAAATAATAATATAATTATAGAAAATAAATTATTAATTTACAAATAAAATGTTTATTAATATTATTTAATATATAATATTATATGTATGTATTATATATGTATGTAATTTGTAATATTATAATATATATATTAAAATGTATTTAATATTATTATATAATGTTAATATGTATAAAATAATGTAATGTATAAATGTTACAAAAATATATATTAATGTAAATGCATTAATGTATGTGTAAAAATAATAATATTATGTATTAATATATATGTATGTATATATTTGTGTAAAGAATGTTATAAATAAATGAATATATATAATATATTTTAGTAATGTTTGTAAAATATAATAATAATAATATATGTAAATATAATTTATTTAAAAATAAAAATATTATAATATTAAATATTATTAAAACAAAGATAATAATATATATAACTATTAATATATATATTAATATATATATAATATATATATATATATATTATATATATATATATATATTCAACTGAGAAGTAAAAAAAAGAAAAAAGTGGGTTGACTGGTTGACTAGCACCAAGGCTCTGTTAAAGTTGCATTGCGGCACAAGTCAATAAAGTATTCCAAAAATTGGCAGATGGATAGATATATTTAAAATAAAAGACAAACTTGTACACTCTGAGCTATACAACTTTGGACGCATAAATGCCTAATAGGATTTTTGTACCCTGTCAATTACACAATAATAATTATAATTCTATTTTTTATTAGAATAAGAACCGTCTTAACCAATTGACTAGTGTATAGGATTTGCATGCAACGCCTAGGAGCTATACCCTGCAAACTAATACATCAAGGCCAACACTAAAGTGTTGCATAAGCAACACCATGGTGCTAGCCTATCTGTGCACATTCTAGCAAACTAAGTCTAACATCTATGACTAGAATTTGGGCACCTAAAAGTCTAGCTCTTTATTTTGATCTCTTGTTGGGTTTAGGTTTAGCTCCTAAGTGTCAAGGGTCAGTATCTAGGCATCAACTTCTCTATCATCAACTTGCATGTGAGCATATGGGTGCCTAGTTATGACACCTAGGTGCCAACTTAGGCAACTAAGCACTAAGCTAGGTGCCTTTCACCAATCAACTCCAAATTACATCTTTTGCTCTAAATTTTGCTCTAAATAATTTCCACTCCGATTAATACAAATATATAAAATTTCAATTTTAAATCATAAGTGCCACGAAATCCCTAGATTTATGCAAAACTATGTGTCAAATGAGCAGTGTAATTCAAGGTTAAAATGTGTAACTTTTACACATCATTAACTTATTGAAAGGCATATTTATCAAGAGATCTTATGCCCGCATGCCTTAGAAAAAGTTAAGGTCCTTATGACATCTATCTACTATCTAGATAATCTAATTTTTCTAAGGCATTTAACATTATATACAACACATCAAGAATTAGTATGTGTGGCATCATAAGCTAATAAAGTCAACATATGCTTCTTTAAAAAAATTTGAGTAATGTAAAAATAAATAATTTACTTATGATAAAAAGTTTTATGCTACCATTTATCCTTCACAAAATTGATGGTATTATTTATTACATTGAGATTTTATTCTTTATTTTGATGATCTTACATTGTATTTAATTAACATAAAAGAAAGTTAAAATATTAACATGCAAAGTGGGTTGAATTTCTATAGGAATATGCTTTTGTATTAAAGCATAATCCTTCAGCAAAAAATAATAAATTATGCATTATCCAAAGTGACTTTACTAATTAGTTTCCTAAAATTGTAGGTTCTTGAATTCTGTGAGATTAGGAAAAACCATTCTCTATGTCTAGATTTCTACTTTTTTTTATGAGTATAGAAATTTGCTCCTTTCTATAATAAGTCCTTTTTTGGATATATGCTTATATTCATAGATCTTTACTAAGATATTTTAAATTTTTGAACTATATATAATAGGAATAATAAGACACAAGAAAGAATAAAACTATTAACATGCTAGAGAGTTGATATTATTATCCCTCTCTCTAAAAAAGATGAGTTCAATAAGCAGTGGCCCACTGAGTATAACATATACACAAGCTAAAACTATTAGCAAAAGTCTAGATCATAGTACTCCAAGTTGCCTATAGACCTTAGGAGGTTAATGTAGCATAGTTAACTTCTAGGCCAGCTATAAAAAGTGAAAACAAAAAAAAAGTGTACTCATCACAAGGGATGTAAAGAAAATATTACATTTGATTTTCTATTCAAGATTTAAGATTTAAATATGCTGTAATTTTATTATTGAAAAATTATATTTTTAATTTCATAAACTTATATGAATAAAATTTTAAAATTTAAATTTTTTATAGAGTTTATTTTTTTAAATCACGAGGAAAACTTTTAAACCCGTGTAAGAAATAATTGACTGCATGCACTTATGTACTTTATTTTTTCATTCTATCAATTAATGGTTGGCTAAGGGGAATTCCCTCACCTATTCAAATAAGGGAGTGTCTAAAGGATTGGTTATTACTTTGAAAAAAATTGGAGTGATTCCAAGAAAGCAAAAGCTTGGTGGTTGGCTATGTAAAGAAGAGATTTTGTAATCTTATAAGGATTGACTTAGAGATGATGACACTCAGTTTAATGAAATATTTCATGGACTTCAACTCTTCAAAGATTAGTTATTTAAATGTTAGAAAGTTATTGAAATAAGGAAAGCTTTTGGACCAAATATAAGGAGTAAAAGCTAGAAGAAAAGTGCACCCATTACTAGAAATATAATGATGACCTTATATTAGATTTTTCAATTAGGATTTGAGCATTTTAATATGATATAATTTTATTATTGAAATACAACATGTGTATTTTAATTTCATGAACCTATGTTGAGAAATTTTAGAAGTTTAAATTTTTAAATCATGAGAAAAACTTTTTAATTCATGAAAGAAACAATTAAATTACATATATTCATGCAATTTAAGTATTATTTCCAATATTTAATATTTGACCAAGAAGGGGGCATTCCCTCCTCAATCCAAACACAAAGGTCGGCCCCTTCTTCCTCCCTCCTTTTTATTTATTTTTTTTATGCATTTACGATTTGTATTAAACATTTTTATAAATTGATTTGTAGACTAAGGCATTGCTTATTACTTTAAAAAACTTTTAGAGTTTTTTTTTCAAGATGGTGGAGGCTTGGTCACTAGCCACATCAAAAGAAGATTTGAAGAGCTTCCTTAAACATATCACTTTGGTGAGGGATAAGATTATCCTTTTTAATAAAATTTTAGATTTATATCTCTTCAATCTCCCTATATAGTTCCATAGTTTTTCTTATAAAGCCCTAATTAAATCAATCATTGAAAATATTATCGAAGACTTTCTCTAATAAGACTATCTTATTTCTTAACCATTAGACCACCTAATTCTAAGTTTATTCATTTATTCATTTATTCTTTACTCTCATCTAATTTTGAGATATGCAGAATTATGAGATTTTTTTTTTTAATCTTTTGTATGTATGGTCTCTTTAGTGTGATGAAAAATATTATGTAAAGGGCTTCATGCAATATTTTTTTTTCTTGGCTTCTAGTAATTTTTAGTAGTTTATCTTTTAATATTTTATTGTAAGTAAATGTTGTTAAGTGATCACATTTACTTTTTTTCATTCTCTTCAAACAAATTTCTTTCAAGGAAGATGTAGTTTGATGAAAAATATTATGCAAAGTGCTTACATTCAACTTTTTTTTTTTTTTTCTTTTTTTTTGGCTTCAAGTCATTTTTAGTAGTTTATCTTTTAATAATTTTATTGTAAGTAAATATTGTTCATTGATCACATTTACTTTTTGCATTCTTTTCAACCAAACTTCTTTCAAGGAAGATGTAGTCTTCATTTAATAGATTGTTACCCTAACTACTTTTGCACATAAAGAATGTTTAGAAAAATTGATGCTTCTTAGCACTATTGAAGAGCTAATGAGGATGCTTAATGAAATACTTTACATATATACTGACATCTCATTTATGAGCCTCCTAATGAAAATAAATATGGTGATTTAACCTTTTTGTCGATCATTTGTGCTAATTTAATGTATTTTCACTTAATAAGTTTCACTTTGATCTATACTTCTTAGAGGATTTGCTTTTTTTTTTTTTTTATTTGACAATATAAATATAGGTAATCCAATGCAATCTTCCTTCAAAAGAAGGGAATTAATTTTTTCACAAAAAGAAGGCAGTTGCATTTCGAGTGGAGAATTAAAGAGTTCAAAAAAATAACTTGCAATGTTAGAGCTCCACATAATTATGATCTTTAGAACATGAAACTACATTACACTATGGTTGTAAGAGCAAATGCATATCCTTCACAAAAAAAAAAACAAAAAAAAAAAATAAAAATAAAGATAATGAAAAGATTGATGTAAAAAATTAAAAACTTTATCAATTAGAGTTGTTCCTTAATCTAATGCCAATGAGATTAAGAAGCTATGACTTTATATAGACCATCCATTCTCAATGGTGCAATTGAGGAAATGGAATAAACACCAATCTAACTTGGCAATGTGAAGAAAATCTAAAAGGAAAGAGTACTCCATATTGTTAACCTATGCACTAGTTAGGAATTTCCAAAAGAACCTACCTCTATGGAGATAGGAGATATCAAACCCTATCATCTTGTGTCAAAACTAATGAAATAACTTCAATGGTGAATTTAGCTCATTTGAGCTCCCCATCTATCATCATTTTAAATAAAATGTAATGAATTGCTACTATACTTTTGGTTTTCATAGAGCAAAGCAAGCATTCTAAATCCAATGATGTCGATGTAATGAATTGCTACAATGGTGAATTTAGCTCATTTGAGCTCCCCATCAGTCTTCTCTTGATTAACATTTGGTGTATCGAAATACTACACCTTAGGATGACAATATACTAGTTTAATTACCACCTTGGATAATAAATAAATCACAAGAAGTAATTTCTTTAATAAATTTTTTAGACAAAAATAGCTAATTGCAAAAGTATAAATTTTAGATCACTCAAAATGCAACTTATTAGTTTATTAACTTGTGTAACCACCTTATAAACATTATGTTTGAAATTGTTCCAAATAGGAAGCTTCTTCAAATATTTTATCCTTAGATTGTAAGGGATTATATTTCTTCAAATTTCTTATCTTCCCTAATTAAAAAGGTTGCTTACTAATGTCCTTTTTTTTCAAAAGGGATTAACATACAACCAAGAATTAATGTGATAAAAGGATATGGTATATAGAAGCATGACTTAGCTATTCCTTTTAATTCAAACAACTGCAATAGTCATGGTATACCGAAGTTGATAAACAAGTTGATAGGTTATAGTACTTCAGAAATGAAAATGTCTCCGTGTGATCCCTTCCATACAGGGTCCCGGAATTATAGAGTATCAAGTCTACAATAGCATACAATTCTTTGGAATCCATTCTGCCTCATAAGATCAGATGCTTCTAAAACTCTGCAATTGGCATCCCATCGGTGTAACATAATATAAAATTCCATAAGCATCATGTAAATTAAGAATCGCAGCTTGTATGCAGTGAATCCATTTTTCATGCTCTTCTTAACACCTAAGCCTTGGAATAAAGTGGAATACTTCCATTAAGATTCCTAAGCTTGTTGACCATCTCATATAGCCACTCAAATGTAAGCTTTGACTGTGAATTAAGCTCCTGCCTAACATGTGGATGTATCCTAAACCAGTCTCCTAACATCTTATGCACATGAGACCGAACCATTCTCCAAGGCACGGGATACCGTTCGCAAAGCTTCAGGTATTCTTCCACAAGATCTGCCTGATCCAATCCACCATCTTTGAAGCTGTTGTTGTCACTGTCATCTTTCCATTCAGCTGTCCTGAATCCAGTAAAAAGTGCTGGGTTCTCAAGAAGAGATTCAGCTGATAGCACACCATCAGCACCTGTGTACGCCAAACAGCTTTGAACATCATCCATGTGGCGGATATTTCCATTTGCAAGCACTGGAATCGAGACAGTATTCTTTACTGCTCTGATGGCATCCCAATCTGCCCTGAGTTTCTTCCCATCCTTTTCATCTCTGGTGCGACCATGGACAGCCAAGAGAGCGCAACCGGCCTCTTCCAGCATTGTTGTGTATGCTAATGTGTCTTTCAGGTCCGGGAAAATGCGAACCTTGCACGAAACAGGAACATGGAGATTGTTGGCAAGCTTTTCCACAAGTGATTTTATCAGCGGTAGATTATCCATAAGAAAGGCTCCATAATTTCCTCGCCTCGCAATCCTCTGAGGGCACCTGGATAGACATGAATAAGAAGAATGTCAAATCGAACATATTGTCAATGCAGGATTTCACAAAAATTGCCGCATGAACATATTGTTAGCTTCACGTGATTTGATAGAACCAATTCTCAGCATTCCAATCAGATAAAGACCAAAAATTACTGAAGAATTATATGCCAATGTCAGCTTGATCCCAACTATTTGGGTTAACTTTAAAAATCTTCTCTTTGAATCACCGCAGGTATTTAAACTGCATAGTGTTAGAATACGGGCATATTATAGAGTTGATGATTACAAAGAGGGATTTCCAAAGCACTCCTGATTCAAAAACAAGGCTCTTTCAAATGAAAGTTTTATTCAAATATACATTAATATCAATTAACTAAATCATACTTTATTTCACGGCATCAGAGTGATGAAAGAAAAGGAGGGTAGAACATAGGGATGATAAGGATCTCACCAATAGGGAAAATGTAGGATTGTTCATCCCTAAAATTTGAACGAAAAACATAGTCAAATTAATTAGATGCCAAATTAATCCAAACGAGATCATAATTTCTAAATATTCTCCTAATTAATGCACTGCATTATTAAGGTAATTTTTCAATATTTTAGTTAAAAATAATTCAAATGTTAAAAAGAAGATGAAAGACTTACTGGCTTAAAGCCTATTAGATCGCATGCAATAAGGCATCAACTTTCCTCTCCTAATTGCGTGACACAAATTTTTCAGCCCTAGAAGATTCATACAATTTAGCAACTCGTGTGTGCCTCACTATCACGGGAGATTCATACACTCACACAACACACATGGAAGCTGCACCCCATCTCATCAATGTTGGTCTTGATCTCATCATCTCACTCCCAAAAGCAACACCCACATCCTTTCTCTCTAAAAAACACACAACCCCGCACATATTCATGGCCCATGGAGAAAGATGCTACTAGATGATGCTGGAAAGAGACATAAATTTACTAGAAATAAAGAAGATGAAAAGCTGTGAGAAGATATAGAATTTTACATAAGCAAGCAAACATCAAAGAACCAGTATTTTTTGTCTGATTAATTTAAAGAACTAGCGTCATTGATCTTTGGTACAATTGTGCTTGACAACCACCTTCTTATTAATTTTTGGTTCAAATAAGTTTCCTCTTCCTTCTATTAATTTTTGGTACAGATACAAGAAGTAATTTCTTTCTAAACAGCATGGGCGTACGAAAAAAAAAAAAAAAAAACTAGCAGTGGCCATAAACAGTGAAAGCAATCAAACCAATAGTTGCCAACTTCAAGCCTTGCTACATGGCCCCAAGAAATATAGCTGGGGGAAACGAAATTCTGGAAGGAAAAGAGGGAGAACATGGAAGGATTATAATCTTTCCAATTTTGTAGTCAATATTTGCATCATGTTGATACAACTTTTTCTATTAAACTAATTGTTGTTCGACACCTGTCTCATTAGCTATATCCTAACAAACAAATTTTATCATATAAGCTATTTAACTATTATTTCTTTTATCCTTCGCTAATGTGGGACCCGCCTGCCATACTGGCAATCTACACCTCCTCGTTACTATCAAATTCATGTTTTTTTCATTGGCTCAATATATTGAGGCTAACCAAATATATTTCACATGCCTGCATCCTAACAATTTCCCTTCAATCTTCAAACCTTGTTCTCAAGGTCTACATTGTATGATTTTTGCAGATATTCTTGTTTAGGTACTTAACGAAATTTCTAGTGGTTGGTTTGCCCAAGTGTTGAACGGAAATTGGATAGGATGTCGAGTGGCATTCCCATCAAAAAGTTTGAGAAGTGAAACTTGAAAGTCTGAATGGATAAAGAAGAGTTAAGGTAGTTCCAGGCGGCATGTAACAAAGCTAATTCATCATGTGGCTTTGTGCCCATAATATCACTGACAAAATTTAGAACAAGATTATTGGTGAGCAGAAACTTGATGGTGGGGCTATAATTTGACAAGGATTTGGTCCCCAATTTCAATTGAACGTCACAACAATGCTTATCACCTTGGTGCTTCATACATATATATACCCATAGAAGGTGTTGACCAAGTTTGTGGTACTACTGCAATGTATTAGCAAATTATCCATGGTGAGTCGCCGCAAAAATTGAATCTCACTGAATCATCACGAGCAAACTCGTACATTTCAAATTCTTCCAATAAACATTTCATATTTAAAAGATATATCTAGAAGCATGTAATATCAAATATCAACATAAACATAGAGTAACTAAAAACATCAAAACTTAATTATATGTATCCAAAAAGTCTTTATAATTTCCAAAAATTATACACCAAAATTATACAAGTCAAAAGGCTTGTTTAGCCCTACCATCCTTATTATTGCCTAAAATTCAATGTGTAATATCATAACCTAATAGCCTAGTGAGACAAATAATATTAAAATAAGCTCAAAACACAACATAAGAAGCAACGTGCATGGATAATTAAAACTTGCATAAATATAATAGTAAATAAAATATGTTGTCAAATGTAAGAACTGAATAATAATCTGTAGTCTGTGAAATACATATAGTAAACACCATAAATAGTTATACATGTAGAGAGTTCATTTCATAAAGTCACGTTCAATTCAAAATCAAATTATTTGTTAGAAACATCATTTATATTATTATAGTCTAACTTTTGTAAATAACATGAGAATCATCATCCGGCCAGTCGACCAAACTTGCTAATAAGGAGGGTCATATTCACACTTCATACCAATAGCCCTCTTGACCTAAATTGGTTCAATCCAACATTCATTCCAAGAGTCGGGAACTCTAAGATTCTCTATAAAAGGCTCATCTCATCAGAACTTTTATTTGTCTGCGCAAGTCATTATAAAATAGTCCACCTAAATAATTTTCATGATATTTTCGCTTATCATATACATTAAATTCATTTGAGCGTTTAACAACACCTACACTGAATCATTTGTCAATATGCATGACAACATAATTTGACATCAAAAAATTTTACTTTATCAAAATCATAGTAAATCAATTAAGCATAATATATAAGTTGTGCTTGACCTAAACCAAATATGAAAGAAGCATCTAAATGCAATGAAAAAAAAAACAATCACATGAGGTAACAATAGCAGTGGCAAATATCAGTCTTATAGAAATTTGAGTTTAAAACAATTACAAATATCACCTTAGTATTTGGGCCAGTATCGTAATGTGTTCGACGCTTCCTTGAATACACAGCCTATCAATCAAATTTTTCCTTATTAATGCTTGAAATTATTAAATTAAACTTAATATTTCTACAAGTTTGAATTACATTCTTACTTGAATTTGGCCCCGCCACATTCAATACTACACAGTTAAACACAACTCCAAAAGTGCACCCAATTAATGCCAACATTGATTACCTATTTAAATTAACATAAGATTAATTAAAATTTATCGTACTTACATAAATAATATATCATTTTACTTGTAGCTATCTTACTTTCATTACAACATACATATATATATATATATAATTCCAAAGTCTATATTGATTCACTTATATCACCATTCAATATGTCATGGTCTTATAATTAATAGATAATTCTTGTAATTTACAAAATATTCCATGTTCTTACTAAATCTTCAATCTTTAACTTACCACAAGGTATATTTGAGAGAAATATATTTAATCATCAAATATTGATATGTGCATGCATATAATTCTAGCATCCTTAGCATGTATACATATATAAACACTTAATATATCTAAATCTTTTAGTTACTTGACTATTTTCCGTTTTTTTAATTCTCTTTTCCAAATCGTTAGTTGCATTAATATAGCTTAGGCCTGAAATTAATGAGTGTAAGTGGAAATGCTTAATATATTACATTATACACACATATCAATTGCTCAAACTACCTTATTTCTTTCTCCCAGCCTTCCAATAGCTACGGTTTAGAATAGGAGCAGCTCATGATTAGCTAAAATCATAAATTAGATGTGGTACAAATTTAATTAATCTGATTCAGCTAAACAGCCTTAATACCTATATATCTATATTTATGCTATGTATAATATCATGGCTTACCTATCTCTTCAAATCCGACAACCGACGGTCAGCATTCCTGAAAGGAATGAAAGCACGGGCAGCTTCCAGCATCACTCTCCCAATTCTCCCCAAACCGCAACTAGCAGCCACGGTTTATCCCTGATTTCACGTGACACGGAAGGCAGCAGGACCCACAATGCAAACAGTGGGGAGGCAAGGAGGAAAATTGGAGTGAATGAGTTAAGGAAGCGAAGAAATATTTATACACTATATTGATATTTCTATTTAATCCAAGCTGTACACGTTTCCACTATCCCAAAATCAGCAGTTCCATGAGGATTTAAGTGGAACCTCAGATTGCTGCAGTAAATCTAAGTTTGGATTTTAAATTAAACAGGATAATTGAAAATTATTAATAACTAAAATCAATCTATATTTATAATTGTAATTACAATTGATATAAGCTTTTATATATCAAATTAATTGTGGCAAAGAATGGGATTTTATAAAAATAAATATGATGATATCTGAAATGTGTAAAAATGGATATATTTTTAAAATGCATTTATTTTACTTGTTAATGTATTTTTGGATATTACAACCTGTTAATGTATTATATTACATGTAGGCCCTTATAATATGCCCCATCTAGCTAACCCATCAACCTACCACACTTGATGGCCAATGTCAACAAATGCTTGACTTGTGAACGGTTAAGCCACAATGGCCTATCAATGGGCTACCACGGATCTATAAAAACTGGTGAATATGCACCCATCGACATGTAATGGTTCACAAACATGCACCATTTAAAAACTAGAAAACAAAGTTTTTAACCCACACTGAAACAATCCCAGACAAATAAGATACAATACAAACTCAATACTACCTTGAACTCAATATACCTGATCTATAACAATATTACCAAAAAATAATAATTAAATTCCTATGCATAATCAACCAAAAGTAAGGGTGAGCTGGGGCAATTCTACAAGGCCCCTTCTATAAGAGAGTATGAGACCTAACATAAAGAATTCAATGAAAATTATAATTGTCAACATCAACTAAATCAATATGGCCATACCCATTTTGAGCTAGGATTAGAACAAGGATTGGGTGAGATTGCATATACTTCGGTGAATCAACATTGTTAGAAGGGTGAGACAAGTGAAAAAAGACATCTTTATTGAATTGTTATGACTAATATGAGCATATATGTACCTATATATAGGCAAGAGAGGAGAACAATAAAGTACAATAATGAAGGATACTTTCAATAATAAAGAAATAATACAATAATAAATACAACAAATTCTTAATATAAATAATTTAGGCAATGTGATAATTTAAATAGTGCAATACACTTCCACAAACTTAAGCTCACCTAGATGATGTCAAGTTGAGTTCATAAACAATAATGGTAAGAGATAAAATAGTTGAATTTTCTTTGTGATAGAAATTGTCACTATTGCAAGGTAAGTGCCTAATTCAAAATAAGAGTACCATAAATCAAATGCAAGAGGTGGAAACAAGATTTGTGGAAAAGAATGCACATATAAGTTAAATAAAGTTATCAATAGGGATGTCCATGAAGGAAACAGTAGAGACAATTGACAAAAAGTATTGATTAAGCATTGACATATAGGTAGCATAGTAAAGAAAAAGAGCAATCACTGTTAGAGAACTATGATCACAGAGGGATATAGATCTACAAGACATAGAGAACGAAATCGAGCACCTTAGTGGTCGACTATGAAGATGAGAGTGTTGCGAAGGGAGAAGGTAATAGATCATAAATGAACCACAGCCAGATGACACTATAAGAAAAGGGGTATAGAGATTGAAAATTCAAGTGTAGCATCAGCTGGAAGGTGTTTAGGAAACATATACACCATGTATTTGATGCAATGTAAAAAGGTAGATAGAATGAGAAATGACTACTACTTTACTAAATTGTCATTAATATTACAAACATATATATGCCTATACATAAGCCAGAGAAAAGAAGGATCAAGGAAAGTACAATAAAAAAAGAATATTCTCAATAATGAAAAATATTATAATAAAATACTATAAATTCATACAATGAATAACTTAGGCTATGTACCACTTTAGATTTAGTAACATACATTATTAAGTTAGAGTTGGATTGAAACAATATTATTAAAGGTAAGTTAAGTTCTCTCCTAGGACCACAAGCTAGGCAAGACAAGACCATATCTACTCACACACTTCCCAAGTGAGCTTCATTAAAACACAATATCTAGGCTAGCTCCTAAGCTTGAGGCGTTAGGCAGTGAGATGAATGCCCTATAATAATTTGAGAGGTGATGCAAATGCTTCAGATGCAAAAGATGAATTAATCATTGATGATGACAATTTAATATTAGGTGATGAAAAGTGCATTGAGATTTGGAGAAATAACGATGCACATTTAAGCATAAGTTCAATCAATTGTAGATGAAATAGTTACCAGATCTTAGAGTCATAAATCATAAAAACGTAGAAGATGCGTCAGTTGAGTAAGAAGAAGAGATGAAATGCTACAAATTTAACAAGAAAAATAATGTATGAATGATGAAAAACGTACGAAAGAATTAACAAAGATGAAATAATCCTTAGTTTGCATGGTACAAATGAATAGTTTGTTTTTTAGTTAACAAACATGCCTGTTAGAAACTCTCATAAATATAATCTATTTAGCAAAATTTTAAAGCCTAGAATACAATAGCAAATAAAATAAATTAATTTGTTTACATCATATAGTTTTATGTGATGATTATCATTTCATACTCTTCAAAAAAATTAGTCGTAATTGAAATAAAATATTTAATTAGAATAACTCTTTTTTTTACTGCACTTCATTTAGTTACTTAGTTCAAGAGAAGACTAAGGGTGGCGTATGACATCTTGCATATTGGGCACTCCTATTATCTAGAGGGTACCAAAGGCGCTTAAGAACATTAGATCAAAGCATTCAAATGTATCCATCTAGAAAGATGAAAAGGTTATTTGCTTAAAAGAGTTCATGATAGAAATATCATCATTGTAAGTGCTAATAAGATGGTCCACCTTAGTGTGCAGCACAGAATATAATCGATCAAGATGCTATGATAGTCGAAGTGAGCTCATGATGAGGTTGCCAAGGCACAAAAGCTATCAGTTCGGTAAAAGGTGAAGGCTAAATCCTACTGAACATTCATGAACACGTTCAACACAACCACCTAAACTAGCACAATTAACATTGCTAAAAGTCAGATATATCAATCCAACATGTCTAAAAAAAAGTTTAACTAGCAAAAAATAAATAAAGTGATTGCCTAAAGAAGGCCATGAAGGAGACCCATTAATAAAAAGGCAGCTAAATATGTGACCAATAATACCAACATACATGTTTCAAATAATCCAGAAATATTAAGTGAACCTATTTTGAACTCTGAAAGATTAGGTTCTAACCTAAAATTTGAGAAAGAAAGCGACTTTCAAGAGCAACATACAAAGTGAAGTGCAACAAATCTTTTGTTTCTTCAAAGAGAAAAATGAAAAGCAAAGCAACACGATAATTAACTCAAGAGTTCTCCTTTTGTAGTTACACGTATTGGTTATAGATGCAGACTAATAACAAAATGGATATTATTACGTAATTAATTGTAAATAACACCAAGCTACATTCCAAAGAGTAAATGACATTGATGAAATATGCGCTCAATGCCATGAATGTTCTTTAATGAGTTTCTAAGTTCTAACAACATTGACATGTTCTAACCATGCATATTTGCATAATAAAATAAAATGTACAAATGCCTTCCCTAAGTAATCAACATAAACTTTGCACAACACATTCCACTTGCCATTACAAAACATAAATATGTAGATTCATGAGGCTATAAATTTTTCATACTTCTTACAACAGAACTTTCTCTCCAGCATAGCCAAACTCATAGCAAAATGAGAATATATTCATTACCCTAAATTTATATCAACATAGTCGCAATAGGGCTCCACCTTTTTAGCAGCTTCCAGTAAAACATATGGATCATTTGCGCAAAATTGGACAAATAAAGGACGATCTTCCTGCTTAAGTTATCACAACAAAAAATGTCTTTAAGTTACTGCAAAAGGCAATGAAAACTTCTAACATAGTAAACCCATAGACAGTCTTAAGTAGGTAACCAAACAACAATTAGACGAAGACCAAGAATTTTAAAAAAACTAAACATAATTTAAAGGAGTTCACATGAGAAAACTTGTGCATATTGGAAGTTCAAAAAAATAGCCACGTTGTCTCCAAGACAATGATATATGAAAAGTGTTGCCCAACAAGAATAATGCCGACCAAAAAATGTGAAACAAAATATCATGAACTCTAAAGTTGACATGTCTCCATCTACTAGTCATCAAATTTAACAAACCTTATAATGTAGGTCATCTTAGGTTCAAGCAAGATTTAAAATTACGCTTCACTTTTGAGTATTGAGGTGTTTTTATCCATGAGATGAGGTAAACCTCGAGTCATTCTGAGGCAAAAGCCTCACAATCAACAAATTGCACAAAATGAAATACATCAAATTAAGAAGTAAGAAGTAAATACAAACATCCTAACATGATAGCATCAAATCATGAAGCAAACAGTGCATGCAAACATAAGTTCAACACATTAACAACTCAAATATGTTTAACATAATGAGTCTTTCTTTTTCGCTCACAGAGCAAAGAATATATAAAGGTAACAATCCCACAATCTGCAAATTCAAAAGCCTCCAACACACTCATCAATTAATCTTCATTCAAATCATCATCATAATGAATAGCTTTCTCCCATACCTCATCCTTAGTAGTTTCAATATTCTCCCAATCTTCCTCCTTATCTTCAATTTCAACCATCTTCGTCTTCTTCTCTAATTAAGAAAAATCAATAAGAATATTAACTATGCTTTAAAACAATGACTATGTTAATGGTTACAACTTCTGGATAACTTTTCTTTTATTTTTTATTGAGTTGTATTAAACTACTAATACTAGCCTTCCTTCTATCTCCATTAAAGAAGTCAACATTAAAACTTCTTCTCACAAGTCAACTAGTATAACTTCTTAGACGTCATCTACAAACCATTCATCAACCGATGGTACATCATTGCATGCTAAAGGATCTTCATTGGTCTTTAAAGATTCATTTCTTCAAATGTTTGTTCTTTAAACTCTTTTTGTACATAATGTGTACTAAAGAGTTCATCCTCAAAATTATCAGAAGATTTCTTCTTTTGATATGAACTTAATTATATGTACTCCTATTTCGTTCACAGTCAAATGATAAGCATGTCAACCAAAGTACTTAGCAGCAATCACTATAAATCTAGAGTGTTATCACTAAACTGAATCCAACATTCAACTAATTTTGAAAAAAAAATTAAAATAGGCAATACCAAATAAACTTTATCAAGCTTAAAATTCTAACCAAAGAAATCATAAAAATTACCTAAGAAATATTTTGTAATAATATATTTGGCTTGTTGTAAGCCAAAAAATATTTCCCTATTCCAAAATGCAACAAATTTTAGATCTTTGCCCTATCAAATGAGTCATCTCAATCTATCTATGCAATGATATAAACCCAATTTGATCTCAGAGTTAGTTGATTTGTTCTCAGCATATTAAAATTAAAGATTCAAATAATATCCAATGGCATGCAAATAATAATGAAGCTAATGCTCCTACTTCTCATCAATTAATCTCTCAATTATCCTTATAGTTTGATTCCTCTCCTCCCAAGTTTTCTATAATCAACTCCTTAGCCTCTTTCATTGCATTGTAAATGAAACTACCTTTTTCTTTGCATTAATCATTCTTAAGACTTGAATTACGAGCTTAATTGTCATTAACGCACACTCACCTAATATATTTCACCTAGAACAATCTTCCTTCATTTCCTTCAACTTTATTGGCCAAAGCACAATTCAACCATTGAGTGGATGTGAATATAGCCTCTAAAGGTTGCCTTAAATCCAATATGCTACGCAAAGTCGGGTAAGAAATGATAATCTAGTAGCAGTAGGTTGTAGAAGTTCATTCTTCGTAAACTTTCTCATCAGTACATGTACTCAACTATGATTGTAAATAAATTTACTAATCTTCTGTGTCTTGCTCAAAACATTCCTTTGTTGAGGCAAATCTTGATGTTTCTTAAGAATAGGATCTATATAGTGTGCTAGCAGTGCTCAATTCATGCATTCCTATGTTGAGGCAAATCTTGATGTTTCTTAAGAATAGGATCTATGTAGTGTGCTCCGCATATTGCTCAACTCATGTGCTTCATCTTCTCCAACAACTTATTCTCGATAACTGTTGACCTACAAGTATGTGACACAATTCAAATTAAGCGTATATGACAAAATTTATGAAAATCAACGGCGACGTCGCATAATTGGAGATTAAAACTTCTTAATCGCAATCAAAATTAATTAAAATCTATCCAATTCGAAAATTTGATTGCGCAAGCGCATTTGAAATATTAAAATTCATCAAATAAAGCTTATTCCATTAATTAATAACCGATCAATTAATTAAAATCAATTTTTAATGAATTACGCGCATATCGAGATCAAGAGGCCCCGACAACGTCTAAACAATTTCCATTCACAAAATTATTCGTCGTTTAAAACGTCAAAATCTATCAAGCCGATCACAAATTACAGCGTTGATCGATTCGGGACGTCGGCGTAATTTAAGCTTAATTTCACTCGATCATTTGACGCATCCAATGATGATAGCAAAATCGATTGCGTCATTGTGACCGGCACAATGGAAATACCTAAAATCGACACCCGTAATATTAGGGTTTATCGCACAAAATAATTTCATAATATTTGACGCGAAATTATGTTAATTTATAATTAAGATGATTAGCCACTGCTTAATCCCTTAATACCCTCTAATCTTTATCCTAATCCTGCCGCCCAATTACCTAATAGGATCGGCCGCCCAATACCCTTATTAGTCGTGTTTGTCGACCAATCGAAAGATTCGATCACCCAATATTCCAAAAGGCGGCTAGGGCATTCCCTTAATTTCTTACGTAAGCTCGAGCTCTCCTTCCTCACGATTCCTGATCTCTCCCCTTGGAACTCTCGGTTTTGGCTTTCCTCTCTGGTTCCAATCCCCTCTTCTCATTCCATCCCAAATAGCGTGGAATAAATTCTTCCTTCTTTCTCTCGTTTGTTCCCAGCCGAAAGCCTCCCTCTCTCCAGTGAGCGGAGAACTCTTCCTCCAAACCGGACTGACCACACGAGGCATCCGATTTTCCTCAGCTAAGTCTCTAAACATATAGCAGAACAGCCCTTTCTCCTTCCGGCTCTCTCAAGCACAGCAGTTCTCGCCTCTCCCTCGGGCATTCTTTCCAAGCAGCAGATCCCGACCTTTCGCCTCAGTTCACACGACTCCAGCCTCCTCAATTCCTGCTTCACCCGTCCCTCCTCCTAGCCCAAGAATCTCCACAAATTTTTTTTTTGTTTGCTTGCTTAACAAAGTTAAGGCCCGCCTTGCATTCCCTCATATAAGGTAATTACCCAGCCCGTCTTGCATTCACTTTTCTGCTTGTTGAACAAAGTTCAGGCCCATCTCGGATTCCCCTCCGTCATCTATTAAACCCATCAACTCTATTGGCTATACTTCATTCATCAAACAGACATTTGGTTAGTGGATTGAGGCAAAAATATATATATATATGTGGAATTTAAATTTTGTTGAATCTGAAATCACTATCTTAGTAATTTGATATGATGACTTAACATCACTACTCTTGCTGCTTGGAAAATATTGGGTTAAATCTATGTCAAGCTTTGCTACCAAATATTAATTTGATGTTAAGTTTTGAGTTAGTAAGATGTTGTTAGGTTTGAGTCAGTTTGAAAGTCAACAAGAATTAAGAATCTAGAAGCTTTAAAACATCCATTTTGCTGTCCATAAGTAACTATTGGGTAAATGTCATCAAAGTTTTATTACTAAATGTTCTTCTTGTTCTTAAATCATCATAAGATGAAGTTGCAATGAAATTCTAGATTTGTAAAGTTCGATATTATTATTTTCTAAAATTTTATGCAACCTTTAACTTTGTTACTTCACTTGTCCGGTTGAAAGGGAATGAAAGGAAGGGTAAAGATTTCTTTGAGGCCTCTTTACTTTTGTTTTGCCTATTTCATATTTTTAATATGATTTCACTTGTTGGGTTTGAGGCAAGCAAAAGAGAATGGAATTTCACTTTCCTTCATTTGAATATAAACTTTGTTTATTGTTCTTACTTTAATGTCTCTTTGAGCTTATGTGAGCTGAAATGGTGATAATTTTTTTAAAAATTTATGAAATTCTCATATTTGTAGAGTACAATATTGCTTTCTTTTTAGTGCAAAGAGCTGAAATTTAGTTATGGTCTACCATATGATTCTCATTTTATTTGCTGGATTTGAAAAAGCAATGGTACTTTGATGCTTAATATCAAAAATAATGAAATGTGGCTCATGTTTATTGGGAATTCATTTTATAGTTTGCTGTTCAGTGCATTTGAAAGGGCAAATTTGGAGTAAAAGGTGAATATAACCATGGTATGATAGCACAACTCCATTTATATCCTAAGTGTATCATTTCAATGCATATGTAAAGGTAAAATTACAAAGAAATATTAAAGTTATTAAATATCCGTTCACATTATTCCAATGCGGCGGAGAAATTTGTTATAAGTACCGTTTCGTTGTTCCAACGTGGCAGGAAAATATATTGAGATAAGTATTCGTTCACATTGTTTCAATGCGGTGGAAAATTTTGTTATAAGTATCTGTTCACATTGTTCCAACGTAGCAGGAAAATCTGCAGTGATAAGTACTTATTCACGTTGTTCCAACGTGGCAGGAAAATCTGTTGAGATAAGTACCCGTTCACATTGTTCTAATGTTTGTTATAAGTACATGTTCAAGTTGTTCCAACGTGGCAGGGGAATCTGTTGAGATAAGTACCGTTCGTGTTCGGCGTGGGGAAAAATTTGTTATAAATGCGCGTTCCGTTATTCCGGCGTGGTAGAAAATCTGTTGAAGAAGTGCGCGTTGCGTTATTCCGGCGTGGCGGGAAAATTGTTACATAATATAAATGCTGCTGGCGTTATTAGCGTGACAAGGAAATGCTTTGCGATGTTGTGTTAACCCATGCACGTCTTTCTTGATGTGATGGGCAAATAAAATTTTCGGTCGTGTCCTACGACACCTATCATGCACGCCTTTCTTGGCGTGGTGGGAAAGTCCTAAAGCATATCTGAGGGATGACGTATAAGAAATTTCTAGTAAACTAAACCTATAATGTTTAATATTTTAGATAAACTTTTGAACATTATATATCACAAGATGAATATGAATTAAGATTCAAATCATAAAATAAACACTTAGAATCATAAAATGTAAGACATCAAATGAATTAGAGAAAGACACTTAAAAGAATTTGATGACTTGCTCATTAACAAACATATGATTTGATAGCTTAATAGCAAGCAAGGATGAACTTTCAACTCACTTGAAATACAAATAAGATTTTATTAATTGAATCAAAATATCTTAAGGGAGGTTTAAACTAAGCTTGAATCTCCTTAAGTTTGCCTATAAATGCAAACTAAACTTTTCAATATATATGTTCAATTCAATTGTATTATATTATGTATTTGAAAATATGAAAAGAATTGAGTTCAAATTAGTTCTCTTCTTGGGAGGAGAATTGAATACAATTTGAGTTGAAACACAAAAACTTGCAAAGAATAACTCTCTTATGAGTAGAAGTAAAGTTTGATAAATTCGTCAATGAATATGAATGAGATATCTTCATTAAATGTTGATATAAAAATAAATATTTGATCTGGGGCTTAGTTAAACATTCAAATGAATGAGATTCTGCATATGTTTATGATCAATCTTACATTCAAAAGAATTAAATTCAAGCATGAATCATGAATCATTCTTACATATGAGTTCATAGTTTTGGACGTGCCAAATATTTAATATAATGATCAGTATATTCAAATGGTTAGTGCATTCATTTAATTTGAATGTCTTTAATATGCAAGTTAAATGAATCTCATGCTTGCTTTATGAAGCAATGTTTTTGTTTAATCACTTGATTCATGCAAATACTTTAATGAATCAAGTTCATGCTCTATAGAACAGATACATGCTTGGCTTATTGTAGAACAGATATATGTTTGAATTATTATAAGTATTTGGGGTCAAATTCATACCTCATTGAACAGATGCTTACATCTGATTAATAACAAGCATTTAAAAAAGATCAAATGTGTACCATTTATAGAACAGATCGATACTTGATCTATGTTTGAAGGTATTGAAAAAACCATACTTGTAACTTGACATATTTTTACCATGTCAAACACAAATACTTCAATCAACTTAGACATCTAAAAGTTCATACAACATTTTAAAAGAACAAATATATGTATGTATGTTGAAATATTCGTTAAATCAAGTATCTAAAAAGATATGCAAGTGTGCAAAGAATAGATATCTACACGGTTTGACGGATCTTGGGCTAACAAAAACTTAAAAATCTAATGATGATATTATAATATTTCAATTTAATACGGTAGTTTAATCGTAATCTAATAAAAGATAAATCTATCGATCGCATCGATTCTTTTCAAGTTCGAGATTTCAAGAAGAAAGTCTCAAACCCAATCCTATATGTTCAATCTAAAGTTGACAAGATTTGGAGAACGAAAGATCTTGAAATAATTAATCTAGATCTGATCTTCTGCAATAAGATAATTAGAGTTGACAATATCAATAACCTCAATTTGGTCATAGATCCGGGTTAACAAAACCCAAAAGCCATTAAAATCAAAACTTGCAATTTGACACCTACACTTCAACTTAGACATCTTAATGTCCATACAATATTTTAAGAAGATATAGTTGAAGTGTTATCACTAAGTCAAATACAAAAGAATAAATTTATATTTCGGTTTGATCTTGACCAGTCGGGTTAACAAAACTTAAAAATCCATATCAAAATTTATGCTCGTATTTTGACACATATGTCATGTCAAACAAAACTACTTCACTTAGACATCTAAATATTCATACAATATTTTAAGATACATGTATGTATTGAAGTATTCATTAGAGCAAGTATCAGAAAGATATAGTTGTGCAAAATGAAAGAGATATTATACATCTCGGTTTTCTTGACGTGCAAAACAAAACCAACAAATCTGATGATGTTATTATAAGAATTTAAATTTAATAAAATCGAGAAGTTTTAATCCATAAATGACAAATGATAAATCTATCGACACTTCTCAGTTCAAACTCTCAAGAGAAAAGTCAAACCCGATCGTCACGCCAAGCTATAAGTAAGGTTATAGAGGTTATGATGATAATTTAAATCGTCCGTAGAAAATAAAGATAAGCATAGGTATCACCAATAATAATATGATCGAGAACGGTGATTATTATTAAAGTTTTAATAATGAATCATTATATACTCAAATCTAAATCAATTATAAAATTATCAAAATTTAAATAAAAAAATAAAATATAAATCAAATGAAATTAATTATTTAAATTTAAACTTAAATCAATTTACTCATCCTCAATTGTTTGTCTGGAGGTGACAAATTAAGAAAATTTTTGTTCACAAAGAGCCAATGTCAAATCAAATTCATAATTATTTTTACACTCAAATAATCTTAAGCCCATAAGGATGTGGCTCGTTCTGTCTCGATTTTGCAGAAATGGCACCACATATAAATGGCGGTTGCACGAGCCCTAGCGTGATTACGATATAATCATTAAATTACAGCGGCTATGAGACTTTCTCGCTTTGAGTGAAATATAGAATGCTTGATTGGGCAAAAAACTCTATTACTAAGATTACTTATATTTGTCCCTGACAAACTCCACCCAAGTCTACAATGACACACCTTGACGTGTGACGACAGATTCTTCACCTCCTCGACAAAGCGGATCGGGACCACACCGGATGATGAAACCATGGAATCTAGATCGAGCGTGTCATCGTTCCCCCAACCAAATGTTTTAAATTAAAATGATAAATTTCATAAATTCTAAACTTCACTCACTGTTATTATATACTCATTTAATGATTATCGATTTTAATCGAAAGTGCTTCTCTATTGGGAGGGAATTAATTATCTGCTAGAAAGGAAATATCTAAAAAAGTCATCACAAAATGAGGACGAAATCTCTGGGAAGTGTCTTATCTACTATCCATCTGCCTTCTGAAAGTTTCACCAACACTTAAAACACTCTTTTCATCAAAAAAAGGTCGGTGGCGAATTTTCGGATCCCACAGCAACCAACCCTACAAACATTAGCATTGTTAGTAACAACATAAATAATTAAATGCTCTCCAACCTCCTCAATTACTCTATCAAGAAGGTTAAAAATGTAGTGACCATAAAAATAAATTTATCCTTCATTGTTTCAATTTGTTCATCTCAACAAACACCTCTTACATTTCAAGTGATTATAAACTTTGAAATTTTCTTCATATGTTCAACTAAAAAGGCTTAAACATATTAAGCTGATTCACTTCAAACCACCCTAAGGTCTCCCATTGTTACGACTTAGAAGCATAATTTGGTTAAAAAAATAAGGGGGATTTACATACATATCACAAAATTCTTATGTATTTATATATCTAATACCTAAACTTTACTCTTTACATATATAACACCCTAATCTTCAATATCACATCAAAAATATCATCATCACACACTTTTTAATAGTGAAATGCACATTTTTAAATATAGGAAAGTATTAAATAAGAAAATATCTAACTTTAAGTGTTAAATATGTAAATGCATAAGAATTGTGTGGTATGTATGTAAATCTTCCAAAAAAATAATGTTACAAGAGTTCAAAAACTAAAATACGGAAAAAAAAGATATTTCTAGAAAACACTCAAAAAAGACATTTGATGTCTCTCACTTTTGGCACTCCAAATTACGTAAAATCATGCAGTTTTATTAATAAGAAAAGGAAACAAGCACAATTTTTATTCTGTTAAGGCTACTTAACCCATATGCTTGAGCACATGCGAGGCAATACAGCAAAATATCAATAAAATTAATATTTTCAAGAATTTCAATAGAAAAAAAAAAGAAAGAAAGAATGAAATCACATTTTTGATGTAACCAAAAAAGAAAGTTGATGCAATGTAATTAGCTGAGACTATAATAATTATAAAAGAGATAGAAACCTTAGAAATAAGGTAGTGAATAAAAAAAAAACTATAACTATTAATGATTTATAATAGGCTTGATACTAAGAAATAAAAAATAATAATATATAAAACAGGTAATAAAAGAGATGAGATATATGAAGTTTTATCAAATTAGATGAATTAAAAGTAAAAATAATAAGATTTTAATTAAAAATAAAACACTAAGTAAACATAGAAATTTTATTTTGATGAATTATTATATGAGAGCTTTAAAGTGAATTATTTTAGATATACTTAAGGCACTACTAAATTACTTACGACAGCACGATATAGCATCACTAAATTACGGTCAACTCTTAAAAATTCATAAAAATAAGATTTTAGATATACTTATAAAAATTGGAGATTATGGATGATACTATAACATGATGAACACAAATATTTAATCAGTTTTGAAGCCATATGATGCCAAATAATTGTAGAAAATTTATTTTGGAACCAATATTCAATAACATAAAAGACCGATCAAAATTATGGTTATTGTAAAAAAACCAAGCTCGTGATTCATATACTAAAATTATTAGAGAGAAAAATAAAAAAAAATCTTGAAAAAAAATTACATTTTAAATTTTACATTAAGATTGACAATGTTTAGGGTTACGGATGTAAAAAATGGAAAGATGATAAATGATGACCAAGGTAAAACTTGTCGAAATAATCATAACATGAATCCTTTAAAACATTTTGTTAATGCTATATCCCCTAGTGACGCATTGTATGGCTGAATAATGAAAAGTGCAAGGTCGCAGCAGTTAAATAAGGGGTTCCCACATTATGGACAAATGCGGTAAAGAGTTAGTCCATGAAACTAAAATTAAATTAGAACTTAGAATATAGGTACTCTTACGTAAACTAATGGAATTAATAGATATTATGGTTCATAGGAAGATAAATATTTTGTGTTCAAGAAACTAAATGAGTTGGGGAGAAAGCGAGATTGATAGTTTAGATTTTAAACTTTGGTATTCAGAAGTCGAATTTGAAATGGCGTAGTATGATTATAGATAAAAGTTTGAAGGATAATTATAAATATTAGAGAGATAATTATACTTTAAAGATTATTGATACTAAGATTATCAATGTTATAAGTGTTTATCTCAAGTAGATTTGAATGAGTGTAAAAAAAAAAATTTGAATGAATTTTAGAGATTAATACAAAAGATACCCCTTAAAGAAAAAGTATATATTGGAAGAGATTTAAATGGACATATTGGTAGAGTGATAAAAGATTTTAAATGGTTATGGATTTGAGGTGACTAATGAAGGTATATATTTGATTTTGCTTATATTTTGTAGTTAATACTTTATTTAAGAAAAAGATATGAGCATATTATTATTTATAAAAATGGATCTACTAAAATACAGATTGCTTATTTTCTTATAAGAAAAATAGATCGTTTAGATTATAAATATTGTAAAGTCATTCCAAGTGAAAGTTTAAATACCCAATATCGATTATTAGTCTTAGATTTTAAGAGAAAAAGATTGGAAGATGAAAATAAATCAAATTATTATCTGGATTATATAGACTTAAAGAACACTAATAAAAATATTTTAAGAGCAGCTACAAGAGCTTTAGAATTTGAGATGTTCATAAGAATTTTTAAAAAGAAAAGTGAAATTAAAGAAATTGTTAAAAATGTCTTGGAGAATCAAAAGAAAGCTTCTTTTAATAAAAATTGTTATAGTCAAAAAAAGAAAAAGATAAAAAAATATTGTTATAAAACTTGATTTATGTAAAACTCAAAGAATTGGGAAAAATATAAAGTGGCATGTAGAGATTCTAAAAAATAATAAATTATGCAAAAAATTTATTTTAGAATGATTTATACAGATTAGATACCAAAGAAAGTGAAAAATGTATGAATAAGTTACCTAACCAAAGAGATAGTATAGATCGCTCAGTGGTGTCTTAAGGATGAAAGTCGTAAAGTATTTTTTCTTAGAAAAGGATATTGAAAATAGATGGATGAGGATATTTTGATAAACTTTTGAAGATCTATGATTGATTTTAGCTTAATACCTACAAAAATAGAAATTTTGTTTTTTTCAGTATTAGTAAATCTAAAGTTAGAAGCTTTAAAGAAAATGAAATGTGAAAAAATAGTAGGATGTGATGATATTCCAATAGAAGTGTGAAAATGTTTAGGAGATTAAGGAATTTCTTGGCTTACAAATCTTTTTAATGTTATTTTAAAGACTAAAAAGATGTCAGATTAATGGAGAAAGAGTTTGTTGGTTCATATATTTAAGAATAAAGGTGATGCACCAAAGTGTGCAAATTATAGAGAAATTAAGCTAATGTGTCATACATTAAAATTATGGGAGAAAGTAATTGAGCATAGGTTACGATGTGATACAAGTTTCTCCTGTCGGTTGGTTTGATTTCATGCACGGTAGATCTACTATGGATGATATACATTTGTTAAGAGATTTGATGGAGAAGTATAGAGAAAGCAAAGAGGATCTATGATATTTATTGATTTAGAAAACATGATAAAGTTTGAGATGTTCTTTGGAGAGTTCTAGAAAGAAAGGAGTTAATATTGGTTATATTCAAGTCATTAAAATTTATATTTATACTATTACTTGCCCAAATACATGAGGAGGATTGACAAAATATTTTTCTATTTCAATTGGACATCAAGGATCGACTTTAAGCCTTATCTTTTTGCTTTAGTTATGGATGTTCTTACTAGGCATTTACAGGAAGATGTACCTTAGTGTATGCTTTTTCGATGACATTCTTCTTGTAGATAAGAATAGAGGAGTCCAAGAGAAACTTGAATTATGGAAATCAAGTCTAAAGGTTTTCGTTTAAGTAGATCTAAAATTGAATATATAGAGTGTAATTTTAGTTGTAGAAGTTATAGTTGTAGTGTTGTGACATTAGGTGAACAAGTCATTAAAAAGAGTGAGCGATTCAAATATTTAGGCTCTATTGTTCAAAATGATGGTGAAATAGATGGAGATGTTATTAGTAGAATTCAAGTTGGATGGTTGAAGTGGAGGAATGCATCGGCTATTGTGTGATAGAAAAAATGCGCTTAAACTTAAGGAAAAATTTTATAAGATGATGGTAAGACCTACAATGATTTATGGTGCAGAATGTTGGCCAATAAAAGAGAAGGATGAGACTAAGTTAAGTGTTGCAGAGATGAGGATGCTCAGGTGGATGAGTGGCTTTACTCTTAGAGATAAAATGCGAAATGAGCATGTTCGGGAAAAAGTTGGAGTAGCTCCAGTGGCAAATAAGATTAGAGAAAGTCGCCTTAGGAGAGTAGATGCATTAGATTTGCTTTATGTTAAGAAAGGTTGAGGTAGACCTAAAAAGACATGATTAAGATGTATAAAAAATGACCTTAGTATACTTGAATTAAATGAGAATTCAACACATAATAGGACACAATGGAGACGAAGGATTCATATAGCCGACCCCACTTAGTGGGATAAAGGCTTGTTGTTGTTGTTGTTGTTGTTGTTGTATTGACAATGGACAAGGTTTTGGTATCAAGATAATTAATGAAATAATCTATAAAGCAAAAAATATTTTAATATGAATTTTATTAACTTAAGGAGTGTGTGATAAAGTATAGCAAAAATTGTTTTGATCTATAATAAGAAAAAAAAAAAGATAAGTGTCAAATATATGTTCAAGTCATTAAATATATGCATTATAAAAGCATTTACCAGTATTAAAAATAGTTGTGGGGTAATCAAAGAGTTCTTAATTATAATAAGTTCAAATAAAGAAACAATATTAAATTTGCTTCTTTTTTATATGTAGATGTTTAAAAAGAGTATTCAAAATATGATAATATTTTTAGGGATAATAGAGTTCTAACTAGTGAGACTATTAATGATATTTAAGCACTTGAGAATGTATATAAGATAAAATCATTAAGATTAAGTGGAACAAAGATTTTAGTATAAATCAATAACATTACTAGAAAATAAAGTGATATCTAACTTTGATAGATTGAAATATCTTCAACCTAATAGAAAAAAGTGGATATATATGAGAACATAACTCCTAAAGTTAATAATGAATGATAAAAATGAAGTGTGTAAGGAATAATATATATCATAATGATTTCAAAATATTATTTTATAAAATTGCAATGACACCAAATATGTTGTATAGATTCAAGTGTTGACTAATAAAGCAAGCAATGCTAAACAAATTTAATATGAAATAAATCGGTACTAGACAAATTTAGAGTGGTAGAAATTAGATGAAGGTTTTAAAACTCGATTTTAATTTTGATTTTGGTTTCAATATTTCATCACTATTGAGATTCAATTTTGATTATATTTCCAAATACTTTTTATTAAAAAGTGTTAAAAAAAACTATTTAATGCACAAAATTAAGAGATTTATTAAATTAAGATTCATATTATAACACGCCTGTAATATATTGAAACCTTAGTAATAGAATTATAGTAGAACTTTGGAGACAACAAAACCTTTAGTGAAATATCATTAAAAAAATATGATTTTTGAGAGTGTTGCCAAAATTTTCTTTCAAACTTAACTAAAACCCTCAAACTAGCCAAAACTAAGAATATTAATGAGTTTTGGATCGATTTCAATAACTTAAAACCATAGTCTAGACAGATCACTAGCAAAATTGAAAAGAATAGAATGAGAAATGATGATATTAAGGATACTAGAAGTGGCATCTATCTATGATAGATGGCAGAAAAAAAAATTAGGTCTGTTTAGGCAAGTATAACAAGTGATAAAAAATGCATAAATAAAACAACAAATAAAAGCTGTCAAAGTATTAGAAAGAAAAAAGATGTAGACTAAACCTAAAATGAATAGAAGTTCTATAAAAATATTTATTCCAAATTGATGTAATGATACCTAATAGAAATGAATCAAGAATAATAATTCATAAAGTAAATTCATTGTTTGAAATTGTGCAATAAGAGGCACTTCGTAGCATTCTTTCTAGATTAAACGCAATGAGGCCTACACCTCATTCTTGTACTATAAGGCATATACCTCACATCATTGAGGTACATCTTGCCTAACTATGTGTGAAGTATGCACAATTTTAGATTATTTTTAACTATTAAATAAATATTTATCCCTATTCCCACTTAACCCTCACACACCTCTTAGTACACACGATTCATGTCACACCACATGAAGAACCCTTTTTTAAAATCGATACAAAATTCACCTTCAACACTCATTCCGGTATCCTACTTACAAGAATAAAATGAGTAACAAATTCAACCACCCAAATGCATCCAAAACTACATATAGCACTTATTATAATCCATACAAATTCAATCAAATTAGGTGATAATTGCCCATAACAATTGATTTATATTATTATAGAGCATCTAAAATATGCTTTAAGATTCATATACAAAATATTAAACTTCATTTAAAGTGTGTCATAATATTGTTCAACTAAACTTCAAAAATAATAATAATAATTTAATATGATTTATGCTTAGCCTTAACTTTATCTTCTCTCCTATAAAAAATAATCACAATAATCTGGTGAGTTCTGGAACTCAACAAGAAAAACAATTCTAATACAAAATTTAAATATTCAAGAACAATATATAACATATATGCTAACCACGAGACATAATCATAAAATTGAGTACTTTTTACCAACACGTTATTGTAACATTAAAAATTAAAATTTAGTGGCATGAGAATTAATACTAATACACTTGCACTAAAAAAAATAACATAATATCAAATACAAATTTTCTCAGTGTAATATGCAAGTCAAGAATATAAATGCTTACATATTAATTTAATTACATCTTATTTATTATCATCATATTATATTTGACTTGACTCTTAGAATGTGTCATGTACGGATGTATAGGTTTATTAGCCATTATATAGTAATGAGTTGTAGACCAAAATTACATAACATAGAATATAAACCCAATTCAAAGGCTACATCATATAAGTTCAACAGAGCTATGTACTTCATTTTAAATTGTATACATAAATGGCTAATATTGTAGCAATTGAAAGAGAGAGAGATAAATAGGGAAGAAAAAAACGCACCTTCAAAGAATCCCGCTTTCACATCCGACCTCAATCTCATGCCAGCCACATCCCACAAACCTTCACAAGCCCCACTTAGTGGACTCGATCTATCTCAATGCCTTTAAAAGGCAAATCAAATAGCCATGCTCAGTATTGTTACGTGCATGCAAGTGATATAGAAAGAGATGGATGGCGAGAGAGAGAGAGAGAGAGAGAGAGAGAGAGAAGACCTTAAGCCAACGGCTGTCGCGTGAGAAGGAGAGAAACATCGGTCAGTCAAGTCCTAGATCACAAGAGATAGAGAGAGAGGGTCAATCAACTGAATAAAGATTGAGAAAAGAGGGGTAGCCCAAATTTACCTTTTCACCCTTCGGGTTTGGTGTATGTGAGACTTAAGTGAGGAGTATTTTGGACCATAAAGAGGAGAGAAAGTTTGAATCTCCAAAATCCCATTTTAGGTATAAAATAAAAGCTATTTAATTTCATCATAATTCTCATTTCTTTGCAAGCTTAAAAATTTGAAAACCCGCGTCCGTCGATCCTGAGTTCCGGTAAGAGACTATCTCCGTCCATTAATCTTGGATCAAAAGCAAGGGAGAAGAGCGCCAATTGTGCTAAATTTCACAAAATCGCAGCACTGTCAAGTCGTTATGCTGTCGAAATTTTGTTAAAATTATTAGACTTAAATTTTTATTTGTTGAAACTATTGGACTTAAAAGTTTACACAAAATTAAGATCAGAATAAAAAAATGATCAAACCTTGATATATTAAATAAAAATACTCTATAATTTCCAACAAATTAGGTTAAAATTACGCACAATCATTTAGACTCTATTATTCTCGCATTAAAATAACAAAATCTAAATTGGGGTTTAAGATAATTAATTCTCTGAATAAAATTAACTCATTAATTAATTCATTCCTATGATGAATTTTATAAAACTAATTTTCAATTACTCAAGGAAGTTCAATGATCACCAATAGTTCAAATAATCAAACATAATATGTCAAAAAAATGAATGCAAATGCAATCTGATCATTTAATAAAGAAATTAGATAACCTAAGAATCTTAAGTTGTCTTGATTATAAGAAAACTACAAACTTAATTTGGTTTTTTAAATAGATGTAAGTCCAACCTGTGTTTGCAAAGCAAGCATCATTCAAATCACAACCTTCCAATGGATATAAGTCCAATCCAGTATGGCATTCCAAAGAACGTAAGCTCACCATTTGTTCGTAAGGCTGATCCCCACACTTTAACATAGCTTTCAGCCTAATGTATGTCAGCAAGGCAGACTTCCTCACATAAATACAGGACTTTCAATAAATGTAAGCTCTATATATGTGTCTACAAAGCAGACTTCAATAATATTAAACATGAAATTTCAATGGATGTAAGCCCAATATGTATCTGCAAGACAGATTTCACACATAAAAATACATGACATTGCAATGAATATAAATCAAAAGAACTAATCATTTATATGAGATGATACTTGTCACAAGAGATATTTGACATCATAAAATAATATTTATTGTATCCCCTAATTTTAGCAGCATCAATAACAGAAAAGCCACTAATTGTATACAATAACTCTAAAAGAATTGCTCATAGCATTGCTAGCTCAAAATAATGAAAAAAAGAAAGAAAATATCATATACTATATAAGCCAATATTTAATTAGAACAAAGATAAGATACTCCCCTATTAAAAAATAATGTTTAGCAATAATATTTACTATTCAAAAATTACGCTACTATATGTTATTGCATAAGATAACTTTAATATCTCAAGTCGATCCTCTAAAATTCCTAATGACTAAGCCTAACCTAATGAGCCGCTTAGCTAAATAGGCAATGTTGTTGCTACAATTTGACATAACATATGTCCCACAAAAGACTGTAAAAGAGGAGTGTCAAATGTAAACCTTGGACTCCAATTTTCTGCCTCATGGTGCAATATACTATAGCCCAGAAGCCAAACAACACCTGCAAAAGGAGAAATATCTACAGTCGACTGAAGTATATCCTGATCACCGAAGCTAAGGTGATCAGCAATTTGCTCCAATGAGGCACTATCACTATGACGTAGCTTTAGACTGATAACTCAGTCATATGGATCATGTTCGGTCGACAAAAGCAAATTAAAGGAGGCATGTGAAACGATCTAGCAAACAAATTACCATAGATATCTCTAGCGATCAGCATCTCTTGATGCCACAACAAACAATGATACATACTTGACAACAGTGAATGGAGCACCATAGCGCAAAGCTCCTCGTGGAGCCATAGCGTATGGCGTGACATACATCATTTTAAATATGACGCTAATATTTAAAAATATAGATAAAATATAAATAAATTTGAAATACTATTTTATATATATATATATATATATATTGATGTATTGATGATGATATTGTATTATTTGATGATATGTATGTGTGTATATGTATGTGTTTGCTTGCACATGTATATATGTATGCATGCATGTATGTATGTATGTGTGTGTGTGTGTTTGCATGCATATGTATGTATGTATGAGTGTGTGTTTGTGTGTGTAATATGTACGTAGCATGTATTGAATGCGTGTGTATATGTATTGATGTATATACATATATATACATAAAATTACAATTAAACCAAAATTAATAAAAATAAGAGATAATTTCAATATGTATGCAATTTAATGCATTTTGATGAGCATACGCAAAATACAACATATCATTAATACGAAAAAATAAATAAAAAACATATATTAATATTACGCATGTATACTATTACATATATTATAAACAATATTATCCATTACGACACAATATTATTAATAACATTGTTATGTCATGCCATATTATTATAACATACAAATAATTAATTATGCATACATTATTGTTACATATAGTATTTTAGTTAATAAATAGCAACATATTATTATTAATATTATTACGCAACAATACGCATATGCGCATACACGTATATTATACGTGCATATTACACATTAACATAGTAAGATATATATATTGTACGTAATACATATTAATAACATCATAATATATTATATATACAATATTAATAAGATAATATATATATATATATATATATATATATATATATATATATATATATATATATATATATATATTATCTTCATATCAAGTTTCAAAAAAATCAACTTAAAGTGCATCATTGCCCATGTATGAAATCAAGGCGCATTTTTTGAAAGCCACGCTATGCTATACAAATGATATTGTACGCCAATATCGCATAAAGACGATTTTACGCCATTGATGTATGTTTGTAATCGAAAGGTAAAAAGAAGAATCGTAAGCCTCAATCATAGCCATACCTGCTCCTCTATAAGCTCAATAAGAGGCATATCACGTGGCATATTCCAAGTAAACATCATGAAGAATTTTCATAAGAAAGAAATATGCAAATTCCATGGCTATTTCAAGCAAAAAGAAAATCAACATCGAACAATAAATAAACATGAAAAAAGTAACAAATGCACCACATCAAATCAATACGACACATTCGTTGGGGACAATTTATTTGCAACCAAAAGGGGGAGAAAGAGAGACAGAAAAGAAAAAAACACACCTTGAATGAACCCTACTCCCACAGCCAACCTTAATCTCATGCTGGCCACAACCCCATGTCGGCCACGTCCCACACACCTTCACGAGCCCCACTTAGTGTGCTCAATCAATCTCGACGCCTCTAAAAAGCTGATCAAGCAACCATTCTCATGTATTGTGTACAAAATAGAAATAGAGGGATGTGACAAAAACGAGAAAGAGAGAAAGAAAGGGAAACCTAGAGCCGCCGACTGTGCACGAGAAGCAGAGGAATGTCGGTTGGGCGAGCCCAAGATCACACAAGATGGAGAGAGGGTTGATCGACTAAATAAAGATTGAGAGAAAGAGGGACAGCCTAAATTTCCTTTTTGACTCTTAGGGCTTGGTGTATGTGGGACTTATGTGAGGGGTATTTTAGTCCAGAAAGATGAGAGGAGAAAGTTTGAACCTCCAAAATCCCATTTTAAGTATAAAATAAAAGGTATTTAATTTTATCATAATTCTCATTTATTTTCAGGCTGAAAAATTTGAAGACTCACGTCCGTCGATCTTGAGTCTGACCAAAATAAAAATTTGAAGATCTCAGCCGTTGATCATGGGTTCGACAAAAGATGACTACCTCCCTCTATTAAACTTAGGTCCATAGTAAGAAAAAAGAGTGTCGATTATGCCAAATTTGGTATTCCGCACGATGATCGGTTTTAATTTGGTAATCCGTTTGAAATTTAATAAAATTATCCGTATAAGATTTAATATAATCCAACCAATCCAATCCAAAAAAAATTTGATTTTCGGTTCGATTTTTAAAACCAAAATATAAATCTACGTGAGGTTGAAAGAAAAGTAAAACACGTAATAAATGCTTGAATTATCCAAATTAAAGACAAATGTCATAAAGATAAGTCTTTTGTAAAGCTGAAATATAAATCTACCTTAAATAATGCTCATATTGAGGATAGTTATCACAATGATGAGGAAGTTAGATCATATAAGAATGATGTTCAAATCAAAGTTCAAAAACAAATCAATATCAAAATCTACGCATGATCTAAATACACGTTCCTTTTCAGAACCAAACAACCCTTAGTAAATCTCTTAAATCATACTTCTCCATGATTTACAAATGCAAGAAATTTCACCTATGACAAGAGAAAAAGGAATTATTCAGCTCAAACATGGCTAAATCTTGCAACCAAGCATCCCCATAAAATGCAACCGTGGCCAAACATACATCATAAGAATCAGATATCTAATCGCATATTCGACATCTCAAATAATAATCAGCTCAAATGTGATCCAACTCTACCACACGATGTGCAAAGAAAGAACTCTTCCAAATGCTAAAGAATATAAAAGAAACATCGATGAAGAATCATGATAGACAACTAAAACTACTATAAACAAAATTTCCAACTTTTACCTTGGATTGTGAAAAATTTGTGATATAAAGAACGGATCCCCTTCCTTATATTTGTGATCCGAGCCGCCGCCCTCAAAACACAAGCTACGAAAGGATTGGCGTAAGAGCACCTCCACTCTCCCATTATCGATAGTTACTTGCTTTACCTCTCTTCTTTCTTCTTCCGACGTAATCCGCTACTCAAAGATCTTGGCAAAAGTTTCTCATAATGAAAATGCGTGACCAAAAGAAGGATAAATGCGATCACGGAAATCGGGTCCGGACCGAGAAAGAATGGATTCGCAGCTCTGCGAAGGAGAGGAGAAGAGAACAGATGAATCATGAAGTAACGAAAACGCCGACAACTACAGGCGAGAATGTAAGTAAGAAGAGAACAGAGCCCGCGCCAAATTGCCTTTTGCGGGCTTGTCTTTCGTAATCGCTTTGGTATAGAATATGGAGTTTTTTTTGCAGGCACGCAAAAGCTGAGATAACTAAATATAAGACATTTTACTAAATTTCATTTTCGGTTTTTTGGATTACAAATTTAAACCCATCCATAATCCAAAACCGAATTTAGCTAAAATTAAATCAAACCAAAATAAAATTAAAACCCATCCAAATTTAAAATTTCGATTCGATTTTAATCGGATTTTCGGTTTAAACCGAATTATGCACAACCCTACTAAATTTCACAAAATCGCAGCACAATCAAGTTGTTATGATCCCGAAATTTTGTTAAAATTATTGGACTTAAACATTTATTTATTGAAATTATTTGACTTAATATTTTTATACAAAATTAAAATCAAAATAAAAAAAATGTTCGAACATTGAATTATTAAATAAAAATACCCTATAATTTCCAACGATTTGATTTAAAATTATGTGCAAATCGTTCAACCTCTACTATTCTCACATTAAAATAACAAAATCTAAATTTAGAATTTAAAATAATTAATTCTCTGATAAAATTAACTCATTAATTAATTTATTCATATGACAAATTTTATAAAACTAATTGTCAATTATGTCAATTACTCAAAGAAGTTTAATTATCACAAATTATTCAAATAATCAAACATAATATGTCAAAAAATGAATGCAAATGCAGTCCGATCATTTAATAAAGAAATTAAATAGCTTAAGAATCTTAGGTTGTCTTAATTATAAGAAATTTACAAATTTAATTTGGCTTTCTAACAGATGCAAGTCTAATATGTGTTTGCAAGGCAAACATCATTCAAATCACGGTCTTCCAATATACAGGAGTCCAATCCATAGCATTACAGAGGACGCAAGCTCAACCATTTGTTTGCAAGGCAGACCACCACACTTTAGCATAGCTTTCCAATTGATGTAAGCCCAATGTAAGTCTGTAAGGCAGACTTCACTCACATAAACATAAGCCTTCCAATGAATGTAAGTTCTATATGTGTGTCTGCAAAATAGACTTCAATCATATTAAACATGGCATTCAAATGAATGTAAGTCCGATGTTATTTACCTAATAAATTTCACTCATAAAAATACATGGCATTCCAATGGATGTATGTCCAACTTAATCAGGCATTTCGATGGATAAAAACCCAATGATTCGTCTAATAATGACCCTACCTAATTAATAAAATTCTCAAATCATTTTGTCCAAAGAACTTTCATAAGACTAAATAATCGACCAAACTTACAAACTAAGTTTATATTAAATAATTTAACAAACACCTGCACAATAACTCTAATCTACTTGGGATTCCTAAGATCAGACAACCTATGGCTACTAATTAGGTTCTCTGGATATTATGGTTAATAGCCTTCTGATATTAGTAAACTAGAATAATAGTAGACGAGGATGACAGAACCATGGATCTTAATTGGGACTACTCTCTTTTACCCTAAATAGTCATTCACATGACACCATTAAGCACCAATTTATACCCAACCTTAATCGAGGGTGCCCTCTTATTGCAATAAGAGGTGTAGTTAACTATGAATGCTTGCGTCCATGAGTAGAACAAAATCTAAATAAACCCTAACATAATAATAGGAGAAATCTAGTTCAATAAAAATCAATCTACCTCGCAAAGAACAAACTCCCTAATATCTTAAAGATGGTAGAGATTTCTAAGTGTTATTTCCTGAGTTATCAAATATACGAATTTCTCTTTTTTAAGTACTGCCAATTAATAAAATATTTATACATTCATAAAATTTATATATACATAAAACATTTAATTATGAGCTTGAATTGTTAAATTTAAATATGGTCATTTATACATGACTAGTAGACTATAAACATGAATCTTATAATATGAGAAAATTTTAAGGTATTTTATGCATAAATCAATTTTATGTGTGAATACACATGCTAAATGACTAAAAAAACTTGCTTCATACATTAAAAATTGCATTCTTATCCAAATGATGATTTAACCCTTCGAATCAAAGGCCGCAAAATTTCTTTCATTTATAAATAATATAAAATAATAAAATTTCTGAAATTAAACTATATTCTTAATTATCAACTAAAATTAACTTAATTTAACTTCAAAATAACCTTTTACCTTAAAAAAAATCTCCTTAAACAAACCTCAATGCTAATCTACTTGAACTTGATCTCGAGCTAAGCATACATGAAAAATTAAATTTTCGTTTTTAAATCAAACTTAATTCACAGAATAATAGCATAAATACCTTATTTTTTGAGCTATTCTTCTTTTTTTATTTTTCCCTTCTTTTTCCTTATTGCTTCTTCTTGGTCTCTAATTCTCCTCTCCTAAATCTTCTCCTTCCTTCTCCTTCTTCTCTTCACATCACCTTTTTTATTCTTTCTCTTTTCTTGTTTCTTGTCTTTTCAACCAAAGCAATACTTCCATATATTCAAATGATTGAAATGAAGTATAAAATTTTATAAAAATATTTTTGATTGTTTTCGGAATATGCTAAAAATAAGATATAAATTTTAAGAGATATTTTCATCTTATCTTTTTTTGAATCTCACCCAACAAAGGCACTCACCATCCTTCTCTTCAATTGATGCCACCACCAAAGTTAGTAGTCTTCTTTGCACCTATATCCACCATCAATGGCCTTCAACAGCCGCGACCATCATCACCTCCTAATCATTTCTTTCTTTAGAGTGACAATACTTAAACCTTAACGTTTTCCTTTCCTAAATCTAAATTATTTAATTTATAATTTCTTATTTTTATTATTTGAACATTGACATATTTTAATATTTTTAAACAAACTTTTATTCTAGGGCATTAAGGAAGATGGTTAAAGGAAAGGAGAAAGCCTCCACCAATAGAAAAGACCCAACATGGAGGTATAGCTTGTAAGTTGACATTTGAGGGAATGCCAGTACTTACATTTATTTGAAGTGCAATTATGACAAAAAGGTTGTGATGTTACACAAATGAAAGAGCACTTACATTTATTTGAAGTGCAATTATGACAAAAAGGTTGTGATGTTACACAAATGAAAGAGCCTAGGGTAACATCACTGAATGTCAGTACTTACATTTCTTTCTCACAACAATGTTACACCATGTGCAAAAGTACCTAAGGCGATGAAAGAAAAGATTTGTGCATATATAAATAAGTCTACCATGTCAAAGATTAATACAACAGTTTGAAAATCAAGTGAATGTTGGTTCTTATTATGGAAGAGGGCCTAAGGTCAAAATTCATCATCTACTTTGCCACAAATATCATATAGAGGTACTAGAGGACCTATGGACCAATACATAAAAAAATGTGAAAAATGACAAAGATGATGCAAGGTTTGTCAAAGAATGATGCCTAATAGAGGCATGAAGGTATGTTTGTTTGGATATTAAGAGGTTCTACACAAATGTTATTCCATTCAACATGGAAAACTCCCCTTCATATTTAAACATAATTTGTGCCATAAGTTCATATGGTCAAGACTTAATACCACAATCCATGTATGAATTTGAGAACTTGGGTATAGAGGAGCTAACTAATGTTGAATAGAACATTGAAGAAATTATGAGAAATTGAAATTAGACTAAAGTAACAATTGGGTCTAATGGTTAGTATGATGTCAAGAATATAAGTCTGGTCAATTTTTTTATTAACAATCCCTAGAACATCATTTTCTTGAAATATGTTGAAACATCAGATAAGGTAAAAGATGTGTAGTATAATTTTGGGCTACTTTATGGAGTCATGGAGAATATTGAAGAGTATTTAATAATGCAAGTGCTTATAAGATGGCTGAAAAAAGTTAATGGAAAAAAGACAACATATGTACTGGACATTGTGAGTACACCGCATTGATTTTATTTTAGAAAAAAGTCAATGAATTATCTCATCACAAAAATGCTTAAGCAAAGCAAAAAAAGATAACAAAATTTATCTAGAATCACTCATGAGATTTTGCATTAATGAGAAAATTTTCAAAGAAGGAACTCTTACAGCCTATTACAACTAGATTTGTTACACATAACTCTAACAAGCATTCTTAAAGCATGGAAATTTTTGAATTTATGTTCACTTCCACACAATGACTTATCTATGGTTAGGCAAAGAAAGCTAAAATGAAACAAGTAAAAAAGATTATCTAAAATGAGAGAATTTCATTCAATATTAACCATGCAATAATAACAACAAAGCCAACAGTTCTAGTCTTGAAAAATGGTGGATTCAAAAAAGACGAATATTAGCTTTATTTATAATACAATGGACAATGTTAAAGAGTTCATTGCTCAACATGATACTTTTCAATGGCAAATGCCGCATTATGGCGCAAAGATCCATGTGGAGCTATAAGGCATGATAACAGCGCACACTGTTTTAAATATAGTGCAAAAAATTTATAAATAATGAAAAAAAATTGGTAAAAATGAAATACTATTAATTTGAAAGAAATATCATGATAACAAAAAAATGCTTAAATTAAAGTGCTCAGCACCTCAATTGCTTACCACAAAATATGTTTAATAATTCATGCAACGCTCAAAACAAAGGAATAAAAAATGAGAATTCATAAAGCCAACCCCAAATGATTGAGATGCAATAACAACAACCCTTTATCTCACTATGTGGGGTCAGCTACATGAATTCTTTTTCAATTGTGTCTACTAAGTGCCATATTCTCATTTAAATTCTAATAAATTAATATCATTTTTTATACTTCCTAAACAAATCCTTTTAGGTCTACCTTTATCCCTCTTAACATAGGTTGAATCTAATGCATCCACTCTCATAACTGGTATATTTAACATAAATTTAGACAAAAGCCTCAAAATTAGTTTATTTATTGATGAAAAACACTCTAAATTTAAAATCATGATAAAAAAACTAAGATCAATCATACACATGCATATCCCATTGGACTAACAAGAATCCTAGCATTCATTATGAATCCATAACATAATGATATGAAAATAATATATATATATATATATATATATATATATATATATATATATATATATATATATTTAAGGCTAAACAACTATCAAAACTCAACTTTAGATAAAAAATAAGTGAAATTTGATTTTCAAAAAAAGAAAAAAAATTAATTTCTGATAAATAAAAAAATGCTTTTCGCAACCATAGCTAAGTTTCTCTTCATTTTGACTTGAAAACCAAGCAATGTGTGTGTGTGTGTGTGTGTGTGTGTGTGTGTGTGTGTGTGTGTGATGAGAACAAGTACTAGGAGATATGAAAAATCATTGATGAAAAGTGAAAGCTTCAACTTCATTGTCATTTGCATGCCGCAGCATATTACCTTAATCCACGATTTCAGTTTAATAATAATAAGCCAACTAACCCTGAGATCAAATTAGCTATATATATTACTCAATTGAGCGGGAGAAGCTAATATGCAACTTCTCTCCTTCAAAAATAAGGAATGGTTCTTTGGAGTATACCAACCAAAGATACAATTGTGAAACATTCTTCATGTAATTTTTATTATTTATTGATTAAAATAAAGAAGAATTTTGTCAATTTTAATTATTTTTTTATAATAGTTGAGAAAGACTTGTGATGAACACTTAAACATATTTTGATTGTTACATTTTATTTTATTTTTTTTGTTTAATATTGTACGTTGATATCTTAGCTTACTTAATAATTTGATCTTTGTATGACCTTTCTAACTTCATGAATTGATGTTAGGATGTTAATATGTTACTTGTTGTATTACATAATTTATTCCTACTTATTTTGTTAAAATGTTGATATATCACCATTTAATGTGCCAATATATTAAGATGTTAACATGTTATTACTCCACACTTTGAAATTACTACAATATTTTTGCTTTACACAATTTTGTGAGTGTGAAGGCTTGCGCCTCACCTAACAATTGAAAAATGCTTTAATACGTGATTATGCAATTTTAAATCTAGAGTAAATCATAAATGCTTGAAAATAATGATACAACTAATAATGAAAAAAGTGAATAATGTTGAAATAATGTTTGAAGTCTATAACTAGCTCAATAATCACTTGAAGCTTACCAAACTTAGAATTGAGATTAATTTCTTCGACTCAAAGATAGATCACTCAATAGTAATCTAGTTCAACTTAAAATTGGCTCAATATATGGTATACACACACAAATACACAATGCATGTATATCATATTGCATAAAATAATTTTAAATATATATAATCTTGATTGCTAATTAAAATTTATTTTAAAAAATAATATATTTGACTTGAATTAGCAAGAACTTGAAATCAATCACACTGATTGACCTTGAGCTTGACTCCAGTTAAATACAAGATTTTTGAATTCCAGTTTAAGCAAGATCACTAATACTCAATATCACACTTAATGGTGAATTCAATTAACTAATACAACATGCAGTAACTTAAGGCATCCACATCAAAGAAAATGTAATACACACTTTGCTTAAGGATGGACGTTAAAAACAAACAAAAATCCTTTCAATGTCGGGTTTACCATGTTAAGAAGAGAGGGGAAAAAAACTCCAAATTGCGCTTTAATGAAATTGTTTCCAATGAAGAAAAGTTCTACGTAAGCTGCCTTGAAAAATAAGATAAATCAAACCATCATAATTCTAGCAATTCAACAAAGTATGACATCCTACACTATAAGAAAAGTGGCACCCACCTTGCAAGTACTGAACTCCGTGATCCGATACTTCTCGTTCTCCGTGAAGATGCGCGAGTGCAGCATCGGCGTGTAAGCCGCCTCAGCACCATACTTCCGGCACAGCATCCGGAACGGGAGCTCGGAGTTATCCACCATTGGCGCGACGATCAACCTCGGCGAACCAAGCCGCCTCCAATGCTCCCACGCGCGCTCCACGCGCCGCTTACCCTCAAGCAACGGAACAACAAGAGCTAGGGGAGGCGACGGTGACTCTGTGAGGAGGGAACAGCTTCCGGCGTAGCGCAGAGGCGCTCGTCCTGCTCGTCGTAAGGGTCCGACGAGCCAGAGGGAGATAGAGACGCTGCCATGTTGGAGAAGAAGGAACTAAAATTCATGTGGCAATGGGGACATCGCTTACGGAGAAGTGAAACCAGAGGCGGCCGAAACGTCATACATAGTTCTAGGTCATGGCGGAGCCATGGATTTAGCTCGTGCCCGTTTTAAGCAGGATTAAGGTGATGTTTCAAACATTTCAAATAGGCTTTACATGCACATATAACATATAATTATTAAATTTTATTTATTTAATAGTTATTAAATGATTATTTTAAATTATTTATACAAGTAATTTTTTATAAATATTATAATATTTTTTTTTATCAAATATTTTCTTAAATATATTTAAGATGAAAATACATTCAAAATATTGTCAACACAAGTGCTAATATCTTGCTTGTATATTAAAACATCACTTGTTCTTCTCTCTCTGTATATTTATATTTTTAATATTTATATAAAATTAGGATTTTTAATGATTTATATCATTATATGTGCTATATTTTTATGAGGATGAGAATATATGAATTTTGTGTTCAACATAAAACCAAATGTTCGGTTCTACGGAAATAAGTTTAATTATGTTTCATTTAATGATAAAAACATATTTGAACAATATTCAAAATAGATTAAAACTAGATTTTAACTTTGTTTAAATAAAATTTGAACATTATTCAAATTTTGTTTAAAAAAAAATATTTGATTAGGGTCAAATGACGTTTGAACCTATTTTAAACTATTTTAGTATGATGGGTTTGAATCTTCTCCAAATATGATTAGAACGTTATTCAAATAGGTTCAAAATTTCTTTTTTTATTTGAATAAGCTTATAAATAGCTTAATAAATCTTGAAATTTATTTGAAAATAGTTTAAATTTTATTTAAACTAGATAGTTATATTGTTTATTATTATTTTTATAGCATTTTTTTTTTTTACAAGTGAATCATCCTTCAAATTTCTTGCATTGTATAGTAGAAAATGGAAAAAGAATGCAAAGTTGGTTAAATTATTAATGGAAAATAAAATAAAAAGTTGATTTTCTTAGAATTTTCTTTTGCTATATTATATCTCTTTGATGACAATTCAGTTAGTGATTAAAACCCTTAAGTGTTAGTTTATGTTCATAATATGGCCAAGTAAATGCTACATTAGAGATCTTTACTTAAAGATAGATAACTTTAATTGTGTGTCATGTTTCTTAGGATAAAACCTTAGATAGGCATGATTCTATTTATGCCTAAAGAGTCTTAGTACATTATGAAGTGGTGCTAGACCCAAATAAGATAATAAGTCCAAATTTGAGTGGCTCTAGTTGTGTATAACTAGACGAACTTTTATTTTTATTTTTAAGGCATTTTTATATAAATATTACAAATTTTGCATATTTTCAATCTTTTTCTTCGAAATTATTTGTCTAAGAAATCCTTAATTTTCTTTTAAGATTCAATATCATGAGACTAACTCTAGAAGATGAAAATCATGATTGCTAACATAGTGTCTCACAGCTCAGTTGGGTCAACTAATTTCCTATGCTAAATGGCCTTGGCCTTGTTTACCTGAGATGATGGATCCGTAAAATCTAAATTAAGATTATTTATACTTTTTCTTTGATCTCTTTCTCTTAGTCTACCCTTTGAGCCCACCACACTCTTTGTTGAGTTTATGGCTTCAATGACAATTATCACATAGGCTTTCTATATATTGGATAGTCAACTCAATAGATTATGATGATTCATCGTCTGTTTTGTGGATTGACACTCAATATATGGATCTTCCTACTTGGACAATAGTTAGTAAATCATGAGACTTCTTAGAAAACCCAATAAAAATATATTTATACTTATCAAGAGTTACTCTCGAACATTTCCTCCGACGTAATTAATCGGAGAAATCCTAAATCCGTTTAGAAGATTTAGTAACCTACATTCTCTTAAATTCTTTTATTAACTTGATAATATGTATATGAATATATATATATTTATTTATTTATTTATTTATTTATTTAGCGTGAGTTCATATGAAAGATGAAAATCTCACTTCATTCTTCTTCTCATCTCCTCTTATGAAATATCTTATTTAAATTTTATATCATCATATTAATATACTTTTTTCTCACACCACATGTGAATCAAACAAACAAAGTTAAAGGTCTATTTATAAGAGTCGAAACAAAAACTCAATCAAGGCCTATCATAAGAGTTCATTTAATAAAAAATATTTGTGATATTTTCAAATCAACCACCTAAAACATATGCATTTACAATTGAACCACCTTCAATTTTTTTTTTTTTTTAACTATGAAACCCATGTATTTGTGCATGCCATGATCAAATCATTAGGAATTTTACAAAAATTGAAACTATGAGTTGGGCTTTTGTTATGAATTCTAATATTTGAATGTCAATTTAAAATTTTGATGTTGAAGGTGGTTAATTTATAAATATGTAAAAATATGGTGATAGTGTGTGTAAAATCCCCAAAATAATTATGTTTAAAATATATTATTTTACATTTTAAGTTGGTCATAACTAAAATAGTAAAAGATGAAATGAATTTATGAAGGTAGTTGGTACATATCTTATTAGTGGCCACCAGCCACCTTTCCCTCCAAGATTTTTTCTTCTCTTTTGAAAGATGGTCATTGTAATCTTATAAACATGGAAGTATGTAATATAATTTTTTAGCTTTTGGAATGATGATTTTTTTGAAGAATTTATTTCTCTTGGTATTAGTGCTTGGGGGCATAACTTAACATTTTCCTTAGTGGGAATAGTTAGTTATTTTATCAGTACTCCTTAATACTCTCAACCTCTCTTTATAATCACCCTTTGTCTCCTACAATCAAACTATCGTCCAAGGCTAACCATTTCACATCAAAGCCTTCAAATCTTCTCCAAAACTTTTCTTAAAGTGTGTGGTCCGAATAAAAAAGGACACTACTTAGTCTTATTCTCCACACCATAATAACATCTTAAACCTCACTAAACTTTAATAAATACTATAGATCATAAGTTGACGTCATAAACTAACTTTCCACTACCATTTCACCTGAATTATACCACTTAAAGTACTCTTCTAAACGAAATTTTAGATTAGCCCAAACTAGCTCAATCTAGATTAGTCTTAATTTTCTTTTCAAAAAATATCTTTGGCAACATTATCACCCAATAAAATGCTTTAAATTATAATTTAATAACCTAAACTAGCTAATTACTGTAAATTCCAACCAACCATTTTCACCAATTAAAGTCATTCCGCAAAGCAATCTTCTAAATTAGCCCAAACTAGTCTATGTTGAACTAGTCTTGGCAAACATTTTCACCAAACTTGCAAAATCATTTCAACTTTCAACTAAAAACTCCATATCACTTCTTAAGACAATAAATAAAGAACCCATATCTACTTCTAGCAATTAATCTCTAGAAAAAGATCTCCTACCACCATCATCAATAATGTAATAGCTTAAATCCTAACTTTAGAAATAGCTACTATCTTCGAATTCTATTTTTTATGATAAAGAATGTAAGATTTTATTTATTTGTTCAAAATTTTAGTGCTCCTTACCATGAAGACAACTAATGACTTATCAACATCTCTATAATAGTTTCTTTAGGCTTTATTTTGAATATTTCATCTAAATGGATTGAAATTTTAATAATTACTTTTCTCATTTCACCTATTTCTTTAGAGGAGATGAGTAGCTTATCCCAAATCTCAATTTTTTTTTGCTTATAAGTTATATATTTTTATATAATCATAACATTTTAAAACACAACATAAAACATTTACTTCATTATAATTCAACAACCATAAAACTAATTTTGTAAAATTTTATTCCCAAATGGGCTTTGAAAATTTTTTCGAGAATAATAGTAATAATAAGTTATTTATTATCTTTTAAATTAAGATTCTAAATTCCTAAGTCCTATGATTATAAATAAATAATCACTCTACTCTTTCAAAAGGTAAATGATGTACTATAAAAAAGGGGTGATCATGTTATATAAATCTTTTTCCATTTATCTTAGTAATATTACTATCAAAAGACATTAAAATAATGAGTAAACCCTAAGGGCCACTTTTAGATGTGAAGCCAATTTGTAGAACTTGGCATTAATACAAAATATAGGTTTTAAGAGGGAGGTCAATTAGGCTAACTTGCAATTTTAAGAATATATTATGATATGATAAAAATGTATAAATTATGAATAAAAATAAGTGCCTAAAATATATAATTCAAAAAGAGCAATCAATTATAATATTTTTTATAAGTTTCAACTATAATTTATGTCCATGCACATTACTTAAGATTCCCTAAATAATTTACACCATAAATTGATGACTCGTTCACTAAGTTAAGAAACCTTTTACAACAACTTTCTATAGAATAGCTTTATGCACCTCCTTTTCTAGGCAAGAGTACCTCCTCTAAGTATTCTCCATCAAAACACTAACTATGTTACAAAATAAAATTTAAAAATAATATAAATATAATTTTTTTTAATTTATAATTGTTATATATTGTCATATAATCATTATATTTTAAAGCACAACATAGAACATTTACTCCATTATCATTCAATGCTATAAATCTAATATTAAAAAATTCTATTCTCAAATGGGCTATGAAATTTTTTCAAGAATAATAGTAATAATAAGTCTTTTTATTATCTTTCAAATTAAGATTATAAAATTCTAAGTTGTATAACTATAAATACATTATTGTCTACTCTTTTAAAAGTTAAATTATGTACTATAAAAAAGGGGTGGTCATGTTATAGAATGCCCTTCATTTATCTTAGTAATATTACTATCAAAAGGCATTAAAATAATGAGTAAATTCTAAGGGCCACTCTTAGATGTAAAGCCAATTTATAGAACTATGACTTTAATACAAAATATAGGTTTTATGCATGTAAAGAGGGAGGTCAATTTAGGTTAATTTGTATTTTAAAGATTTTTTTAATATATTATGATATGATAAAAATTTATAAATTATGAATAATAATAAGTGCCTACAAATAAATAATTAAAATAATAAAGTAATTAAATACAACATTTTTATGAGGTTCATTCATAATTTATGCCCATATAGAGGGCCACCTTACCTAAGATTTCTTAGATAATTTGCACCAAAAATCAATATTTCATTCGCTAAAGGCGTTTGGGATCACATTTATTTTTTATTTTTTATTTGATATTTATGTTTTGTTTTTTTTATGTTTTGCTTAAAAATAAACTTATTTAATTGTACTTATTATTTTTAAAAACACTCAAAATATCTTTTAGATGTTTTGAGTATTTTTAAAAATAATATTTTTTATTTTTGAGAATAAAAAATAAAATCACATAAAAAACAATCTAATCAAACATATTTTCAAAAACAACATAAAAATAAAAATAAAAGTCATCCCAAATGGCCCCCAAGTTGAGAAGCCTTTTACAACAACTTTCTATAGGATAATCTTATACACCTCCTTTTCTAGGAAAGAGTACATCCTCTAAGTATTCTCCATCAAAACACTAACTATGTTATAAATAAAATAAAATAAATAAATAAACATAATTTTGTGTGTTTATAAGTTATATATTTTTATATAATCATTACATTTTAAAATACAATATAAAACATTCACTCAATTATCATTCAACAACCATAAATCTAATTCTATAAAATTTATTCTCAAATGGGCTTTAAAATTTTTCCAATAATAATAGTAATCATAAGTCATTTATTATCTTTCAAATTAAATTCTAGATTTCTAAGCCATATGATTATAAATACATCATCATTCAACTATTTCAAAAGTTAAACGATGTATTATAAAAAAGTTGTGGTCATGTTATAGAATGTCCTTGTTGACCTCACTTTAGAGTGAGGACTCATCCTTCCCGTCTTAGACTTAGGATTCTAGGCACTTGAATTTTCTAGTCATAAGACACTTCTAATGATTAAGGGAACACTAAACCCAAGCCTAGAGACTTAGGAAAGCATACCCTGAACTTAGGTTATGCCTTAGGACAAATAGATTCTACATATCCTATGGCCTAAACAAAAACCCATGTTTATCCACTTATCTAAAACCAACCTCAAGTCAACACAATCAGGCTCCAATTGAATCTTATTTCCTATCTAAGCTCCAAGCTAAATTAACTTAACCCTTATCCTAAATCAATTATACAATCATCCCTTGATCTATGACTCAAGCATATTCAATTGAAAACCAATCCAATTGATTTTAACAAAAGCACTCCAACCATTCAATACTATATTTCAAACTCCTCCATTAAAAACCAATCACACCAATTCAATCAAATGAATACAATTAACCCAAGTTAGCTCATTTGACCCAAAAGGTCCAAATGAGTAAAAATCCTATCAAACTCATATCAATTGCAATCAAAGCCATCAATCAACTCTAAATCCATCATTGAACTCTTCTTAACAACCAATTTAATCCAACTCAACTCAATTAACCCAATTGGGCCACTTGACCCAAAGTGGCCTAAATGACCAAATTGATGCAAACTTAAATCCAACCCAAAGTAGATTGAATCAACCCATTCAATCCCCTTTATAATGATTCTTGATCATCATTAATTATCCAATTGCAATCAATCGGGTCAAACCAAGCCAATTGACCTATTTTGCTCATATGGACAAAAATGAACCAAACCTCATTCCAACCTCAATTGATTGAAAATAATGACACCATCAATCATAAAATCAATATTTAACATGACTCAACCACCAATTGAACCAAATCAATCCAACTTGGGCTTTATCCAAGTTGATCCAATTTGACCTAAAGGGCCAAATTGAACCAAATCTCATTCCAAATCAAATAGATTGAAGACAATATCTCTAATCAATCACAAATTGATTATTGAACATAATCCAATATCCAATTGGATCCAATTTGATTAAACCAACCCAATTGACCTATTTTGCTCAAATTGACCAAAATAGTCAAACTAAACCAAACCATTCCCAAATCTAAATTAATTCAAACCAATATGTGCAATCATTCTCAAATGATCAATTGAACCTAAATCAACTTTCCAACCAAGCCAATTTGGCCAATTTAATCAAATAGGTCAACATAACTCATTTGACTCATATGAACATATATGAGCCAAATTCAAATTCACTTCAAATTAAACCAAACTAATTGAACCAAAAAATTTCAAATCATCATTTGACACACAAACCCTTGGTTTGACCCAGTTTAACCAATTGATCAACCTAACTTAATTGAACTCTATTTGACCCATATGGGTCAAATTGAGCCAAACCCAACCAAACTTGGCATGACTCATCCATAGGTCACCATGGGTTAGCCCAAATGGGACCAACCCATGGTGAACCCAATTTGGGCCAAAACTCATGAACCAACTCACCTAAATGAGATAAAATCCCCATTTGAATGGTCTCACCTACTCCCTAAGTCATGGTAGTCACCCTTAGCTCATTTTGGACACTAGGACCACTGACCAAATCTAACCCAAAATTATTGAGTTCAGCCTTAGGTCATGAGAAGATGAGCTTATCCTTAGCCCACCATTGATTCACTTGGAGGAGAAGGTACACCTCATTCTAGCCCATGAGACAATCTCAGCCTCTCAAGACCCTCCAACTCAACAGTCCCCTGCCATCTCTAGCAACCTACCCTGGTCGGATGACTACCAAAGATTGAACCAATCTCTCCCTTTGGTTCACTTGCGGAGGAGAGTATACTCCTCCCATCTATTTAAACTACACATAGAGCATCCTTAGAGATTCAATCCTAAAGCTTCTCCTAATCCTCTAGTGCACCCCTTTGCTGGCGAGACCAACCTCCATTCAAAATCGAGAGCCTTGTCTGTCCAACCTTACCTAAACTCCACCAAACTTCAATTATCTCTTCCCACATCTTCCGCAAGTTTTGACAAGTCGAAACGAATCAATTTGATCATCGGAAGGCACTCAAGACCAACTCTGGAGAGCTTAGCGGTGGTGTTTGGTCTAGAAAGGGGTCGACGAAATTAGCTCAAGAACTTCTCAACAGGGCTTTGTCTTTTCATGACAAAGCTACCTCAATCGACGGACCGCCAGTCTCTAACTCCAGCGAGGTAAAACTCTGTCAAATCATATAAAATTTCTTAAGTGGTGGTCCTTTATGAAGAAAAGTATGATTGCATGCGATCTCTACCGTAGTAACTCCTTAGATCTCTTCCCACACATTTTGAGTTGATCCCGACGTCCCATAAGCTTTGGCTAGCTTAGGTCAAGCAGAGGAAGGCAAACGGTGTCTATCTTCTAGTGCTCGAGGATGACATCGCATTCCATTTCACGTGATTAGAACAAACAATTGTGATTTAATCTGCTAGAAATCTCGATTTAAACTAATAGGAATCACATTAATCTCTGTTGTCCAATCCGAGATCAGACGACAGGGACAAAATCGCATCTGTCGTCACTGACTCAGCTGCTATAGGGGACATTTTAAGTAGTGTGGTGTTTATTTTTGGATGTGGGAGACCACTTAGATCTTAAGGGGTACTTATTGAAGTGATCGGATGACATTAAGGTATGATGTACTATCTTAAAAGATAAAAATATCACCCTATAATAAATCTAATCACCTAATAAGGACTCCTAAGGCATGATCGATATTTGAATATACTAGAGATCTTTCCTCTACTTTACATAAAAAAGTAAAGCATGATTTATTTTAAGGGGGTTCTTAATTTTCCTATGGAGGCAAGCCTCCATAGTTAATTACATCTTAAAAATGAGATTTCCTATGAATACTATTGATTAAAGTAGAAAATTAGGATTTCTAAAGATTTCAAAGCTAGACTATCAACAAATTGGTTAGATTTAAAAAATTAAATAGAATTGTTCAATTGGAAAGACTTATTTTAGAATTCAAAAGAATATAACTAGGGAATACTCATGATATTAGGAAACTTAGTAAGCATTCCAATATCCTATAGTTGGGATTTATATGTTTGAAATTGAAGAGATTTATTTATTTGAGTTGAAATCTTATTAGATTACTAAGGTTTATAATCCAACAACACAGATTATAGAAATGCCTATGAGGTGAGAATTTATGTAGCCCGAATGAAACAGGTATCTCGGATCATAAATCTAGGAAGCTTTAACACAAGCTAAATCGTGTCCTAAATCTAAACGAAGAGTGGATATAATGGTTTACCTCCACAAGAGAAAATAAATTATCTGACTTCTGGACTTACAATCGCCTGAAGTAGCCTCCAACTAATACCTCCTACGCTTTAAATTAATGAAGTCTAGTCTTATGTATTGCAAGATAACTAAGGTTATTTAATTTGAATGAAACTAAAGTCCTAAACCCACTCCCTAAAAGACTAGAGCACGAGTGATATGAGCATGTGACTTAGTCTAAAATACAAATATTTTCAAATTTTATTACTTTTGACTCATTCATTTGGACAAAAGCTTGAAATTTTATGCCTAAATGCATGATGAAATAAAGTTATTGGCTAAATCAGTGAGAAAATGGTGTTCTCCACCACACGGGATGCTCTCACAGGTTAAGCATTCATTTATCGTGTAAGGATGGAGATCCCTCATATTTAAGGAAGAAGGAATGTAATATGCATGATGTGAGACATATAATCATACAACTAAGAGGTTATTAAATATTTTAATTATCTTGTTTATAGCCAAAGCTTTATGATGAAGTTGTGAGTTGATTAAAATTTAATTATAAGTGATTAGTTGGGGTAGAAAAATTAATTTTATCCCAAGAGCCTATTGCAACTAGGCCACACATTCAAACATCGAACATTAAGAACCTACGAAAAGTATGATGTTCTAATGTGCAATCTAAACACACCATTAATCAAATATGTATAAATTATGTAAAAGAATAAAAGGTCGAGCGTTTCAGACACCTCTAAAAGAGAAAAGATTTGAATCTACCCTCTTATACAACCTAGATTACAAAAGAATACATGCTATGGGGGTCTTCTTTTCTTTATTTCTTCACATCCTCCTTTTCTTTATTGTGATTTGATTTGCTCCAAAGGCATCATAGGGCACCCCATGGACTAAGCCTTCTGGCCACTACTCATACTAATCTCCCACAACACTAATCATAATTCCTATTACAAAATTATAATTTATATGAAAAAGTAAATCTAACTACACCTACAAAACAGAGGTTAGTTAAACATGCATTCAATCTCAAGCAATTATATTTATAATTTGGACTTAACACCCTGCACATGAGTAACCAAGCCCACATGTCCTAATTTTTATTATGCCTAGGGGCATAAGCAACCTGCAAGCAAAATATTTATATTTATTTTTACAGCGGCCCCTTAAGCCCAATCCCCTGCAAAAAATAATGTTAGACTATTAACGGCCTATCATCTAGTCTGCGATTCACATTCCTAACATCTAGTCTAAAATATTATATCACAAAATAAAACACAACATCACATACATAGTTATAGACTAAGACTAGTTCTAATGTGTTAAAGCAAGTGTGGTATATCTTACTAGACATCAGAGTTGTGATTTCTTAAGTTTGGAAGGATTTAATTTAACATAAAAGGTTGGTTTCACTTCTAGTTGTTTAGTTGATTTGAGAATTTTAATTTATATTTTATTTTGTTTTATATGATTTACACTTATCATCTATGTGTTATAATGAGGAGAAGGAGAATTGTCTTCTTTCATCCTTACATTAAGCCACTTTCTAAAGCATATTAATTTGATTTAGTTCTCTTTAATGAATGACTTATTAAATAATTTTTAATTAATCATAAATTTAAGTTAAATATAAATGACTTTATCTAATATAAAAAGCTTTTTAAGATTAATATAATTGAATTATTATCACATGAAGCACACTAAGTCATTCCTTTCCATCACATGTAACATGAATATGATTTGATACTTAGCCTAAATCCTGATCAAATTAATTCAAATTCATGGGATTTTCTCATAACTCATTTATATTCTCATTTATATTCACATATATAAATAAAATATAAATTCAAATCAATCAAACCAAATTCAAAATTCAAGCTCCAAACTCCAAAAATTTCCTAAGTCCTTTAAACTCCTTTTAATGGACTTAGCCTAAATCATGATCAGATCACTTCAAATCCTTGAAATTTTCTTATGATCTATTTATATTCTCATTTATATTCACATATATAAATTAAATATAAATTCAAACAATCAAAATTATTTACAAAAATCAAACTGAAATCCAATCTAAGCTTTTCAAGTCAGAATCTTGAACTTAGCCAAATCAACTTCAAATCAAACCAAACTCTTGATTTTCCTTCATGATTCAATCAACCCTACAATCATGAATCCAAATATAGATACAAACTTCAATCACTAAATCAAAGTCCAATTCAAAAAAATCAAACCCTAAATCCATTCATGTTCTTCCTTTGAATATGAAATTGTCAAATGAATTAAAACCCATTTGACTTCAAATCATTTGTAAATGGATTTATATTTCAATCATAAGTCTATATACAAGTTCAATCAAACTCAAATCAAGCTTTGACCAAGTCATTTGACCCACTTAGGCTCACTTGACCCAAAGTGACCTAAAGTACCCTTATGAGCCAAATTCTAATCTTAACCAAATTAGATTAAATCAAACTCACATATGCCTCTCATCATGATCAACAATCATCATGAGATGATCAATCAATCAAATTGGGTCAAACCAAGTCAAACTTAAGGGTTGACTAAGTCAACACTTAGCCAAAATGAAACCTAGTATAATCAAAATCCACCATAGGCCAAATTGATTGAAACCATTGATCTAAGTTCATTCATGAACTATATTTGAACTTGACCAAGTCAACATTTGAGCCTAACCTAGCCTAATTGGCCACTTGACCTAAGTTGGCCCAAGTTGACCAAAAAAGTCAAAATATGTCAAAACTTGATCTAAGTCAAATTGATTTAAACCAATGGGTCAAGTTCATTCCAAATCACTTATTGAACTTGACTAAAGCCTCAATTGGCCAACTAGACTTAACCTAGCCCAATTGACCTTGGACCCAACTTGACCTAAAGGAGTCATGTTGAGCCAAATTCAAACTTAACCAAAATTGATTGGAAACAAAGATACCAATCCACTCCATATGACTAACCAAACCTAAACCTACCCATGACCTAGCTCAAATAGGTCAAATAGGTCAAATTGTCAACTTGACCCATTTGACCTAAATGAAGTCATTTGAGCCAAATTCAAAACTAAACCAAATTGAATCAAACCAAAGCCACCAAAATATTTCAAATGGTTATATGAACTTGACCCAACCCTTAGTTTGACCCAATTTGACCAAATGGTCAACTTGACCCAAGTTGACCCATTTTGACCTAAATGGGTCAACATGAACCAAACCTTATCAAATGAACTCCAAATCTAATGAAACTTGGTGAGACCTATTTTCTCCACATACCCAACATATCCAAATTGAAAAATGAGCCAAATGACCATTTTACTCTTGGGCCATAGGACAAAATTTTGGACTTCTCCATGGGTAATTTTGTCAAGCCCTCTTCATATCAACTTGATACCTTCCTATAGCTCAAGTGGACCCTGTGGAGAGTGGTGCACCCAACCCATTGGGTTTGGGTCAGCCCAAACGGACCCAAGGCCAAACCTGACCCCCCTAGCTTAAATTGGCTAATTTAAAATCCTCCTTCCACCCAATTTGAAGCACATGGGAGGCAATCCACTCCAGACCTCAAACTGATCATGTGCAAAGATCTAACAGCCTAAACAATCGCTCCTATATGGTCAATTGGATCAAAATGGCAACTCAAGGCTCTACCATCCGATTGCCATAGGGGGAGATATACTCCCCCTAATTTAATTTGAATTCATCATCAACACATTCGATTGAGCACTTGAGAGAGTTAGAAAATATCAAATAGCATATCTAAGCTTTCTAAGAGGGATTTGGATCTTAGCTTTCTCGATTTTATCCCTTAGAAAATAAAGGAGCTCATCTCAATCCTCAAGTACTTCCATACTCAAATTTAGTGCAATTTCCTTTGCACACTCCCTCAGGGGATCAAGTCGAGTGCACCTAAGCATTCTCTCAAGTTCCCAAAGCAAGGAGGAGGTGAATTGGATCAAAGCCGCAAAGCGGAGCAAGTGGTGTTGGTCCATAGAGAGATATACTCAACCCCAAGTCTTGAAAATTTCAACCCACCAGATCTAAGCTACCTCATCGACCTGAGAGGTATGGAATTTTTCTACCACTTAGCCTAGGAGGTGTTGCTCATGACAGAAATCCATTATTGATGTAATTAGATGGTGTGGGTACAATCTCATTCCAATCCGAGCTCAATTGAGCTTAGATCTTCACTTTGATCATATATGGTCTCCATTGATCCTCAAGGAAGAACTAGGGTGATCTTGGTCATCCATCGATGCATTTTAGATGGACGGCCAAGATTAACCGCATGTTTTAGAAATCCTTTATCCTTTAAAATGTGATGATCCTCTCGATCCTTGATCAACGCCGTGATCAAGCTCGCTGCCACGCCACCGTGACATTTAAGTGATCCCCTCACGTGACGATGCATGTAAAGCCCGCCACGGTCGAGTCGAGGGATTAGTTAGGGATTTAATTAAGTTTAATTAATCTTCTAACTTTTAAAAATTTATATCTCCCTCAATAAAACTTAGAAAATTATGAGGTAAATTTTTATGGAAAGATAATTCAGCCTAGAATATTTTAAAAATGATTTCAATAGATTTTGAATTATACTTTTCTTTGATTTTGGATTTTAAGGGAAATCTTATTTTGCTAATTACTTCTTAATTAATCCTCTGATTAATCTCAAACTTCTTGGGTATGTTTTAGGGGATGGCCACTACCTCCCCTAATTTTTCTGGGATTTATTTAAGGCTTAATTGAAAGAATTGCAAATGTATTTCCTAATTACTCCCTTAATGTAATTAAAAATAATTATGGTTTGGATCAGTGCTTTTATCCCTCATTAGAGTTGATTAAGGTTAGATCCAGTGAATAAGAGGCTTAAGGAATAATTTTGGGATATTTTCCTTAAGCTATTCTCTAAATCCCCTTTTCTTTCCTTAATCCTCTCATAATTAAGGGTTAATTCATTAATTACCCTCTTAATTAATTTCTAAAAATTCTAAAAATGAATCCGATCACCTAAAAATTAAACAAAAATATTAAACACATGTGGAAATAGGTTAGGAACAATAAACTCAACTCACATTTTCAAAATTAAATCAAATTCAAACCTAAACAAAAATCACACTAAATAAACTTTGATTTATTTTAAGCTTTCTTATTTCATGAGATTGTCTTTAGGATTTAATTAAAGTGAATGTGTTTACATGCTTTCATTTATTTAATTCTTTCCCAACATGCTAAATATGTATGTCATATGGTTTCATGCATCCATATTTTTCAAAATTTAAATTTAAAATGAAAATATTTACTTTATGTCAAATTTATATGTATTGGCTAAAGTAATAATATGAGTGGCTATAATCACTACTAAATTCAAATTATTTATAAAAATATATGAATCAATTATCAAAACTAAAAGTGTGTTACTTATATTTTAATTATAAGCTTGCATATAAAGAAAATATGAGGATGTACTTAGTATATGTTTTCCTTCTCTTTTTTTTAGTATAATTTTGGATAGGAAATGATAAGATATATGGTTCATTTGAAAAGAACCTAACACTTACCTAATTCCATTCCCTATTCATTCTTATACTATCACTTAAGAAGGGTACATATGCTTACACATATAAATTTCATAAACAAAACAAATCAACTAATACAAAATTTTGCATTCTTTTTTTTCAATTCATTTCTTTTGTACATATGTTTATATTTAAGGGAAGTGGTGTATTAGTCTGGACAATCCGAGGTTGAGAGGCTTTAAGTAGCCCCAAGTAGGTCTTATACCTTACACCTCTGGTTAACAATGGCGTTGTACTCACTTATGCCTTTCTTACATTCATGAGTGGATGTGAAAATTGGATAAAAAAATTCCTTTTCTACTTAATGAAAATCATGCATCATAAGCATTCAAATTTTCTTAAGTGACTTACTTAGCATGCATCATAAAGTGTGCTAACATTCCCATTTGGTGTGTATAGATATGCTTAGGATCTATTCATATGCATGTTATACATGTTGGGAAAGAAGTGAAGTGATGTGTGTTTTGTGAATTTTGTTCATTTTATTTAACCTTAAAATGCCTTTCTTTTTGAATGGGTTTGTTTAGAGTCTATCTAAACTTAGGATTAATCAAAACACATAATAAAATATTCACTAAATAAAACTAAAATATGAATTCGCTTTAGAAATTACTTAGGTTAGGGAAAGAAAGAGAAATTCTCTTCTTTTCTCTCTCTTCATAACTTAATAATTAATTGTAGGATTCACTTGAACCAAATCAAAACATGAAATAAAAATAACCTAAAATAATTGAATCACTTAAATGAAACCCTCCTCTAAGTTAAACATGCTTCACACTTAGAAACTTCTAACTTAAAATCATAGCTAAGCATATTACACAAACCTCCAAAGCACACACATTAGGCTAAGTCACCACTTCTAGCTTTAGTTTAGGGTTGTGCATGGTTTGATGCTTACTTTTATTTTTTATGATATATATTTTAGACTGGATGTTAGGATGTATGCTTGTAAAATGAATGGTAGGACGATCTTAATCTAACCATTAGGGGATTGTGCATAAGATGCACTATAATAAATAAAAAATATAGAAATGCTTTTGCTTGCAAGTGCTTATACCCCTAAGTATAATCCAATAAGTTAGGTGGACTTAGTCACCCATGTGTGGGGTGTTAAGTCCAATATACATGCTTAAAATTTTGGTAGTTTGTTTAGTTAACTTTTGTTTTACAGGTGTTAGCTAGATTTACTTTCCCTTTTCATGTAAATTTTACAATTAGGGATTTGACATGATTACTATAGGGAATATGATGAGCATTGGTTATAAGGCCTTGCCTTATGTACCATGTGAAGCCTCTTGGAGTATCCACCTTCCAACCACCCAAAAGAAGGAACCAAAGAAGAAAGAAGAAAAGAAGAATGAAGAAATAAAGCTAGAAGACCCCCATAACGATGAATTTCTTACTTAATTGTATTTAACTCATCTATAATCCGAGTTGTATAAGGATAGAGCTCGGCTACCCAATTTATTTTTTAGGTTTGTGCGGTGGTGCCCGATCACACTTGGCCTCTTATTATTTTGTGCTCAGCTTTATAAATTGATTGATGATTTGTTTAGCTTGTGCATTAAGTGACATCCTTTTCTTAGTTTCTTTCTTGCTTTATGTATGGCCTGGATGATGATAAGGCTCTTAGGGAAAAAATAAATCTTTTACCAAATCTAACAACTCAAAACTAAAAATAAAGAATTCATAACCTCACATAAAGCTTAGGATTAAAATCAAGATAAAAAAATTAGCAACCCTTATATGGATGAGTATTTATTTTATAACATCATGCACAAATGCATCTTATTTCACTCTTGATTGGAGGGCTTTCACCTTGCCGGAGAAACTTGGCTTGACCTTTGAGATGGTGGAAACACACCTCCCTTCTCGGATTTTGGTCAATAAATTTATTTCTCATGCACATATGAATCCTACTTGAAGTCAAAATAATTGTACAAAAATGAAAATAAAATGAAATTTGAATTGCATTAGATTTAGGTCATTTGAAGCATATCTTTACATGATCTAGTCTCTTTAGGGAGTGAGTTTAAGGACTTAGTCACTTTCTAAAGAAATAAAAGCCAAATCATCTTGCATAAAGCATATGACTTGCCTACATGAATTTAAAATCATAGGAGGAGTTAGTTGGCGACCACCCTCAGGCGGTTGAAAGTCCAAGCAGTCAGGTGGTTTGCCCTCTCTTGTTGAGGCAAACCAATTACCCAAATTTCACCTTAGATTTAGATTGTCCTTTCGGCCCTCGCCAAAGCTCCTTAGATTTAGGTTCTGAGGTTGCTTCTCCCCTTTATGAGCCATAAGCATAATTCCTCACCTCTTAGGCATTTTCATAATCTTGTGTTATGAAATCATAAGCCCTAGCATTCTAATGAAAAACTCAACTCAAACAAATTAAATCAATTTCAAAAATGTAAAACCTAATCATAAGAGATGCCGAGATGTTTTCATGTATCTCTACTTATCTTTATTTGGCTTCAATAATAAATCTCTCTTTGATTAATCTCATTTAATCTTCAAAATAAACCAATCGATTAATAGTCCTTTCTGATTGAAATATTTGAAGACAACGTTCATTTACTTTAATCGAGAGTTTTTCTAAGGAATCTCCATTCCTTAGGATGTAATTAACTATCGGGCTTGCTCAGAGGAAAGAATGAACCCGGTTTAAAATAAACTCGCTTTACTTTTCATGTAAAGGGGAAGAATCTTTACATACAAAGACCCAACGCCCCAGGAGTCCTTATTGAGGTGATTATGTCCATTAAAGGGTGATTCCTATCTCCAAATAATTATTCATGACGTACCCACTAATAAGCACATCTGGATATCGACATCCCAAAAAAGATGAATTTTTATATTCTTGGATTTTCTGTCCACTGATTGAAGGTGACCTATATATAAATTTTTCTTAAAACCCACAGTAATCAAATGACCTCCTTGGGGCTAACTAAAGCTTCGTGTTCCAGGGATGTCCAGACTATATACTTATTAATATTCATGCACATATAAATCTACTCATGAATTAAAGAAAAGAGAGATTTACTTTACATATCTAAGCTATAAGCACATGCAAAACCTATATGTATTTATAACTACTATCACTTAATATGTTGTTATCACTTTATTAATTTTGAAAAATAGATTTATATTTAATAATGATAATATCCACACATATGATAAGTTAATCCAACACATGCAAACTTACATAAATAAACATCATTTGATTCATTTATATTTAAAGGGATGAATGCATGAAACCTATTAACATATAACATCTAAAGTGATTGGAAAGGAATGACTAAGTACAAATACATGGTTCATTCAACAAAATTAATTTCTAAGGACATTCACATCAAATAAAACTATTTTAGAAAAACCCAAAGCTTCTTTATTAATTTATGACTTAAGATTTTGATTAAGTTTAAAGAGGCGAAGAGTTATTTGTTATTTTAATCCCATTTCCACATTGGTAATTTGATTTGGTTTAAAAATGGTAATTAAGTGAATTTTATGAATTAATAAAGTTGGATCTTGAATTAAATCAATTAATTACCCTTAAGTGTGCTTCTTTAATTTGATTAATCACTTAATTATAAGCCATAAATGAGGGTCTTTATGTTATTAAACACATAAAGATGAACCCTTAATTTCATAGTTAATTATTTGATGTGATTATGATTTCAATTTTATTAGTTATGCCACTTAATTAATTAATTAACCCTTAATTAATCTTCATATTAATTAACTTTCTTTCAAAATGAAGTGGACTTAAGAAAAAAAGCTAGGAAAGAGATCCTAACCCCACTCCCCTTATCCATTCACTATTAGACAATGATTAGTGAGTTTAACTAATTAATTTATTACTATTTATGATGTTAATTAGCCATTAAATGGATTAAGAGAGTAATTAGGGCTTAAATGATCAATTCCCCTAGTTAACCAAGCAATAAATCTCAATAAATTTATGGGAGGTAGAGATAATCCCATTAAACTAACACATAAAGTTTAGAATTAAATATTTAAGTAATTAGGGCTTATTAAGCTAATTAAGTTTTTATTTAAATCTTAATTAAGTCGTAATCATTGTTCAAAATTAATTGGAATCAATTTTAACTGAATCTCCTTTGAATTACCTTTAAAATGAGTATTTATTTACATTTTTATGATTTTTCTATAATTTGTTATAATTTTTAAAGTTTTAGCCATTAAAATAATTAATTAAACCTTAATTAAGCCTAACTAATTTGATTTAGCATGATTAATTAATTAATGAGTCAATTGATGATTTAAGATTTATATTTATTTACTTGAGTTCATTTTAGAGTTTAATTAATACTAAAATGGGTATTCATGTAATTAATTTTAGGTTTATGTTTAATTTGGTTTTATTTTGATTTGAGAATTATGTGATACTCATTTGATTTGCCTTTAAAGTCAAAGTTTAAGTTTGTTTGATTCAACTTAGTGTTTAGTTCATGTGAGCTTGAATATTAATCTACCTATGAGTTGAGCTTGACATTTATTAAGTTCTAGCTTTGATAAATTTAATCAATGTTGGTTTTAATCATTTCTTAAATTAATAGAATATTAGTTATTTTGAGATTCAAAGAGTTCCATTTTTATTTTAGTTCTTTTATGTCAATTAAAATGTTTTCAAACCATCTTGATAAATTTTTATAATTTTTATAAAGTTGATTAATTTATTTTATTAAAATAGATAATTTGAAATTCAAAATTTAATATCTCCCAATCCATAAGTTATCTTGACTTGAAATTTTTATGGTAAGTATATTTTAATCCCTAAAAGTTTCAGGTCAATCTAATTTATATTTTTAGTTTAATTAATTAAATTTGATTTTCACTAAAACTTAAATTAAGCTCAAAATACTTAATATAAACTAGGGATTTTGGGTTTGTTGGATTCTAAAAAATACAAATCCAACGAGAGCTTATTTGTAATTTTGACTTGAGTATTTTATTTTTTATGATGTTTTGAAGTTTCACGCAATTTAATTAATTTTTAAAATCTAAAAATCTGATTTTCTCACTTAACCGAGCCAACGCCATCGACCAGGCCACGCGCTCGTGGCATGATCGCAGCCTTGGCCTTTGGCGGAAATGGGTGACGGACGATCCGCCAGTCGGATAGATCGAATCTGATCTCGAGAAATGAAATTGATCGATCTCCCTATCATCCGTCCCTAAAGGAGAGATTAGATGCCATCTTCCTCCCATATACGAAAGGGACCAACATCCGAAACATAAAAAATGAACGTCAAGAGTCCATTTCTAGCTCGATTCTCGCAGTAAACTCCTATTTTCGCATTGGGTCATGTAAAATGAAAGATGCAAGGGATATCTAAGGGATTTTTCTAAAATTGTGCAAGCATCATATCAAATAAGAGATCCTATGGCTGGTTACGGAATTCAAAAATTAACTCGTTAGGGATGATTTTCGACGGCAGAGTTGATTCAACACTCCTAGATGTGAGACAAAGCTTTAAAATGTATATAGACTCTTGCCTTGCCTTGGAACATCGTAATCACCAACCTTAGCCGCACTTCGCCAGAATCCACTCGAATTGGGTCATTTCAAGTCAAAAAGAAGTGGAGAGAGGTTCTTTTTTGCTTAGAGGAGTTCCTGGACCTTCCCTAATGCAGGAATGGATTTAAATGGGGCCTCTTTTTCTCCCCTCGTAATGGTGGCCAAAAATCACCATCAATGGTGATGGGAGGTGGTTGGGTGGCCATAGGGGATTGGAGACTTTGGATTTTAGCTTCCAAAGTCTCCTCTCATGGTTGTGAGATCAATATCATTCAATGCAAGAGATGGGGTGGAGTGGATGAGGGGATTTTTTTGCAAAAATTGGTTTTCTCTCTCTCTCTCTCTCTCTCTCTCTCTCTCTCTGAATTCATCTCATTTTTGATTATCCAATTTGGGGTTCAAGATCATGTTGACCAGAATGAGTTAGGTTGGGTTCAAACGACCGACTTGACTCATTTGCTTTGAATTTGCTTTAATTATGTTTAATTGATCATTTATGATGATTTTTATTGATTAATTTTATTTAATTTAGATTAATTTTGAATTTGACCAATGTTGACCAAAATTGGTTAAGTTGATTTATGTGATTCAATTTGCTATTTTATATTTAGATTATGTTTCAATTATATTTTATGGATTATTTAGAATATTTTTGGTCAATTATTTAGTTTAATTTGGCTTATGTAGGTTAATTGGGTTAATTTGGTTAAGTGACCAAATTGATTTGGTTTAACCCAATTGATTATAATTAATCAATCAAGGATAATCAATAATCATCATAGAAGGGTTTGTATAGGTTGGTTCACTCCAATTCGGGTTGGATTGAAGGTTGGCTCAAATGAGTCATTTAGGTCACTTTGGGTCAAGTGAACCTAATGGGTCAAATTGGTTTCGGGTTGAATTGAGTTTAGTTAAGCTTATATATTGGTTTGGGGTTGGTTTATAGCTTTGGTTGCAATTGATTTGGGTTTAATTGAGTTTTGGCTAAAGAGGTAGGCATGAGCTTGTTTAGGTCATAGGATGAGTAAGTCACATGGGTCCTAAGACTTAGCCTAATCTTATGGCAAACCCTCATAAAGTCTCTAGGTTCTTGTTAAGTGTCTATAAGTGTCTTATGACTAAGGAGCTCTTAGTGTATAGAAGACTCCTATACCTATGATAAGAAGATTGAATCGTCACTCCAAAAGTGAGGTCAACAAGTAGCATATCCCACGTCGCCACTTGGAAAGCATCACCACGTCAGCTCCCACGTGGTGCTGATGGGTTAAAGGATTAATTATGTATTAAAAATTTAATTAATTAACTAGAACTTCAAAAATTCTTAACTAATTGTAGAAAAAATCCAAAAATATGAGTAAACTCATTTTAGAAATGGTAAACAGAGGAGAATTTAATAAAAATAAAATCCTCAATATTTGAATAATGAATAATGCTTAATTAGGGTTTAAAGTCTAGGTTGATCATCCTAATTAAGGACTAATTACTTGGCTAATTGATCTTAATTTTGGTGGGTTAATCTCATGAGATGTCATCTGCCTTCCATAATTTTCTTGAGATTTATTGACTATGTGATTTAGAGAATTTAAAATTTCAATATTAATCATCCTCTTTAGTCAATTTAATGATAATTAAAATTATTAAATAGTAAAATTTTAATGATTAATGATGTTCAACCACTATTAACAGTGAGAATGATGAGGGAAAATAATCAGGGCCTCTTTCTAGTTACTTACCTAAGTGTATTTCCATTGGAGGATTAATTAATGCATATGGTAATTAAGAAATAATTAAGTAAATTAATGGGATAATTAATTCAAATTAAAATGATAATTGCTTCAGATACAAGTTGAATTCATGGGTTCCTCTTTATGTATTTAATACCATAAAGACCCTTGAGGAACACATATGGTTAATCCATGGGTGTGGAAAAATCATACAAGTACTTAATTAGATTCTTATTTAATCTCATTAACCCTTAATCATGAGCCTGGTTACATTAGGTCCTTTAACTTTAAGTGCATTTCAAATTTTAATTTCTCATTTGCATATCATTGGAGGCTATGATTAATGGTTAATTAAATTAAGGAAGCATAGGAAAGAGAAATTAAATTAATTACTTAATGATTTGAACCTAATCAATTCATTAAATTCTCTTAATTATTTTTTCTTAAATACATTAAGTCACTAATGTGGGATGGGGAAAACAACAAATACTATTTCTCCTCTTAGGATTTAATAATTCAAACTCAATATCCAACTTCATAATAACTTTGGTTGATCTTAAATGATATTATTTAACTTGATTGTCTTTAGGAATTAATATGATTGAATGTATTATGTGACAATGTTTAATTATTCATTTTCAATCATTATAAACTTATATGTCATTTGATATCATGCATTCATATTTTTAGATAAAAGAATCAATTGGATTTAATTATGTATAAGTTACATGTGTTGGATTAATCCTATTATATGTGTAGCTATTATCACTAATAAATTTTAAAATTTTTTTCAAGATTATAAATTAATGATGAAGATTTAAATTGATGTTGGCTATGAATATTACATGTGATTTGCTTATAGCTTAAACATGTTAAAATATTATTTTATTTTCATGATTCATGCGTATGTTTATATGTGTTTGAATGTTAGTAAATATATAGTCTGTACATCCCGGGAATACGAGGCTTTAAGCAGCCTCAAGGAGGTCTTAGATTACCTAACTTCCTTGGTTTAAATAACGGCATGTACTTACTTAATTTCATTCACATGTTTACATACATTAAAATTTGGATAAACTTTACTTTACATGAATAAATAAATTTGCTAGTATACAATCTTTTGCATGATTTTCATTCTCATGGTTGTGTATACATTTATATGTATTTTAGATAGCAAGTATATAATATGGACATCCTAAGAATACGAGGCTTTAAGTAGCTCCAATGAGGTATTAAATTACCTCACTTCCCTGGTTTAACAACGTGACATACTTGCTTAAATCTTTAATACATGTATGCGTACTTAGCTAAAAAATTGAATCTCTCTTGTCTACCAAAAATAAATGCATTCACAATCATTTAAGTATGCCAAAAATACATTGCTTGTATAGGTATGTTAAGCTCAAAATCATATGCATGCTATTGATGATGAAAATGAATAATATAATATTATCCATATGATAGTAATTCAATTTTATTAATCTTAAGATTCCTCTCATGTTTGAATAGGATTTTTTAAGATTAATCAAAATTTAGGATTAATATAATATTTAATAAACCATTTACTAAAAGAAACCAAAAATCATAATAACATATCTTTAGAAAGTAACTTAGGATAGGGATGAATGGGATTAAACCCCTTTCCTCTTTTTACAATAATTAGATGTTAGGTAAATATTAAGTGAAACAAAAGAAAATTCAAATTAAAATTCACCCATCCTCTTAATAACTTAAAAATAAAACCACCTCATGTTTAACTTAAACAATTTCTAAACTTTAAACACTTATAATTCTAAAATTTAGATAAGACATACCACACTAAGCTTAAGCACGCACATTAGAATGCTAAGTCTTCTAGCTCTAAGTTAGGATGATGTATGTTGTGATGTTATATTTTTATTTTAAGATGTAATATTTTAGACTATATGTTTGGAGTATTTATGCATAGACTGGATGTTAGCCCGCTATTAGCATAATATTATTTTTTTTTGCAGGGGATTATGCTAAAGGGGCCGCTAAAATGATAAATAAATATAAATATTTTTGCTTGCAGTTTGCTTATGTCCCTTTGTATAATCCATATTATGATAGGTGGACTTGGTTACCTATATGTAGGGTGGTAAGTCCAAACTTATGGAATATAAACTACTTGAGTTTGTACAGTTGTTTACTAACATATGTTTTATAGGTGTAATTATATTTTACTTTTCATAAAAATATAATTTTTGTAAATAGGATTAGGATTAATGTTATAGGGTTTAGGATGAAGGGTTAGAAGTAAAACTCCTGGGAGGCCTTGTGAAACCTTCGAGCAAAACACAAATCAAGGGAAAAGAAGAACGATGAAGTATGAAGACCCCCATAACATTCATTCAATTGTAATTTGTAAAGTTCTTTTGTAATCTGGATTGTATAAGAGTAGAGCTCGGCTACTAAATTGCTCTCTTTTCGAGGTGTACAATGGTACACGGCCGCACTGGCCTTTTATGCTTTTATGATAATTTATAAATATTTGATTTTTGTGTTTATCTTGTACAATAAAAATTGCATATTCTTCATAGGTTTCTTAAGCTTGATGATTGAATGTGTGGCTTGGATGTGGTAGGCTCTTTAGGATAAAATTAAATTTTCTACCAACAGTAATAACTCATAACTAAATTTTAAAATAACTCACAACCTCACTTTAAAGTTTATGTTATAATTAAGATAATTAAAAGATTTAACAACTCCCTAAATGTTGAATGTTCTACATCATGCATGACATCTTGCTTCACTCTTGAATAGGGAGGGTCTCCACTCTTGCACGATAGGGGAATGCTTGAACTATGAGGGCATCCCTTATAGTGGAGAACACATCCTCTGATTTAGCTAATAACTATATTTCATGATGCATTTAGGCATAATTATCCCAATCATTTATTCAAATGAATGTGTCAAAATGATATAAAAATTTGTAAAATTTTATATTAGTCTAAGTCATGTCTTCATGCTAGTCATGATCTAGTCTCTTAGAGTGAGTTTAGGACTATTGTCTCATTCCTAATTAAATAACAGCTTAGCTATCTTGCACTTACATGAGACTGACCTACATGGTTTTGAAGCGTGGGAGATGTTAGCTGGCGGCCACACCAGGTTGTTGTAAATCTAGAAGAGTCTTGATGGGTTTACTCTCACTCGTGGAGGTAAACCACTATATCATATTTTTCACTTAGATTTAGGTCATGCTTTTGGCTTATGCTAAAGCATCATAGATTTAAGATTTGAGGTTGCTTATTTCTTTTGGACTACGAGTATAAGTCCTCACCTCTTAGACAATTCTACAATCTTGTGTTGATGGATTATAAACCCTAGCATTCTGATAAAATTTCAACTAAAAAAAATAAATTATCTCTTTCTAAATATATAAATCTCATTTTAGGGCAGACTAAAGCACTCACTAGGCCTTATATATCATGAGTACTTCTTACTTATCTTCTATTGAAATCCAAAATAAGTCTTTTTAAATTGAACCTTATACTTGATTTTTTTCAAAAATACTCAATCCTTTGATAACATAACTTTAAAGTCTTTGGAGATATTATTGACTATTTTAATCGAGTTTTCTTAAGAAATCTCTATTTTCTATGATATAATTAACTATGGGAGCTTGCTTCCATAGGGAACTAAAAAATCCAGCATAAAATAAACATTATTTTATTTTTACATATAAAGTAGATGAAAGATCTCTGGTATATACGAAGACTCATCTACCTTATGAGTCCTTATTATGTGATCAGGTCCATTATAGGGTGATATTTTCATCTTTCGAGATGATATATCATACTCAATGTCACACCCAATCACTTTAATAAATACCCTTTAAGATCATGGTGTCCACAACATCATCCAAATTTAAACACCATAGCCTTTCATTTATCTTACTAATATTACTATCAAAAGATATTAAAATAATGAGTAAATCCTAAAAGTCACTCTTAGATGTAAAGCCAATTTGTAAAATTGTGGCTTTAATACAAAATATAGGTTTTATACATGCAAAGAGGGAGGTCAATTAGACTATTTTATAATTTTATAATTTTTTAATATATTATGATATTATAAAAAATTATAAATTATGAATAATAATAAGTGCCTAAAATAAATAATTAAAAAAAGTAGAGAAATCAAATGCAATATTCCATGTGGTTCAACCATAGTTTATGTCCATGTAGAGGTCCACATTATTCTAAGATTCCTTAGATAATTTGCATCATAAATTGATGACTCATTCATTAAGTTGAAAAGCCTTTTACAACAACTTTCTATAGCATAACCTTCTACACCTTTTTCTATGAAAGTGAACATCATCTAAGTATTATCCATCAAAATACTAACTATGTTACAAAATTAAATTAAAATAATAAAATAAATGTAAACTTTTATGATCTAATATCTAAATTCACTTCTTATGTGTAGAAGGCAAGATCTAAAATTTTAAATCATTGAAGCTCCCCTCATTGAGAGATTTTGTACATACCTATAAAGCATAATAGTTGCCCTTTCTAATTATTTTCATGATGCTAAATTCTTAGTAACTTTGTAAATTGACAAAATGCTATGCGATATTAGGTTTGTTTATGAACCTAAAATATTTTCTTGGATACCTTTGAACATAATTTAATTTTATAATTTTAATATTTTATAGAATATTTAAGGCTTACTTTTAGAAACTCCATTTAATTTAATGATATTAAAGTCTTATAAAATATTATATATATATATATATATATATATATATATATATATATTACCATTTTAGCAATTTTAGGTTAAGTGCTTTCTCACTTATTTGCTTATTTTTTATGAATATTTAGTATGTTAATTTGTAAGACTCTTACACATGAATAACACAACTCATTTTTCTTAGTCTAATAAGTATTGTCATTGTGTGCTCTAGATGGTCTCGATGATAAGCTTGTTTTACACAAATTAAAATAAAAATCATATTTGTGGTTATTAACATCAACGATACTATGAGACTCATGGATTGACTTTTTCCCTTATCTTATGAAAAATGAATATGTTTACCTTCACTTTTGTTGGAGGGACTCCACATGGCTCATTCCTCTAAGATCTATATAATGGGCTTCATGCTTAAGAGAAACACTATAAGGTGTGGTTTCTTATAAACTTGTTACTTTATTAATCTTTTTAAATAGTTAATAAGACTAAAGTTTCTCTATCTCATGGTGTAGCTAGATAAGGTTCAAAGGGATACTTCCAAATTACCATAATATCTTCAATTATGACTTAATGAAGGGTATTAAGAATATATAATTAATAAAATCATTTTTTTGTGAAGTTATTCATTGAATTATTCAATATGTTAGCATATCATTTATATGCTACCCCTCGTAAACTAACTTGAATAAAAGATCATAAAAAGTCCCCTTATTATCATCATGGATGGTTCAAAGTAGCCAAATGTTTCTCGAGGTTACGAGAAACATCAAATTGATTAAATTTATGAGGAATAAAACTTACTAAATATTGAACTTACTTGTACTTAATTGGGGAAGAAGCATTAGGCCATCATACTTGTTAGCCAATATGGCATTATCAATGGGGTCACACGAACACTAGAGTCACTCTCTTCTTAATAAATTATTCTAAAATACTTGATTCTCTACATTTTTAGAGTTGATGTGGTTACTGACTATGTCAAATTACCAAAGAGCTAGTTAAGCAAACATCACTATAATTGACTTTTTTTTAAAAAAATATTAGTAGAATATTTTAATATGTTTTATATTAGGATGTGCTATTTTTATCACATGTATCATCTATTATCCTTCAGTATGATTTAATTATTAAATGAAATAAATAAATTATTAGATAAATACAATTAAGCTATTAGATATTACATTTGAATAATCTATTATTTAATTATATTTATTTTTAAATTATGACATGATTTAATGATTTTATTATATTTCAAAATAATATGTAATAAATGAAATTAAAATAATTATAATGAAATAAATTGTTATTTTTTATTCTCTTCACTAATTTCACTAAGTTATTTTTTATTTCATTTCGTCCTCCTCCCCCCTAAGACCTCCACCCTAAGACATTGTCATCATTCCATCTGCAAGCTTTAGGCATTGAAGCCTCTTCTATTCTTCTTCTTCTTCTTCTCTTATTTAATTTGAAATCCTGGCCTGACTTCCCGCTTTTCCTCCTCCAACTAATAACAGTGAGTTCTTCTTTTTCGTCTATTTATATTTTCTTATTCTTCGCCGTTTGATTTCATTGATTTTTTTTCATTCTTTGTGTTATTGTAGAATTATTGTTGCTTGATCTTACTAGCTCGTAAAAAAAAATTGATTAATTTATAGTAGGATTCAATGAATATTTATAATTTTCGATTTGTGTATATTTTATTAAATATAATTGTAGGATATATTAAGTCTTAAATTATTTTGTGTAACTCATTATAGTGTTTGTATTAATTTATGGTACTTTTGTATAGATGCGCGGTGTTGACTTTCCACCCGTTATAATTGTGTGAGGTCTGAATTTAGGCCGGAGCTTCTCATTACACATTTTGAGGTAAATAACTGTTATTTATTAAAGGATAAACACACCCTTCATTTTTAGGGGCGTCGTCCTTATTATTTGTATTAGGTTCTTGGATATTTCGCAAGATTGCCAGCCTTACTATTGATATTTCAGTTACTGTTATGCATTTGTCAGTAGATTATTTTTCTTCATTTTTATGATGAATAGAGAATTTAGGCAGTATTTATTTTCACATATGCCATTCCTATTAAATGTAATAAATTTTACTACTACAACTCATAATTTGAAATAAAAATATTGTTGAACATATTAGTGATTATACCTTTATTAATCACTCAATGACGAGATAGTAAAATAATAATTATGTCGATATTAAAACCCTTTTATTATGGCTAGTGGGACATATGAGTTCTTAAAAAAATCATTGGATATCCATAAGATTGGTGTCTACTTTTCTTTGCTCAAGATCTCATAGAAAATTGACTATATATGCATACATAATTATACATGCATATTTATAATTAGATTGTTATCAGGTAGTAATAACTAACCGGACGAATCATTTGATAGACATAGTTAAACATCTTTGCCGTGTTGACATTTATTTCAGACATAAAATTGAATATATGTAGATATTTCATGCATATAATCATTGATATATAAGTAGTATAAATTGCATAAGCATTTACATTTCCTTTATTGGTTAACTACTATCTTATAAATAGTGATATTCTCATTTGCTAATTTTTTTTAATAACAAGTTCTTCCCATTTAGTTGGAGTACCTTCACAACATGAGCCAATTTTTTACGAGAATTATATTTTTGATACATTTGAGTTTATGTAGTAGTTATTTATATTTATGTCATTGTGATGGGTAGATTTATTTTTTGCTATTATTATTTTAATTTCTTGTTTGGAGGTTATCTTATAATGTTGTTGGATCTTATTCTATTTTATTAATGAATAATTTTTTTTACTTTTTAGTTGTACAATTTTTGATCTCTATTGATAAAATAAAATGTAATTTATTTATTTTATTATTATTATTATCAATTTATCATTATTTTTGTTATATATATATTAATAATATTTTTATGTGATGTTAAAAATTTAAATATTATATAAATAATTATAAAAGATATAAATTAAATTTATATACATATAATTATGCAGCCCTTTTTATTTTTCGCTTGGTTTTTGGGAGAACACTTTTTACGTCGGCTCTCGTATGGAAATCGAAGTAGTCTAGGGTTTAAACGAAAGTTTGCTTCTCGGCAAGGATCTTTTTCGTTTTTCTCTAATTTATGGAAGATCTGGCAGCTGAGATTGTTACAAATGCATATACCCCTTTGGGGATGGAGCAATCGGCGGATGAGAAGCATCCGCCTAATCACATAGAGCCAGTGTTTGAGGAGGCCATCGGCATTTCTCCTCGAGAGGCGACGTCAGTGAGATCACCTGGTAGACGTACGGTTCGATGAGCGCTGAATCTTACGGAGGAGCGTGAGGAAGTTGATGTGGTAGAGCCCGCCGGGTCGAGAGCTGAATTGCATTCTGTCTTCTTTGGAAGACGAGCAAGTCCCTATTTTTGAGGCCGAGCAAGCTGCAGTAGAGGCCCACGGAGTCTCTCATACGGAGGAAGATGAAGTGCTGGCTTGTGAGATATCTCTTGTGTGTGTTGAACACAATGGACCAGAACCTTTGGAGTTAGAGAAATCTGCAGTCCCTGAACCTGCTAGCCCACCGCCGCAGGAATACAGGGAAGCTTCACCCGGGCCTGCACAAGGTGGAGCTGAACCGGATGATGGGATCATGAAGGAAGAAGTAGATGCCGATGCTGCTTCTCATGTTGGCAGTGACGAGGTTGCTGGTGATGAGATTGTGATGGCTGGAGGTCAGATTGTGACTGCTTGCGATGAGGTTACTGAAGAGGCAGTTGAGTCTGCCGGAGAGGATGTTGAGGCCACTGGTTCTGGAGATGGAGATGTTATTTCTGAAAATGAATTTTCTGTGGAAATTGATGTTAGAAGAAGGGGTGGAAGGAGGCGAAAGCGGGGTCGTGCATCCTCCAAGGTGCAGGGGACTAGGTTTCCATCTCGAAAAAAGGTGGAGGAGGAAGTGTGCTTTATATGTTTTGATGGTGGTGACTTGGTAGTATGTGATAGAAGGTGATTTTACATTCTTTACTCATCTTGGAGTTAGTGTAGTAATTATTTCATAATTGTAGACTTTTGTGTGGTTCTTTCTCTTTGTTCTTCACAGGGGTTGCCCAAAGGTATATCACCCTTCCTGTGTCAATCGTGAAGAATCCTATTTCCAGTCGAAGGGCCAGTGGAGTTGTGGTATGTTCTAAGTGACTGGATCTTTTCTCTCTTAATCATCAACTGTTAGCTGTTTGTATAAGTTATCATGGTTAGTAACGTGTGGGTTTCTTAAATTTATGTTTTTTTCAATTTTATTAGCTGTCATTGTCAGATTGCTGGTTGTAGATAGAATATAAAACTGTATGTAACATATTGCTCCACAGGCCTGCAAAAAATTTTCGGTTGTAGCTTGGTAAAACTGCATAGTTTTCAGTTTAAGATTAATTCCTTCAAATAATCTCTCCTTAGTAATCATTTATTTACCAATATAATTAAGCAACTAAATTTACGGTGGTGGAGTTTATAGGCAAACATAAAACTATCTAACTTTCGCAGACATTCACCACGTGAAAGTTCCAACCTTGTAACCCCCACATAAAATTAATAATCTAAACATGATGTAAGATATATTATACCAAAATATTATTCCTTAAGTATGCATGAAAAATATCATAAAACCTTAAAAAGAAATATGAGTTTGTAACTCTTGCTCCTCATGGATGCGCAAGTATTATCCTAAAATTGTAAAAGAAATTGGAGAGAATTTTGTAAGAAGAAATTTTTTAGGTAAAAGTCATGCATTAAACCATAAAAAAAAGGGAGCATGACATGCATAGTGCTCATTAGAATTGTGTAATTATGAATGCATGTATACATGCATTAACTCTTATTACTAAATCTAGCGAATAAACTATGTTTTACAAAGTTTGCTTGTGGCTAGAAATTAGCAAATATCAATAAACAGTGTTTCTTTGTGTTTATAAACATTGTGCTAATAATGATAACCATCGCATGTAAAAAATTTAAATGATGACAAGCACCTACATCATTATATCATATATGCACACATGAGTACACCAACACAAGAGTTGCCATATGATTGTACATAAATTATCACTATCATGCAACATAATGTTAATCACCTAAATGAGGGTTGTTTGTAACCTCATGGGGTTTATTGATTATTCTCATGATAGTCATCAATTTAAATATCAAGATGCGAGCCATACTATTTATAATTGTATAAATCATGAGAGTGCCAACAATCATAATCATCAAATCAAACAAACAACAATAACTATATGTACATGTGAGATCTGACAAACATTATATAAAATTGCGTGTACTATGATTTTTTATGCGTGTAATCCATTAGTATGTCTCACAAATGGTAAACAAATGAATGCCAAATGTTCTAAAAACAAGTTGATGACATGAACATTAAAGCTATTCAATTCCATACACAATGAAGCTATAATCAAAATCATGCATTATCTTCATGCCATAATCATCAATATAACAAGCTAACCTATTTTCATAATCAATGAAAAGGTGACAACTATCAAGTTTTATAGCACACATGGATTGACATTGACAAATTTAATATATATTGTAACAAGAGTCAAGGGATATGGACCTTAACAATGAAGGGTGCATTCATCTTCTAATAAGGAAAACTTACCAGCCTTGAAGTAATACTTAAACTCAAGTTTTGGATTCCAACGCACAAACACTTAAGTAAAATCCATTATGCGTTAGCAGGAAAGTTGGATTTTTGGCATAAATTTGTCCCAAATTTTACGATTTTAGAGTTAATTAACTTAAATCTTTTGGGGATAAACTTCCAAAATTTGGAGTATGTTAAGTTAAAGACAAATCACTATTTGATCTAAGCTAAGCTATGATAATCTAACTTAGAATTAATCATGCAAAATTGAATCAATGCAATTGAAATCGAAGCTTTCAATTTAATCTTCTACAAATGAAAGAAAAGTATGTGAATTTGTTTAACAAAATACTCAAGCTTTGGATTTCGACACATGCATACTTTAAAAAAGTCCATTAATTTTGCTATAATTTGTATAAATACATTAATAGGAAAGTTGAATTTTTTGGCATAAATTTGTACAAAATTTTATGATTTTAGAACAAATTAACTTAAATTAAACTTCTTGGGGTAACATTCCAAAGTTTGGAGCAATTTAAGTTCAAAGACAAATCACTACTTGATCTAAGCTAAATTGTGATAATCTAACTTCGATTTAATAATGCAACAATGAATCAATGTAATAGAAATTGAACCTTTCAATTTAATCTTCTACAATGAAAGAAAAGTAAGTGGCTTTTTATAATAGAATTAATGAAGAGAATGAATAGTGTGCTACATGATTTAAAATTGTGCAATTGGGGATTATGTCATTTTTTTTTTGGTGAGGCAAGGAGTTTTAAGGTGTAAGCATCAAACTTTAACCGTTAAATATATTAAAAATATGAATAATAAAGAACTAGAGTAGTTTTTCTTAGGGATCAACAATAAATAACATCATAAAAAATCTGAGCTCAATTTTACCCTAATAAAGTATTTGGGAGTAATCCAAAAGTGTCAAAGTAACATCACAAAAAGTGATACAAATATCCAATAATAAGCACAAAATTTAATATAAACAAACAAACATAAAAAAAATAAATCTATAATAGACAATCAGACATGTCTTAAAATAAATTAGTTATGACTTAAGACTCTAAATTTAAAAGTCTAACACTTGGAGTTTTCAATAAAATCAATAATATAGCTGATTGTTTTCTTACCTCTCACATCCTGACTTATATTAAGGACATCTCACTTTTTCATCATCTTGATTCTTAATCATATTTCTGTTCCCTAATCAATAAAATCTAATAAGAAAATTATACAAAATAATGACTCTATTGACATTTCATAATTCCTATTGTATAGAATTTTATACTTTCTTTATCATTGACTTTTGTTATTTTTGTTTTTTCCTTCATTAAAAAATTAACAATGAGATTATTTTCTTGCAATTATAATGGTGAAAGTTAATTTCATTCTCCATAAGCCATTTCACATTCAATGGTACATTAATAACTAAGGAATCTTTATTGTCCTTCAAAACTCATGCAAATGATGAAATTGAGGGGTATGGCTCATTACGTCCATGGACGACATCAAACTTTACCTATGAGACTAGTTTATTGAGGCAAAGAGAAAAGATGAGATGGAGGGGGTGCAAATAATGGGCTAAGGCGAGTAGACAGGAGAGAAAATCTGACAGTATTGTATTAGTATTTCAAGAATAGTATGGAATCTAAGGTTAAAGAATATAATACAAGTTTATGTCATGAAAAGATTCAAAATGTTCCCTTCATTCTCTTATTTATAGTGTTGGAGAGCTACAAAGATGGCTACATCACCAATAAAAGTAATAAATATGATGGTTATAAAAATAGTGGACTAACCAAGAAAAAATATGTGTACAACAATCTAGCATGATAGTGAAAGCGGCTTTTTGGTGACGCGGCCTTCCAAGTGGGATGACTCGCTAGGTCCAAAGTAGGGGTGAGTGCATTGGGTGATTTGTTATTGAGTTTGCACCGTAGGTAAGTAGTTTGCGAGTTCTCTAGTTAAGTGCCTTTGGCTAATGAGAAGTTTGCTCGGCGAGTTATAGTGGGCTCTTTTGGTGAGGTGACATGTTCCTTGACACACATTACATCAGGCCTAGCTTGATAACTTGGTCGCTTGACAAGTTGCGGCATAGTCCGAGTTGAGCTTTATGATAGGTTGAGTGAATTGAGTATACATTGTTACATTTAGTTTTCTAATTCTTGCTTCTTGAAGTGGCAACTTATGAAAGGACAAGAGAATAAATGAATCAAATAATTTTTATGCTGAAAAAGAAATAATTTTTTTTATCATCCTATGGGCATCTTTTGGGAAGCGTGTGCGATGACCTTGTATAATAAACTGATGATATGGATAAACATTCTTGCCTTATAAATTGTCGTGTCGATGAGATAGTTGGCTTATTTGATTTGGTTTTTTTTGTTGTTGTTGTTGGTGAGTGTTCATATTTGAGATGGTTCTCTCTCTTAAGTTGGTAGGCAATATTGATAATGGCTAGTTATAGGTGTCTCAAATGCAGCAACACAAGGTGGCGAATGCTAAGATTGAGTGTCAAAGGTCGAGTATACCCTTGGAGCGGCAATTGGTACGCTTATCGAGGTGGCCTCACCTTGATATGATGTCTAAGAAATCCCTCTTGTAAGAAGGTGAATGAAGAAGGTAGTATGTTGCGAGATGATGCCGCTTGCTGGCGACGTCAAGTTGATTGCTCGCCTTGCAGAGGCATTTTTTTTTAGTATTACATTTGTTGCATTATTAGCTAACAGTTGTATTTTCACTTATATATAAGGTTGGCGAGTATACCTGATTCGCTTGTGGAGGGTGGCGACTTGCTAATAATTGTTGAAAGTATGTTTTCTTTGTTAAGTGAGATTCATTTAGGGAAGTTGGCTGTATCTTGGTTCGACGAATCTATATCCACTTAAGTGTAGGTAAATTTCTATGTTGCTCATTGAATAGGGATGAAGCTTCAATTATTTTAGAATGGGTGTCAGTGATTGGGTCAACTAATCTCATAGAGCGACTTATTTTTTTGTCAAAGAGTATTTTGATAAGGAATTTCCCAATCCTAGTTTATTGTTGCATTCCTTAGTGGCAATTATTGTTATGAAGAGAGACGAGGTGATGAGTTCTCCCTTTCCCGTTTAGCTCCCCAAGTGGAAGTAGTTGTCACTCACGAGGAGAGGGAGGCTCCTCTAGCAGAAGCTGAGTTGAATGTCCCCTCACCTATGCGAGTAGAGATCTCTCTTTTAATGAGCTATTGCAGGAACTAGAAAGTACTCAATTGTCGCTAGACTTGGCGCCAAGTTGAGCTGTCAACTAAGATGGACTCCTCTGAGAAATCCCTAGCTATTGAGGCTAAATTTGCTAGCCTAAGGGTCGATCTAGTTGGCGTGCAGTCAGGGGTGGCCGTGGCCTTGCTATAGTAAGGTGTAGGTGCAATCACAACGATGGAGGTCAAGCTGTTGTGCTGAGAGCTGCGCGTAGATGTTGTGGTAGCTCACAACCATGACAAGTTGTTGTGGTCATCACAGTTTTTGGTAGGCAACGAGTTTATCCTACAAAAATTTCTTAAGGTAATTTTTTGAGAGGTAATATAATGTATTGAGAGTATTGTAATGACATCTACTCGCAATAAAATTTACTTATTATGTTTGGTTTTTAATAATTATGCGAACCTTTATTTTTTTCATACTTGTGTTGACTTGTATTGATGTTTTGAATGATGCAACAAGTTGTTCTTTTAATGTGAGAAGTTTGGGCAGCCTTGTTAAATTTGTGGCACCAAAGTTAGCGGATGTTGTAATGATGAGCGGAAAGATTTGAGATCCTTGCATCTCATCAAAAATTGAAGTTTTTGTCCTTATAAATATTTATCTCGGTGATTGGATAATGTGTTGCTGTTATTATTTCTTGGCCTTAGTTATCTTCATTTGCTCTTAGCTCTTCATTATGTGAGTTTGTTATGGTTGTTTCGACGAGGTGTGCTCATGCAGTCTTGGACTCCGAGTAGAATGAGTCCTCAAGCATGACAACATTTTTGGAAAATATGATGTTCTTGGGCTACTATTATGGTAACTCAAACTTTATTTTGTGACTAGCTCTTGAGGATGAGAACATGGTGTATGAGGAAGAGTTGTATGTCCTGTTCGACCATTTCAGACTTGGGTTTGGATTCCCTCTGTGCTTAGAGTTGGCAGATATCCTCAATTTTTTTTAGTTGGTGCCAATATAATTACCTTCAAATTTAGCTTCTAGTAGTATCGTATTCATCTTGTACCTGAGGAGTGAGAGGATATTGTGGAGCTTGATTTTGTTAAGGCTTAAAAAGAAGGGGGGTTTACAGTTTTGTAGTATCCACATTAGAATAAGTGGCTTGGCGAATGAGGCTAGGAACTGATGGAATAGGTTTTTATTCATCAGGTCTTTGATTAATTTTTTTGTGTCGACTATGCCAATCCCCCTTGAGAAAAAGAAAGCAATCATCTTTGAATTGAGCGCATGGGAGGTGGAGTCTTTCAGTAGGCTTAAAGACAAGGCTCTCACCATTAACATGTATCTCAGGGCAAATAAAGCATTTCATAATTTGTATAATAAGTACTTGGTATTCATGTTGATTGTATTTTGTTGCTGAAATCTTGTTAACTAATGTGCATGTTTTCACTTTTGTAGGTGGTGTCACCTTGCAGTTTACCTTATGGATTCGGTGACGCTCACCTTGTTGAGAGAATCGCCTCCTAGATCTCTGAGAGTTAGTGAGGTGATGATTCCTATGGTTCTACTTGCCATTTTGTAGTTGGAGAGGATTTCATTGGGCTACTTGTTGCCTGAAGACAAAGGATAAGGAAGGATGTTGCCATGTCTTTAAAGAAGAAGAATGTGAAGACGATGAGGACAACATCACCTACTTGAGCAACGAGTTGCTATGACATGTATCTTAATGATCCTACTAGTGATGCGTTCGATATGAGAGATTGCATATGATCGTCACTAGTTTAGGATCGGCCAAATTTAGTTCTCTAGGTGATGTTGCCTTTTGCTATAATGAATGCCTACGCTATTAGTTGGCAAGCTACCTACGGCATTGGCTAGGAGTTTAGGATAACTCTTAAGAGACTTGGCGAGTTAGAGGTAGCGTGCCATGTAGCAAAGGTGTCGTTGTAGGAAGAGTTCGATCATATTATTTTTCTTATTGAATTTCTTTACTATTTATATCATTGTTTGTATTTGTTCAATTTTTCTTATACTTGGCATATGCTTATGTTTATTTTGTATGTACTTGTTGGTACTTGGGATTTTGATGGACGTACATGGAACTACTTGCAATGTTGAGGGTTATGAGTTATTTAGTAGTTGTCTTAGGTGGGCTTCATCTTTTGCTAGGATTTACCTTTTGTGGGAGTAGCCACCTAGATTCACCAATATGAGAGATTCACTACTCAATACATCGTCGTGCTGGCCTTTACCCCTCTTTCGTGGTGTACTAGAGTTTCTCCTTTTCTCCCTATGGCGGCTCTTCTCCCTTGGTTTTGCGAACTTCTTTCGCATAGTTCTGAAGGGTTTTTCCTGTTTAAGGCCGGTGCATACCACGCCTGCTTTCACGGAGTCTCTGTCACCTATGGGTCATGAGGATACTAACCATAACTGTGGTGTGTCGTTAACTAATCTGACCCTACATTTACTGCACTAAATTGACCTTTGGAGGATGAGATCTTGCCTTTGAGATCTTTTAAAGAAACATTAGCTGATAAACCCAACTTGTTTGGTAAAATGCTTAACTGTAGATTAGGTGTGAATTGGTTGTGGACGTGTTGGGTTTGAATTTGACCCGAATAGGGTTGACCCAACACTTATTAACGGTCAAAACTTCAACCCGATTGACCCGACACGACCTGAATGATATATTTATATATATATATATATTTTAAAGTCAAAATTGAGTCAAAATCGAATTAGGATTCGTAAAAAATTAGGGTTCATGTCAATTTCAAGTCAAATTTGAGTCAATTTTGGGTTGGTGGGTCAACCCAAACCCGAAAAATCAAACGGGTCAATTTCTTCTCCCGATTAGTCAAGCCATTTTTCGAGTCGGGTTTGTGTCGGGTCAATTTTGTGACACCCCTACTATAGATCTATTATTTTTAAAGGTAAATCTACTATTTTGTTAACTAACAATGAAATTGTTGTTCTAGCTGCTTCTTTTGGTTTTACTTTTATCGGCAAGTTTTTTCTGTCGCCTTTGATGGAAATTATTTAGTATTTTTTCTTTAACTTAAGTTTTCTGGTTCTTTTTTTTGTTGGTTTACCTGGTGCTTGCCATATTTCAATTCAACTTACGAATGATCTAGATTATAGTGGAATCTTTTCTCGTAGATCCTATTACATCAATAACTGCCAGATGAGACTCCTTAAATGGTCACCCCATTTTGATATTAAAGAGGAGTCTCAGATTATTCTTGTTTGGGTTTCGTTTTCAAATATGCAATTGCACCTCATTAACCAACAAATCCTATTTGTGGTGGCTTCCATTATGGGTCGGCCCCTACAAACTAACCAAGCCATCGTTGTTCGCTCTTGGCCTTCTCTTACTTGAGTTTTAGTTGATCTCGACGTGTCTAAAAAGTATCTTAATGAAATATGAATTGGATTTGAAAGAAATGACTATTTCCAAAAAATTGAATTAGAAAACATTCCTATTTTTTGTAGTGATTGCAAGATTCATGGTCATTCTAGTGCTGATTGTTTTATCTCGTACCCTCACTTGAGATCTATTAAAATTAAAGCTGATTTGAATAATTGAGAGGCTATAAAAGCTCATCGTGTGTCATAATGTTTGAAAATCATATTTTGGTTTCTGATAAGGATAATTTTATTATTGCTGAAAAAACTCCTACAAATAAGATTGGTGGTAAGGTGGTTGTTGTGAATGATCAAGATTTAGCAGGTCTCGAACAAATGGCCAGGATGAATCTACATTCCAGATTCCTAATATGCTTAATGTCCAAACTAGTACTTTGTGACCCTATATGCAACTTGGTATCCCCATTTTGGATCACGAAGGTCTTCAAAATAATAATATGAATTACATCTCTCCAGCCAACCCTTATTTAAATAACCCCTCTTTAATTTAGGAAGTGCTGAGGACAACGATGTTGAACTTGTTATGAATATACCTATTTCTTTCCTAAATTCTCCTTTTATCACTAAAGAATAAAATGAAATTGGTATTAATGGTGAATTGGAAGATGGTGAAATAGCCTCTAACTCTAATCCTATAAATTCCAATCATTGTGCTGTTACCTTATCTCTCTCTTTCTCTATTACCTTATCTCTTTCTTTCTCTATCGGAGATGCTTTATTAAGTGATGATGGTTTTAAAATATTGTATAGAAAGAAAAGTAAGATGAAAAATGTTTTACCCCCTGGTAAGGGTAGGGTTACTTGAGGTTTGGCCTCTACCTCTTTACAATAAAGTTTGCTGCTCTTGTGTGGAATATTAGGGGTATTAGTAACAACTCAGATCATGCTAGAGCAATGTAGAATTTATAATGTTTCCTTCCTTTGTATCTCTGAACATTTTCTTTCTAATAATAAGTTGCTTTAAGTTTGTAGGTGACTTGGATTTTATAATACTTTTGCTAATATTTTAGAAAAAATTTGGATATTTTGGGAAGATAATTTAAATATCTCTATTATTGCCAACTTTTCTCATATGTTACATGTTAGTATTTCTTTTCAAAATATTTCTTGTTATGCTTCTTTGATTTATGCAAGCTATTTTAGAGCTGGAAAACGTATTTTATGGGACCAATTAGTTAACAATATTAACGAACCTTAGTGGGTTGGGGGAGATTTCAATACAATTCTATCTCAGTTTGAGAGAATTAGGGGTTCCTCTTGTCACATCTCGAACGATCTCCTAAGATCCATCGAAAGAGATGTAATAGAGAGAGTAAATTTATGTGACTGGATTTTTCTTAAACAACTATTCTAAAAATTTTTCTTATAACATAATAGTGTAAAAGATCTATGCAGTCATCTAAATTCACCCAACAAATTCACAAGTACATCTGAATGATAAAATCTACCACATTCATAGCAGGTGAATATAAATCAATTGAACTTTTAATGCTAACTGCAGAACATCTAAAACACTGGATATCAAAATAATACTTTTAAAATTTATTGAACTTACCTTCAAAATTTATTTACAATATTTCCTCGTGCAACTTCCAAAAAGGAGCAAAACATACTCCTCCAATTTCTCCTTACCCTTCCGTGAAAAATAGTTATACTCAACTAATAAGTTATACGACTTAGCAAAATAAACAATCTAATACAGATTTGAATTATAGAAGAGTATAATGTTAATATGCATATAAACTAAACAATTAGAATAAAGGTTGCGTACATAATCAACTTGGTTTGTATAGTAGCATTATAACTTATTAGCAATCCTTCTCTGTCTGAAACATATTGTACACAATAACATATATATTCAAGATAACTTTGAATTATGCCATATGTAGTTATCAAAGTTATTGACGAACATATCGTAACTTAAAAACTACGTGGAATTTCCTTTATTTTTATAGGAGACCTTTTTGCTCCATATTATATCATTTCGGTAACCCTTCCTTTTTACTAGAAACCCTTTGTCGCAATGATAAAATCATAACATTAATTCTTTCGATTACATTATTACACGACATTTATAATAAATCGTTGCGTCTCACATTTTTTTGCGAAAGATATTATGTAAATAACTAAAAATGAACCGAAACAATATACTAATTATGAAAATGCAACAAGGCAGAAGACACAATTAATCGTTGAGTGGCATAAACATGAAACTATACATATGACTTGATTTCAAATAACTTGTAATGAGGATTATCTATAAAATGAGAATATACAGTGTAGACAGTTAATATCGTACTCAACAAAAATATATAGAAGAATGAATATACTTTTTGTATTAGAATTTGCAAATCTTACCTAAGTGACGAACTTCTTTCAGAAAGCGAGATGTCTAAAACTTCTTCCGTATATAAACAATATCAACAAGAATTTTTCTCATACGAATACTTATTTCAAGTTATTCAAAAATCTTGATGCTTCATATATTGAAATTTCAGATGATTAATTAATCACCTAGTAGTTTACAATAATTCATTAAAAGAATTTAAATGTTGTATTTTATTAATTATTAAAACTTACAAGTTAACTTGACAATTGTCACCCGCGCTTCCTATTTCAAATCTCCTTATTTATTCTTTATTCTTGTTTAATTATAACAATAATATAATTATAATATAAACTAGAATATTCAAAATTTCTTATAATAAATTCATTTCAAAATAAAATTATCTTAAAAACATTAAATGACATATATTAAATTTATGACATTAATTCCCAATTTTAACCAAATCTATACATAAAATACATACATCTAATTATTAATATATACTATTTTATTTTATAATTTAAGAAACTTTTTGATTTTATTTTATTTTATAATTTATTATTTTAAATATATCTACCCATTATCCTTAATTTATTCTTACCCAAATAAATATTAATATCCATAAATTTCAAATTTTTACCAATAATAACTATAAATAAAAAAAATCATTTATTTACACTATCATTTACAATTTAATTCAATAGATTATACTATACCTTTTTATCGCTACCTATATAACAAAAAAGAAAATAAATAATAATAATAGAAAAACTTATTTACTTGTTAACTCTCCCACTAGCCTAGCCCTACTCGAGCCGCAGCACAGGCGCCGGATTTCTAGCTCTTGGGATGCGACTCACCCAGAGCGACTTGCATCGACCACGAGTCGATCGATGCCGATGACCACACGCGTCAGCCGAACCCCTCGCCGACCCCTCTCTCTCTCGCACCTCTTGTTTCTCGCATCACACGGACGAATCGAGCGGCAGAGAAGTCAAAAATGAGAAGGAAATGTGAAACGATCGATTATATACTCAAATTAAGCATTTAATTTCCTAACCCAATGCATGTCGAGGTAAGTGCGGTATTTCATCCTTGCTACAGTATAACAACGGAATAAAGGGCTAATTAAGGATTTATTAAATTATAATTATATTTGAAAACTTAATAATTATTTATTATTAAGAAATAAAAATTTAATTAATAACTATTACATTATATATAGATTTAAATAAATACATACTTATTTTTGTGGCCTTACACCTCTCCTAATTTAAACTCCATGGATGAGCTTTTTAATATGATTATGGATTGTAACCTTATAGACATTGACTTCATTGGGTCTGCTTTTACCTTGAATAATTCTTGGTTGTCGCAAAGATTATACTGTATCCTTTTTAACCATTAGTGGATTAATAGTTATTCACTTACTTCTATAGAGCATTTGAGTATGATATCTTTGGATCATGCACCTATTCTTATCAGTATTAAGAGTACCTCTTAAAGCAACTCTTATATTTTTAGATTTCAAAGTATGTGGTTGAAAGATCAATCCTTTTATCAAGTTGCTATGGAACTGGATTGCTCTTGTTATGCCAAATAATGTTGTTGTTGGTATGAAAATGACTTTGGTATAAAATTAGAAGACTAAAGCAAAGTCTTAATTGGTGGAATTAAAATCAGTTTAAAAATATATTCTCTAATATTTTTGAAGTTGAGGCTAGAGTTTGCAAATTAGAAAATGATTTTAGAGAGTCCCAATTAAGCTCCAATGCGAATTTATTATCTAAGGTTAACTGTGAACTTTCTAAATTGCATGATACGGAGGAAACCTATTAGAGATAAAAATCGACCTGCAAATTTATTGCAGATGGTGATTATAGTATTAGACATTTTTATGCTTTGGTTAATAAAGGAAGATTTTTAAATTATATCAATAGAATTCGGCTTGATAATGAAGACTGGTGTAAATGAGATGATGTTATTATTTTTTCTGCTTTGCACCACTTCTCTTCTCTTTTGAATGAAAACCTTTGTCCTGAACCTCTTTCTTATCCTGAGATTATACTTAAGCTTATAACTATGGAGGCTAATGCTGCACTTTGTGCCCCACCATCTTTGGAGGCGATGTATACTGTCTCTATTATGAATTATGACTCTATAGCGGGTCCTAATGATTTGACTATATTATTTTTTCAGAAGTATTTGTCATTTTTGAAATTTGATGTTAGGGATAGAATATTGGAATTTTTAAAGGGTCTTCCTTTTCTCAACTTTTTTCCTAGTACCTCCATTATTTTACTTCATAAGAGATAAAACCCTTATACTCGGTCGAGCTTTAGACCTATAAGTCTTTGTACTTTTTTTTAACAAACTTACCTCTAAAAACATTGCTAATAGTTTGTTTTACTCCCTAAAATTATTTCTTCTAATCAAACTTGTTTTGCTAAGGTCAGAGCTATCTATGAATATATTACTTGCTCAGGAATTAATTCATGATATTAATGTTAAGTTTAGAGGTTCTAATTTAGTACTGAAATTCAACATTTCTAAAGCTTGTGATTGCCTTGATTAGAGCTTTCTCTATAAAATTTTACTTGTTTGATTTTTGCTCTAATATTTTTGACATTGTGTAGAACTGCATTGAATTGCCTCATTTTTCCCTCATTATTAATGACAAAACCCATGGTTATTTTAAAGCCTCTCATGGGCTCAGGTAGGGTGATCCATTATCACTTGCTCTTTTTATCATAGCCATGGAATACATTTCTAGGAGTCTTAATAAAATGTTCATGCACTACTTATATGGCTTATCGAACACTAGGTATTCCTTTGATTTCTCATCTTAGTTTTTAGGATGGCTTCATAATTTTCATGAATGGGGCTACTTGTGCCATTAAAAATATTAAAACTTTCTTTGATTAGTTTTAATCAATTAGTGGTTTAATTATTAGTAAAGAGAAAAGTTGTTTTATTGTCCTATCATCTCATCCTGATAATAGATTGAATTAATTGAAGAATCTGTTTGGTTTTAAACACCAAGCTCTTCATCTTAAATACCTGAGTGTTCCTCTCTACAAAGAGAAAAAAGGATCTAATTTGTTCGATGATCTAATTCAATTATTCAAAAATAAAATTTCTTCTTGAGAATTTAAGCTATCATTTTATTGTCCCATCATCTCATCCTTTGGTGGCCGGCTAACCCTTATTAAAAGTGTTTTATGCTCTCTTTCTATTTGTTTGCTTCAATTCGTTAATCCCATAGTGTTTGTGTGTAAATTGTATTGAGAAGTTTTTTAACAAATTTTTTGGGAATTGACTACAGACTTTAAGAAGGTCCATTGGGCCTCCTGGAGTGATTGTTGTGGCCCTTTCTTGGAAGGAGGACTAGAATGTAATTCTTTGGAAGACATTTCTCAAATTTTCTCTATTAAATTTTTGTGGGCTTTCAAAACTTGATAGTCTTTGGGATCATTTTATGAGAGAAAAATATTGCCATAACAAATATCCCACATACTATTTTTCTAAAGGTCATGATTCCCTTGTTTGGAGAAGACTTTGTAATTCTAACTGGGTAGGGAAGAATTCAATTCAATGTGGTCTTGGAGAAGGATTTGTTTTTTTTTTCAGCAAGATAATTGGACTTGGCAGGGCTCCTTAGACTCTTACTTTAATACTTTATCTATGGCTTGCATTAAGGTCAAAACCTTTTTTAATCAAAATGGTTAAAATTGGTTAGCTTTTGCTATGTGATCCCTGAGGATTTGATTAATAAAATTGTTATGATTTCTCTTGAGCCTTTAACCAAAGGCCTTTTTTTTACATTCTCTAACTTTGGTCAGTTCTCTTGCAAAGAGGCATGGAACAACATTAAAATTTAACAGGATGCTTCTTCTGTTTTTCTTTATATTTGGTATTATTCAATCCATAGTTCTTTCTTGATTTTATATTGGAGGATCTTAAGTGGCAATATTTTTGTTGATAATGAACTTAGAAGGAAAGTATTCATATTACATTTAAATGTCAAATTTGTTTTGCCTATGAAACTATTAATCATGTTTTCTTGTTGGGGCCTATTGTCATTCATGTTTGGGTTCAGGTTGATGTTTTATTTGGTATTAACATAATTGGGAGAACTAACTCTATTAAAACCTTTATGGATATTTGGATTTACTTCTATTATGCTTATTGGAAAGGGACATATAAGTGTTATTTTGTGTTTATGTATTTTATGGTTTATTTGAATGGATCGTAATGATGCTAAACATAACAATATTTCTATGAATCATCTCTGCATTATTGCTAGAGTGAAAGATAAAACTAATGTCTTGTTTAATACTATACTAATTAATCATAAAAGTTTTAAAGTTTGTTATCATGTAGTTGCACAATTTGATATTTCTCTTAATGGGGATATTTCTAGCCAGTCACCTAAAATTCTTTATTGGATTAAACCTCAGCATAATTTCAACAAAGTCAATACTGATGGCTCTGTTCTTAATCATATGGCTGGTTGTGGTGGTCTTATTAGAGATTGATCTGAAAAATATTATAGTTGCTTTCTCAGGCTCTCTTCAAATGCCTTAGGTAAATTATACTGAAATTTTTGCTTTAAATTATGCTTTAGAGTTTTGTCATAATCTTTATAATATTTGGATTGAAGTTGATGCTATGCTTATTTTAGATTTCTTTAACTTTGACAAAGACGAGAATGCAAAAATATTTTATATTCTGAGAAAAGTTAAAACTTGTTAAAGGGTTTGAATTTTACTATCTCACATATTTGGAGAATGTAATGCTTGTGCTGATTGGTTAGTTAAAAATGAATGTCGTAGAAGTGACTTTGTGGAATTTTTGATGGTAATATTCGTAAGGAACTGCATGACCTTGTCAATTTGGGCAAAATTGGTTTTCCTTATCTCAGGAATCTGAAAATGTGATTTACCCTGTTTAGATTTATTGACTTGGACTATTTTCTGTGCAAAGACCTGCTTGTCTATTTAATATCAAAGCAGATATATTTTTTCTTCTTTAAGAGCTGCAGATGGAAATGCATTTTATCTATCCTAAAGTATTTATCTTTCATTTTTTTTGCAAGAAGGATGGCTGTAATAGTTCTAAAATGTTGCACCTCTTTGTTCGGTTTCTCGATAAATGGATACAAGTGTATTTCGGTTTCTTTTTTGGAGTACTGTGTTGATGGACAGTAGTGCTGCATTAATTATGTTTGCAATTTTGTAATAGTTCTTATGCTCGATTGTTGCATCTTTTTTATATTTCAATGATTTTGTCTAGTTGGATGGGTAGTCTAATTGTGCTGTCTTGGGTAGAGGTTGCTGCAACTGTTTTTTTTCTGTACCTGAAATTGTAGCTTTCTTCCTTTGCTAGATTTTGGTTACATGGAAAATTCACTTGTTTTGCTGCAGTTTATTTCTTGGTTTAACGGGTCAGGATGACAATGATGAATTACTTCATTTGTTGAATTGGTTATACTTGAAGTTGGAGACTAATTGTTGGTTTAGATGCCATTCTTTTTTGAAGTTGGTGACTTTCCAAAGATTATACTCTCCCTTCTATTTGCAAAATATTTAGTTATACTTGATACTATGCTTGAAATGCTTATATCCTTAAAAATCGAGCCTGAACCCTTGGATACTCTAATTTTGGAAATGAGTTTTTTGCACCTTATATGCTTATATGTTACATTTTGAGATGATTTTGAATTTTAAAGATAGATATTTCACTTGTGTTCGTTTGGCACTTTCTTTGTGTTTACATGATATAATTGTGCTTCTTTTGTCTATAATTAATATGTTGTATTGTGAATTTGAGGTAGCTCTTTTTTCTAGACATTGTAAATTATTCTTTTAGAACACTAAGTGCCAAGAACCTATAAGATTTTATCAGGATTAAGCCTAGGAATTCACATATATTAAAAATCACCCTAACCAGTTATGTTATTCTAGTACTTGGTTCCATTCTTTTATATTACTGTTTGTATGGCATGTTGATTCTATTTGCTTTGCAATGCCCTTATTCTCTTGGGGATTGTAGGGCCATGGGGAGCTGGTTAAAAGTCAAGAAACATACAAGATTTAGATGTTTCCTTAGCTCAACAGTGAAGGGGGTCAGTTCCTGAAAAGAAGGCTGTCTCTTTTACTGGAATCATTTTTGTTCTTTAAAACACATATTAAACAATCACTCATATATATGCTTTAGGTGTCTCCAATATTTCCCTATTGAATTTCTATATTTTTCTACTATTTGGCCCCAATCCCTTCTAGGCTTATATGTTCATTTTATTCTGCTTTCTTTGAGCTCTAGTTTTTTGTGGGATTAGACTTTTGTCTTTTTGAGCCTCCATAGTTTTTTATCTTTGTATCCTTTTTGTTTTTTAATGCAATTTTAATTTTGTTAAAAAAAAATTAGCTTGTCCTGATTTTAGTTGTTGCCTTCGATTTACGTCACCTTATGCCAGACTTATAGTCTTCGTGGTGGCACTCATTTAGATTCATCAGATAAGAGAGATCTTGTGCTACTTATTGCTGATCATATCTTAAAGGGGGGACTCATCTCACTTGGGCTAGACCAGTTGAATATTTTTAGGTTGGCTCTTTTAGAGCAAATGAATATATGTAAGGGGTATTCGGTTAGCGAGTAATGACCGACACAGTAGAGATTATTAATTTTAATATCCTTGGCATCTTATATCGTGTAGGTACATAGGTGAAAGTAACCATGCTAGGCATGGACTAACCATCTTTTTGAAGGCTTTGTAGGCCTTTTTCCTCGGGGCCTCATCCCTCCTGTAGTATGTAGATTGATTGTTTTTAAGCACATGATTGACCTTTGGTTGCCATTCATGTTGATTTTATTACTTTTAGAGTTTTGTTAAAACAGAAAAGTAATTGTCATTTATTGTTGTTAGTTTTTTGTTTTTTTAATTTTTTATTTTTGTTACAAAAAAAAAGAATTATGCTGATCACTGTTGCGAGATTTGGCTTAGCAATGGCACTCATTTAGTGGCTGGCAGATAATGAGAAATCTGGCTGCTAGCTCATACGCTTAGGTGATTTTACCAGGCTATTTTGGTGGCTTTTAGCATGAAATAGTAAGGGGTATTCCATATGCGGCAAGCAGGCCATTAATAATTTTTATCGGCTTGGCGGCTTATATGGCGGTATAGGGCGGCTGGCATGCTAGATCACTTTGACATTCTTGATTTGGACTTGTTTTATCTCTTGTATCCTGATATTTTCAAATACCTCAAATAAATCATGATTGGTTTTGTAGTAGTATTGATATTTGTAAGCACATGATTTGGTTTATTTGAACCACCTCTTAAATCAAATGCTTTAGTTAAATTGATTTTCTTCAAATCTTAATTTTTTTACTCGACATTGCCAAAACTTATCCAGATTTAGACAATATTAAGTAATGATAGCATTCTGGCGATTTTATTGTGACTACTCATCATGGGCATGCAAGTTCCTTGGGTGTGAAGAAGTTGTGACAAGTTGATTGCAATGAGAGGTGAATAGCCTACAACTTGCTGAGTACATAGGACGAGTTCCTTGAGTTTGTTTCGAGTTGTTTTTGCTTATTATTTAATGTTTGCTAGGTACTTTCAATGTGATTCTTGACATTTATTAAATAGTTTGATAAATTGTTGATATAAACTTTACAAATAAAATGTTTAAATATATATAATGGAATTTTTTCTTTTATTGGTAGAATCTCTTTAAGGTGTAAGTATTCTGTGTCCGTGGTACCTCTTTTTTGAGTACTATAGCTGAGAAGTGCTTAGGTTGATTTACTTTTTGACGATGTAGCGTTCATCTGATGTCGACCAGAGTTTGTTAAGTTGTGATTGACGAGCTATTGCATTTACTTTTAATATTATGTTACTTGGATGAGGTTTTTTCTTTGACATTGTCGTTAGCATTGTTGTACTTTGTCATTCTTCAAAATTATTTTTCTTTGCCTAATAACGTGTGGTTGAGAGTAAATTAGGTTCATGCCATAAATGATGAATGACTATGGATTATTGATGGGCTGTAGCTTCCGTGAAGTTTGCAAGTATATGGGCATGAGTTTCTGACATTATTTGCACCTTGAGAAGTTTAAAGTATCTTTTCATAGTGTTGACTAGAAGTATCTTCATCACATAATTCTGTGGGCGAATATTCTTTCTCTTGAGTGACTGTGACCCTCACCTGAACATACTTCTTTTAAGATTTTCTTCCGCAAGGTTCATGGAAGTGACCAACCATTTAAACAATTTGCCCCCAAATAGGATGTATTGAGTGTCCTTGATTTTGAATCGCCTAGAATCTTTGATGCTTTGTGCGACTTGTTTTGCCTTTAAAAATTTGACATAGGGGTCTATTTAGCTATGTGTGTGGTCTTTGTCGCGCTTTTTTTAGTGTCGGGGTTTGTCGGTTCTAGTGGTGGATGGTTACTCAAGTCACTTGCCTAGCCAATTGATTTTTTTCTCTCAAAATTTGAACGATATAGAATACTCCAATTTACTAATCCTCACATTCACTTTGCACAAGTTTATTTGAAGTACTTAATTGTGGCCATTGACTTGATTGACCATCAACTGTGAGTTAGAGTATGCTATTAAGTGTTTGATAGTTATTATGCGAATTTTGTTTGGTGACTAAAGCTTTGTATTTGGCATGATTATTATTGACTTTTGAGTTTAATTTTGATAGATAGAGTGATAGGTATCTTAGTTGGGCTTTTCAAACTACGCTAATTCCCTGCTTTATTTGCTGGATTTGTTGTTTAATGTCCATAATTGTTCTATATTTGTTGTTTTTTTGAAGTCACAAATACTAAAGTTGACTAAAAAGTTGGCGAGGGCTTGAGCTTTGATTGTTGTTTGTGACATGCAAGATATATCTAACTCAGTTTGATTGCCCATTTGAGTAATCTCTCAATGTGATTAGGCTTGGCAAGTATTGCTTTAAGCAGGAGGTGAAAACTTTAAGGAATGGTGAGCAAAATTTGCCTGCTTTAGAGTTGAAGTGACCAAGTCTTACAACCCTCCCGATTTGTCATTGCACTTCTTTTGGTTATCCTTGGTAGTGATATATTTAATATATATTTAACTTTGTTAAGGTCGACTTTATGCCTTCACGTGTGAGGAGAAATTCTAAAACACTTACTTGATCCTATATGTGATCCTATATAAAAAGTACACTTTAGTTAGTTAAGTTGCATGTAGTATCTTTTGAGGGTGGAAAATGTCTCTTTGAGATGTTGACACTTGATTTATCATTCCCTATTAAGTTCCTCTCACGTTCTTCAAGTTGGATGACATATTTTGTATCAAAATAAGCTTTTTCTTTTTTTAAATGCAATTCTCTCGTGGTCAATAGGGCGCATCTTTATTTGATGATAACTAAGAATGTGTTTATGAAGCTCATGAGGGGTAACCTAAGTTGTACCGATGTAGATATGGGGATATGGGAACACGACACATATATTTGAAAATATAAGATACGTACATGCATTTGATATGACATTATAAATTTATAATTTATGTAAATTATTAATTTTAAAATAATATATTATAATCATATAAATTATATAAATATTAGATTAGTAAAAAAAATTAAGATTACAAGGACAAAAAGTTTTGATATTTAATGGCACAAGATAATGAATTTAATATATTATTTATGAATCTTGATAATGAGCTAAGAAAAATTAAACAATTATGAAAAATAATAAATAGAAGAAAGTACAATAAGTAAATAAGTTCGAATAATAACTTAAAAAATCTAGGTATCAAAATTTTTGGTGTATTGCATGATAATAAGTATAAATTATTTCGTATAATAAATCATCAAAATTTAATATTTAATTATACATTTAGTTAATATTTATAAATTTTAAACATAATTTTTTAGGATAAATGTGTTGGACACGTGTTTGATATTTTGTTATAAATTGGACATGCTAAAGGACTTCCCTACATGTGTCGAAACTATGTTCCTCTTCCCGAGGAAGTGTCAACGCATCGTAGTGCGTAACTGTTTGTTGAGTTGACTAATGCGTCGACTTGCGATAGTGGGTACTCATCCTTTGGGCGTGCTGATATCATATTAGTGAAATTAATATATATATTTTGCTTCTCATTTGCTTTTTGCATCATCACTATATTTTATATCTATTTAGGTTATTGGACTTTTTTTATGAAGTCAACATCTAGCAATTCCTGCACGTTTATTAGCTTAGTGAGTAAAGTTGTAAATTTTCTCATCTTCTACTCAATGGGTTTTGCATTCTTCCTCACGTTTAATGTGATAGGTGACATGATATTAATTCTATGCATTTGATGCCATTCACTTGAACACATTGAGGTCTTTTCTTAGGGCTCAAATGAGTTATCTTGTTGCTCTAGACTATATGAGGAGCTTATTCTTAGAACTCGTTCAAAGTCTCCAATCCTTTGGACTTCTTTTATGGTTTTTGTTGTCTCCATCATTGTTCTTTGATCAACTTCAAATTGTAGCACCTCTTGTAGTGCTTGCCTCAAGCTGCCCAATGCATGGAGATAATAAGTCCTTGATTATAGGTGGTCTCCCCTCACTGTGATCCCTAGCCATCTACAGGAAACTTAGTAGTCTCATGATAAGTTGATACCACATCCCTATAAGTGTTCAAAAAAGGCTGCTTGAATATAACGTTGTATGTGGCCGACACATTGATAATGTTGATGTCAACAATGGTCGTGCACCATTTCTCTTTTTGTCCTTAGGTGACCGAAGGAGTAATTATACCTGTTGCTTCTTGTCTCTCTCCTAAATATTCATAGAGCGGGCTGACTGTAGCTATAATGCCAGGTTAATCCTATCAAAAATTGATTTAAATATAATATATCATAATTGCCATTACTTATCAATATACTGTCAATTTGATAGCTAGCAAACAACCTTCTAACCACCGCTGCGTCATTAAAAGAATTACCACTGTTAGTCTATCTTACTTGGCAAAGTTGAATTGTACAACTTCTGCAGTTAGTGCTTGAGTCATTGTTGTTGAGTTTATCTCTCCCAATATTAGCCACTTGTGGCTAGTTTGCCATGAAGGCTTGATACCATCTCCTCCAAAAATTACCAGTACCGTGCTTGTAATGTGAATGATTTTGCTGCTACGGGTTCATTACTTCGATTTTCCATCGGTTCCTTTCTTGGTGGTTCAAGATTTGCTAGCATGTATTATTTTTGTTCTTCTATGATAATTAATTCTTTCGCCAGATTTATGAGGTATCTATATTCCCTAGTATCATGCCTATGATATTTTTGATAAACACATTATCTTGATGGGTTGTAGGCATTAGCACCTAACTTCATTGAAGCAAGGTGCTTGAAGTAATTTTTATTCTGTATGATGGCAACTAGCTCAGTTATGAAAACACATAATGACGTGATAATGGGAAACTTGTGTTGCAACTGGTAAATGCTTTGATAAGGGCAAGTAGGTTGTGGTGCCTTATGGTGTGGAGCTAGTGATTTTGCTCTTGAAGCTGGTCTCACTTGTGTTTGCACCTTTTGTGATCGATGGTAGGACGGCTGTGAGAGATATGCGACTTCTTGTCTGCATCCTGTACTCACAAACGATCTTGAGCAAGTGACATAAAATTCTATCTTCAAGGCATCCTTCTTATTGAGTCATCCTAGATGATAGGTCAACTTCATTGGACTCTCCAGCATTGACATGACTATTGGGAAGTTTAAGCAACTCAGCTAAAGTCAGGTTGTTGAAGGCTGAGAACATATCTGAATTGTCATTCTCTTAGACCTTGAGTAAGTGCAGCCTGTGTAATTACATGATTCAAAATTTTCACTTCTAACATCTCCTTTTGAAAGTGCACTATAAATTGCCTCAAGTTTTTGCCGCATCTAGAGCAGTATTTGTGAAACTTTTAATTGATCTCTATGCACTGCGAACTGGGTAATGAACATTCACTTAAACTTGACGAATGAAGTGATGATGTCTATGTTAAGATGTGAGAACCACCTCAAAGCAAAGTCTTTAAAGGTTGCGAAGAAGATACGACACTTTAGAGCATCATTGAGGTTGTCAACTCAAAATGAACAACTTGATTTACTGGGTTGGATCTTCCTCTATAGGACTCTAGGTGGGCCACTTTAAGCTTAGGCAGTATCCTAGCTTCAATAATCTCTATAGAGAACATGTTAGTTAGCTTGGACTTTTCTACTAGCTTAAGGGGCAATGTCTCCTTGTTGTTGGTATGAAACATCATGTCATCCAAACTTGCCATCGAAGTCGGTGTTCGATTATTGCGCTGAACCCAACAGTTAGTGGAGTAAGAAGATCCTTCGAGCTCTCGGTTGAGAGAGAGAGAGAGAGAGAGAAGATCCAAAAATGTCTCTTGACCTTTATTGATAAAGTTTAGGAGCTATAAGGATAGTTACACTACAAATAAAAGTATTATATATGGCCAAGAGAGAGAAAGAGAGAGAGAAGATCCAAAAATGTCTCTTGACCTTTATTGATAAAGTTTAAGAGCTATAGGGATAGTTACACTACAAATAAAAAGTATTAAATATGGCCGAGAGAGAGAGAGAGAGAGAGAGAGAGAAGATCCAAAAATGTCTCTTGACCTTTATTGATAAAGTTAGGAGCTATAGGGATAGTTACATTACAAATAAAAAGTATTAAATATGGTGGTTCTAAACACGGCGAACTACCCATGTACAAGCATGTGAATAGTAATTTGGCAAGGTAGTGAAGGCGGTCTTCTACTGACTTATCCGTTCAAGTGGGATGACTCGCTGGGTCTAACGTAGAGGGCTAGTGCACTGGGTGAGTTCTTATTGAGTTGCATTTTGGTGAGTAGCTAGCGAGTTCTATAGTCATGTTTCTTTAGCACATACTTGGGCGGGTTTGCCTGACGAGTTATGGTACGCTCTTTTGGTTAGATGAATAGTTTCTCAACGGAGCCTGCATCTAGTCTAACTTTGATCGTTGGGCGAGTTGTGACTTGGCTCAGGTTGAGCTCTATCACGGACTTAGTGAATTGAGTGTATGTTGGATATACACGTAAGTCTCAGGGTGCACCTTATTGTTGACCTCAAACAATTGAGGCATATGCCCTTTTCTCCCACTTTGAGGCATAATCCTCACGGTGCTTTGCATGTACCTTGACTTGAGGTGAGCCTCAATTTGCATAATCTTAAATAATGGTGCATTTTCTTATATGTTTTCCTTATTAGTGACTAAATGTTTAATGGTTTAAACCTAAAAAATAATGTAATCTTTTATTGGATATAAAAACAAAAATTATGCCGTTGGTAGGTATAAGCAATGATTTAATTCCCCATTGATGATAACATGACTACATCTTGTGACATTTGGAGGGAAAAGATAAAAGTTTTAAAAAAAAGTGAAGAGTGGCAATGACGGTGGTTGTGGATTCAATGAATAAACAAGAAAATAAAGTTAGAAGTAATGCAAAGGCTCTCATTTTTCAAGAAAATGACCCAAAATAATATTAGGGGTAAGTAGTTTTGATAGTCATCCATATTTAAACTGTTTAACTAAAAACCCTCTTGGGTTTAAGAGTCTTTTGTAAGTCCTAAACAAATCCTTTCTCATTTTGATATCTCAACAATTTTGTTCTTAAAATATTCGAAAGTGTAGCTTTTGTTCACCTGTATATCAAAATAGAGAATAAATGGATCTTCGACTAATTAAATGTGTCTTCATTTAGTTATTCTCCACTATAAAGGGACACATATTACTATCCTCTCACAAAAAAGGTATATGTTTGTTGATGCCACTTTCAATGAAATGTGTCATTTATGAATTAGTTTTTTCTAGGTTCTTTTTTACTTATCATTTTAACACACTCCAATTATGAATCAAATATTTCTACTCAAATTGAGCCTATATTATAATCATTTCCTACTCAATTATTATAGGTTTACTGCAGGAGAAATGCATTTTAATTTATGCATGTCCAATCAATTGAATCAATCTCTATCATTGAATCTAATGAGAGAATAATTGAGCCTATAAATAAAGTCACAAGAACATCTACAAAAAATCTCTTACACGTATTTTTATCTCATAAAATTTTTCTCATATTCACCAAGCTTTTTTGCTAGTATATATACTATCTATGTCCTTAAAACAATCTCTCAAGCTTTAAATTATATGAATTTGAATAATGTTATGAGAAAATAAATAGCTCTTAAAAATATTGAAATTATTAAAGTTACTAAAAAGAAAGAAACCAATGGGATATATATGACATTTTTTTATAAATGTAAATTTGATGGTTCACTGGAAAGGTATACAATCAGATTAGTCGCTAAAAGCTCTCAATACATTTGGGATTAATTATCCCAAAACTTTACTATAGTTGCTAAAATGAATGCTATTAGAACTCTCTTATCATTAGTAGCTAATTGGGATTGAAAGATACAACAATTCAATGTGAAAAATACCTTCTTATAGGATGACTTAGAGGAGAAAGTATGTCTGGAGATGCCAGTGAGATTTGGCTCAAATAGAAAATAAAAGGTATGGAAGCTGAAAAAAGTATCATATAAGTTGAAGCAATTTTTAGTGGTGTGGGTTGGACGGTTTGTTATGGTAATGGTCAACATGGGATATAAATAAAGTCTGAGAGACTATTTTTTGTGAAACACATGCTAGGGGAGTTTCGAAAAGAAATGAAAAAATTAAAGAAAAAAATATTTTAAGAATTTTGGGTTAAAGAATTGAGCATGCTAAAGTACTTTATTAACAATGAATTTGCATACTCTTGACATGAAATGTTTATATCATAAATAATTAAAAAAAAACATACCTATTGAAAGAAATGGGTAAGTTAGTATTAAAATCTATCTAGAATCCTATATATTAAATCATAAAATTAAGATGGTCTGGAAAACACAAGCAACAACAACAACAACAACAAGCCTTTATCCCACTAAGTGGGGTCGGCTACATGAATCCTTCATCTTCAGATTAGTGGAAAAATATCATATCAAAGATTAATCGAAGACTTATTTAGTTATTATTATATATTATATTGATTTTGCTTATACTTTTGCTGTGATGAATGAATTCATGCCCAATTTAAAGCATCACATCTTAACTTAATATATAGAATTCTACAATATTAAAAGAACTTTGGGCATATGAATTATATTAAAAAAGGTGGAGGTTTGACGCTTAAAGCATACATAAATTTACAACTTTAAATATTATATATCCTTAAGAGACAATTTCATGATTTAGAGAATTCAAAACAAAATATTGCAGTAAGATTTAGTGTAGAAGTTGAATTTAGATCTATAGCACTGGAATCTTGTGAATTGCTTTGGTTTTAAATTATCTAGAAAGATTTAAATGTTGGATGAAAAAGTCTTATGGGGGCTCTAATGTGATGACAAGCTAGTTATTAGTATTGTACATAATTTCATGCAATATAACTAGATTCATATATTGCTATTTATAGACACTTTATAAACAAGAATAACAATGGTATGATCTATGCCCTACTCATAAGCCCCATATGATTAACTTATTGACATTCTCACCAAATGATTATTATAGCTTTTCAAAAATTATCAAACAAGTTTGGAATGGATGACATTCATTTATTTGTTTGAGGGGCAGTGTGAAATCATGCATAGTTTTCGCTTGTTGGGACACACTAAGACTTTCATCTTTTTTTTGTTGCCTGATTTGATTTTATTAATCAGTGGAATCCTTACTGTCTATTCATCAATCCATGGAATATTTAATTATTTTGTATTATTTTATGATTTTGTATGTTTTCTACTCGAAGCTCTCTTAAGATTGTATAAATACTACACAAATGTTGGAATGAAATAATCAATTCTCTCAGATTCTTGTGAGATCTCAACCTTTTTACATTTGTATTAGCTGCATGTGGTTCTTGAGCGAGCAAATTGTGTGCGTCATCTGGATATTTAGCTCCTTTGAACATACGTTAATGGTAATGTGCTATAAAGGCAACTATGTTTATGTGTTACTGCAAAAATAAACTGAAGAACATACTCTAGGTAAAGTTTGGTGAGTTAGTTGAGGTTTGAGGATGCATTATATTGTATGGTAACTACATGTCTGAGTTATAATTGCATTTAATTGTTTGTATGTCATATGATCTTATATGCTGGATTAATGGCCAAGCCATGTGCTTGGAGACATTGAAGTTTAATTGTCAAGATCCTACGAGCTGGAATACTAAGCGAAACCTTGACGAAAAAAAACTTATATAACACTTCTAATCTTAAATAAAATCTCCAATCATACAATAACCACTACAATCTACAAATGATTTAATAATTTGTCCACACATATATATATATATACTAACAAAGTTCATATGACATGCAATTTAAACATAATTTAACATAACCGACATAATTACCTATCTCCAAGTTTCTACTACGAGCAAACATAACCCTCCCTTCTATCACCATTTAGTAGGATGATATCAAAAAAAAAATTAAACTAACAATCAATAAAATTCAAATGGCCAATTACGCTGTTACATTACAAGATACAAGAAGATTAAGATGATGGTTTTTTTTCCACAACAACAACAACAACAACAACAACAACAAGCCTTAATCCCACTAATTTGCTACATGAATCCTTCGCTCCATCAGGTCCTATTATATGTTAAATTCTCATTTAATTCAAGTATATTAAGATCATTTTTATACATCTTAACCAAGTCTTTTAGGTCTACCTCTACCTTTCTTAACATAAGAAATCTAATGCATCTACTCTCCTAATCGTCATCGGACCGACGCTTTATGTGGCCAAACCATCTAAGCGACTCTCCCTAATCTTATCTACCATCGGAGCTACTCCAACTTTTTCCTAACATACGATTTTGCATTCTATCTTTAAGGTAAAGCCACTCATCCACGAGCATCCTCATCTCAGAACATTTAACTTCCTTATTTTCTCTTTATCCAACATTCGCACCATAAGTCCTGTGTCTTACCACCATCTTATAAAATTTTCCCTTAAGTTTAAGTATGCATGTTAGTTTTTTTTTGTTTTCACATATACATAAAAAAAATTGCTCAAACAATCAAACATATCGAGGATGATAAACATTTCGTGAACTTTTACTTTTACATTTATCATCCATTTTAGAGTCACCACAAAACCTTTACCAAAAGAAAACCTTTATCAATACTCATCCAAAGGACAAGTTATTACCATTTGCCAATTATCGGCCTTTTTCGACGTACATATCAAGGCCCCAAACAAGATATAGTGAATTTCATTTTCAACATGTATATTCATAAAGATACAATTATACAACTACCATGATATTAATTCATAACTAACAAGAATCGCTTAACTTTATAAAATGACGTAATGACAATACGATCTAAGATTCAAGTTATTATCCAACACGTAAGAAATAAGAAACTATATCACAATTTATGAAGAAATAAGAAAATAATCACAACTCAAAGATAAAAAGTTATAATCATATAAACATTTATTTCATCACAAAGAAATTAAAGACACTTTTACCATAAAAGAATATAATTACCCATTTTAATTTGCTTTCTTCAATCTCCTTTCCTCAATGCTTCTTTCCTTAATCAAATTTTTATAATAAAATATACGATCAATATTAAAGAATGTATTTTATTTTATTCATTTCTTGCTTATATACTTACATATATCTTTTATTAATCGACATTCATCAATATTCATCCATTTTCTAAATCAAGTTAAATTAATCTTTAATTTATTTAATATAATATATGCCTAATTTGCTATATAATACTTCTAAATCCTATTAATCCTATTATTTTTTTTAATATAAAATATTAAGTTAAAGTGACTTAATATATTTCATTTAATGTTTATCATATCCCGTAAAATAATTCTAAATTAATTAACGCTTATGTATAAATTTTATTTTCATTTAATATTTATCATTTCCCAAGATGATTTTAAATTAATTAACGATAATATATAACTTAAATAGGTTTACTGCTTTTATTAAATTTGTAATTATATTTTATATGTAAGAGTTTAATACTTAATTATTTAATTATTTTCATAAATCTTTCAACATTTATGATTTACATACATAATCTTTAATATAATTAAAATATATTGTATATCGAAATACTTATGTAGGTATTTGTATAGTAAAATGGTCATTTAGATTTGCACTTCATTTTGAAATTGAAACTTATATAATATAAATACATTTCCCTTTTATAATATAAAAATAAAATTGTATTTATTTTATTATAAAAAAAACCAAAGAAAATAAACTTACTTATCTATCTGCCTAAGCTTACTCCGCTTCTTCACGCGCATTCCGTCACTTCCTCTCTGCAAGTTACATGACGGCCCTGGCTCAATGTCGACGGCATGTGGAGCCCACTTACTGGCGACTCCTTCTTCCTCAGACACTAAGACTCGTAAGGCACGACTCTCCTTCCTCCGACGACACACTAAGACTTTGCTAGGCACGCAAAGCCTTCCTCCTCTTTCTCCCTCTCCCATTTTCTCTCTCTTGTTGGGAGTTATGTTTCGGCAAAACGAAATCGAACTCCCCCCCTTTTTGACTTTTCCACTCCGAGACCAACTATCACGGCGGTTGGATTTTTCATTTTATTTATTTATTTTTCTGACATTCGGGTATTACAATCTTCCCCTCTTATAAAATTTCATCCTCAAAATTAAATAACAATAATAGAAATAAACATACTTCTAATTAAACAATTGAGGATAAAGTTTTCGTATTTCTGATTCTTTCTCCTATGTAGCTTATCGATCTATCCATGTTTTCATAGTACATGGACAAATGGAATTTCCCTATTCCTGAAATGCTTAACATTATAATCTATAATTCTCCTTGATTGTGAGATCTATCAAGGATCTACAATAATTTTGTTGGCTTCATCAGTAATATATTTTCGCAAAAGAGAAAAACAAAATATATTATGCACTCCTTGCATGTGAGAATGTAAAGCCAGTATATAAGCCACTTTCTTAATTCTTTCCAAGATTTCATATGGACCAATATAGCGTGGGCTCAATTTTTCAACTTTGCCAAGTCAGTTTGACTTTAAGAAATACAAATTCTCCCATTTCAAACTCTACTGGCCGATGTTTAACATCATAGTATTTCCTCTGCCTATCTTGGACAGCTTTTAATCTATCACGGATCAATCGGATCTTTTCAGTGGCTTCATCTACTACATCTGCATTAATGATTCTTCTTTCCACCCAACAAAGAATGTCTCATTTCCTTCCATACACTTGAAATTTACTGATATAATAAAAGTGTAAAATTCAATCAAAGCAAAATGAATTTCCAATTTCTTCCAAAATCAAGGATACAAAGTCAGAAATCTTCAAGTGTTTGAATTGTTCTTTCTCGACCATCGGTTTGAGGATGGAATCGATCGAAAGTAAACTTGTAAAAAGCTTGAACTTTTGCCAGTTTGAAATCGACATCCCGATTAGACACTATAGATTTTGCACCGTCAATTTCATCAACATACTTTCTTTCAAATTTTCAACATCGATTGTTTGATATGTATAAAGTTAGATTTAGAAACCTATCAATAATAACCCAAATAACATCGCATCCTCTTCTGGATCTAGGTAAGCCAACCACAAAATTCATAGCAATATCATCTCATTTTCACTCAGGTATTGGCAGGCGTAAAATTTCACTACTGTTCATCCTTAACCATCGACATTTTATACAAATTCAACTACACTTCTTTTCATTTCCGGCCATCAAAATATTTTTTTAAGATCTTGATACATTTTGTTTCTCGGATGAATTGTATAAGAATGATGCTTGTAAGATATCTTTCCTCAAATCTCCAACATCCTGAATCAAATTCGCCATACTTGAATCTCTCTCCATCAATTTCTAAATCTTCTGTATGATCTACTTTTACCAATTCTAAAATTTTCGAAATCTTATCATGGTAAAATATCTCATTTTAATTTGATTGTATAAGATTTGATTTAACAATAAAGATGATCATTTGTAGATTTAATAATTTTCAATTTTCAAATCTTTCATCAACTTTACTTTGAGATCAAACAATAAGTACTACTAGATATTTTTCTACTTAAAGCATCAACAACTACATTTGCCTTCCCCAGATGATATTGAATATCCAAATCATAATCCTTAATGAGTTCTAACCATCTCTTTTGCCTTAAATTTAACTCATTCTGCGTAAAAATATATTTCAAGATTTGATGATTAGTAAAAACTTCACACCTTACTATATAGATGCCTCCAAATTTTCAATACCATCTCACCAATAATGGGTTGAATAATTAATGAATTTTAATTCGCTCTAGCAATCACTCTTCCATTTTCGTAAGTAAACATCAAGCCTCTCACGATATAAATTTGAATTCCTTCAGATGGGATAATTAATATCGTGTAGTCATTAAACAATTCTTCAATTTTTGAAAATCTTTTCACTCGATCCACCAAACTTGTTCTTTAAAGTTAGCCTCGATAGTGGCAATGATCTGTAAATCCTTCAACGAATCTCCGTAATATTCGCCAACTTAAAACTTCGACTTCCGTGACTGGTTGGTCAGCCATTCATTTATTACTTTCGATCCAAATTCTTTCACTAGTAATCATGTGCTCCAAGAATATGATACTATTTAATCAAATTCACACTTTGATGAAAATTTTGCATACAATTCATTTTCCTTCATAGCTTGTAAAATAATGTGAAGATGATTTTCATGGCTAAATCAACTAGAATAAATTAGAATATCTAAATACAATCACAAATAATCTAAAAGGGTTTAAAAATTATATTCACGAGATCCATAAATACATGAATTTGTTAAGCGTAAGATATCACCACAAACTCATAAGTGATACCTGTATTGAATGCGATCTTTGGTATATCTTCTTTGATTCTCAACGATAACCGATTTTAAATTAATCATGAAAATACTCTTTGGTTGGTCAAAAAATCATCAATTGGGAAAGGGATATTTATTCTTCAATGTGAGTTTGTTAAGCTCTATAATCGATGCATAGTCTTAAGCTCCCATCGCTTTTTCTTCACAAATAATAGAGCTCCCAAGAAGATGTCTTAGCACGATAAATCTCTTCTCCAATTATTGCGGTGATTCTTCAACTCTTGTAATTCTTTGATCGCCATTCTATATGCTTTTCTTCTGAGTTTCTCAATTAAATCGATAAATCTATCTGACCTGGAGGTAAACCTGACAAATCATCCAAAAAAATTTCTGGATACTCCTTTACTACTGGTATATCCTCTAACTTATTTACCTCTTTAATAACATCAGTAACTTGAGCAAAAAAATCTTCATAGTCTTTTGTTAGCATCTTTTGAACTTTCAAGCAAGTAATGCTCTTGAAATTTGAATTCTTCTTCTCCGGAATATTGAATTTGACTATCTTTTACCACAATCTATAAGAAGATGTTTAGAATTATTTATTCCTAAAATCATATCAAATTCATATATTCGACTTATTCACTAAAAGTGAATGTGAAGTTCGTTACTTTTCCGCATCCAAACTTTCACGCTTTTCAGAACATTTCAGAATCATTTTCGAGAATTTTGGCATTCTTCTTGAAAGTACTAATGACATTTTCATAACTTGTAATCTCAAAATTCTCACATAATCCTCAGTTATAAATGAATGTGATCTTGATCAAATAAAACGATTTCAATAAAGATGATAATAATGAGTACATATAAAGCAAATATAACACATTATAAAATTGTAATAATGCTAATTTAAATAAAGACATACTTGTAATAACATCGTGAGTCTTTTTTCCGCCGTGAGTGCATAAACTCGAGGTGTGTGTTCTGGTTGAGTTTGAGATAGAAGCGATGCGTCGATTCAATCATTCTTTTTACCAATGATCCTTTTTGAGGTTGAGCGCTTGTCTAGATCATTGAAAATTTCGACTCAAGATAGAGATTTTGTCATATGTCCGGTGATGACACCATAGCAAGTGTTTGTTCACGAGACTCTCCTTTATGCCACATTTTGGGCATGTGGTATACTACTTGCTGGCGGCATTCGTATGACTTCTTCCCGATTTGATTTTTCGGTTTGACATTTTATTTTATCATTCCTCCTCTTCTTAATATCTCTCCTACACATCCAATTATATCCTTCTATCCCGCTCCACCGACAAAGATAGTCATTAATGGAGGAATCAAGTCGACTACATCCTTTAGTCCAAATAAACCTATGACATTTTTCTTCAGTTTGATATCAATTGAGTGCATACATTAAAGCATTATAAACTCGTATTGCATTATGTAATGATCTCCACTACCTCGATGAACTTGTCTTTGTCTCTTAGCGAGGGAACCAATCTAAAGTCTTCACAAAGTCCTCCCATGAAATAAAATTATGCCTTCCTTTAAACTTCTCTCAATTGTCGCCACCATCTCTCACCGTCTCAAAACAAAAGAAGCAACTCTTCTGGAGGGCATGACATACTTTCTAAAATTTTCTATTGCATCAACCAATTTTAGATTATCTATATCCGTCCGAGAAAAGAGGTGGTCTCATATCGAAATAATTTGTATTTGTCAGAATCCCACCCACTAGTTTGTGTATGTTGATTTCTTATCATTTAGTCATTCTTGTCATTGTGTAAATGCATCATATAGTGAATGCGGTTGCACCAAATTTTTTGGTGCTCAACCATCTCTATTTTCCCCATAGTATCTTAGAATTGATTCCATAGAAGCACAAATTATTTATAAGCAGATTCGCGTAATCAATATAATCATATGCAAATTTCTTCATAAAATTTATCCTCTTCCTAATGACTTTTTGATTATGATCATACTTATATCCCTAAATATAAAATCTAGCTCTGATACCACTCTTGTCACCCAGGCGCTTGGAATCGGCATGATTGGACGGATAAAAGAAAAACTTATATAATACTTTCAATCTTTAAATAAAATCTCAAATCATATAAGAGCCATTACAATTCACAAATGATTTACAATTTGTCTACACATATATATACTAATAAAGTTCATATGACAATTTAAACATAATTCAACATAATTGACATAATTATCGATCTCTTGAAGTCTCTCTACGGCGATAAACATAACTCTCTCTTTTATCAGTCATTTAGTTAGAATGATTACCTGAAAAAAAATTAAACTAAAAATTGAATAAAATTAAGTGGATCAATTATACTGTTACACTACAGTAAACAAGAAGGTAGAACTAGTATGCATGTCAGTTTTTTTTTTTCACATATACATAAAAGAAATTGCTCAAACAATCAAACATATGGTGGTAGGTACAGATAAACATTTCGTGTGAACTTTTATTTTTACATTTATCATCCATTTTAGGAGTTCTTTCACTCATCTAAAGGACAATAAATTCTATTTAATTTAATTTCGCTTCACTGTTTCCCCAGTCTGTAAGATGAACTTCACTTTCAACATACACATTCATGGCATACAATTATATTATTAATTCATGTAACAACGAAATCGCTTAACTTTATAGAATGTGAGTAATGATATATCTTCCATTTAAGTTATTATCCAACATAAAAAAACTGAAAATTACATCATAATTTATGAAGAAAGCAAATAAAATAATCGATTTGTAGTCGAAAAGTCATAATCATATAAACATGCATTTCATCACAAGAAATTAAAGACACTTTTACCATAAATGTAAGAACATAATTACCCACATTAATTTATAGCTTCCTCTTGAAATTTCTATAGAATAAAATATTGATTGGATCAATATTAAAGGATATATTTTATTTTATTCGTTCTTGTCATAATTATATATACTTTTATTAATTATCGCGTTCAAAATATTTATTGTCTATTTTTTAAATCAAGTTAAATTAACTTTTAATTTATTTAATATAATGATATGTCTAATTTGCTATATAATACTTCTAAATCCTATTAATCTTATTATTTTTCTTAATATAAAATATTAAGTGTTAAAGTGACTTAATATATTTTATTTAATGTTTTATCATACAAAATGATTCTAAATTAATTAACGTATGATAAATTTTATTTTCATTTAATATTTATCATTTCCTGTGATTTTAAATTAATTACGATAATATAACTTAATAGCGTAGGTTACGGTTTTATTAAATTTGCAATTATATTTCATATGTAAGGTTAAATACTTAATTATTTAATTATTCTTATAAATCTTTATTTATGATTTACATACATAACCTTTAATTTAATTAAAATATATTGTATATCGAAATACTTATGTATGCATTTGTATAGTAAAATGATCATTTGGATTTGCACTTCATTTTGAAATTGAAACCTATACAATATAAATACATTTTCCTTTTATAATATAAAAATAAAAATGTATTTTCTTTATTATAAAAAAAACCAAAAGAAAATAAACTTACTTCTCGGTTTGCAGTAAGCCCTTACTCCTCTTCTTCACGCCGCGACGTCGGTCTCTCCTTCTCTCTCCTACTTTGCAGACTCAGATGGCTCAATGTTGGAGTCCCTCACTCACTGGGGCTCTCCTTCTTCTTCCTCGGTGACGACACAAAAGACTCTTGGCAGCCTCCTCTTTCTTCCTCGGACATACGAAAGACTTCGGTTAGGGCACTAAAGCTTTCCTCCTTCTCTTTCTCCCTCTCCGTTTCCTCTCTCTCGTCGGACTTGCTTCGCAAAGCAATCGAACTCCCCTTTTGACTTTTCCACTCATGCCAATCGTGTCATGGTTGATTTTTATTTTATTTTATTTTATTTGTTTTTTATTTTTCTGACATTCGGGTATTACATTAATAATGTCAATTATGATTAACAACCATTTTAATGATGACATACAAGAACAAATATGGATCCTTTTTTTGCATGATGTTGGTTTGATTCGAACACTATAACTATCTATTTGGACTTTTCCTGAAAATACACTTTATGTACTTCATATTGTGCTAACCGGGGAGTAAAATTCTCAAAAACTATTAACGTGATGTTATTGGGTTCCTTGTGTGAAAAACTTGGCTGAACCTTGGGATGGTTAGATTTGGATTTAATATGTTCTGTGAATTCTCTTTAAATTTCAGGTTTAACTATTAACTTTTTTAGGGGAGCCATGTGTTGTGATCAGTTTTTGTAGCTTTCTAGGGCCATGATTTGATTTTTTTAATTTGATTTTGTAGGCGCCCACAAACTATCTTTTAAGTTTTGGGGGAGAAGTTTTGTCACATAGCAGAACGATTAGTAAATATCACTATTAATACTTTAAATGTTCTCAAATATATATTTTTTAAAAAACTTAATCTTATAACACTATTATATTCTATAAAGCAATGCAAATATCAGTAAAACCTGTAATTACTTTTTACAACGTGATAAGAGAATGCATTTAATCCATTTGAAAGTTGTAAAAATATGCTTGCAACTAGACATGCTATTAGCCATGCCAACTTTTACATTCATCTTGAAAGTTAAGATACCTCCATTATCATTTATTCTTCATCTCATTGAAAAAAATTGTAACTACTTTTTGGTTTGACATAATAACTATGCTGTGTCCTCAAAAGGAGATATTAGTTTAATTATAAAAATTTATTGTATTAATAATTGTTCTTGCCATGCTTTTATGGTTAATGCACTAAACATTATGAATATTACTAATTGGTGTTAAAGAAAATGGTGGTCTCAGGACTATTTGTGTGTGATTTGGGTCCCAACTTATTTAAAACATTCAATTTAGGTCCCTGACTCCCTAATATGATCCAAAATATTCCAACAGTTATAATTGATATTTAATTTGATAAAAATTTCACGTAAAGCTCACAAATGCATTAGAAAAATGTGGGTATTTGACAAGAATCTAGGTGCATGAAGAGCTTCATTTTTTGAAAAGTACCTTCATTCCATACTTCATTGATGAACTTTGCGTGAAAATTTCATCAAATCAAATAATGATTATAACTGGAAGACTATTTGAGGTCATAATTGAGGAGTCAAAGGACTAAATTAGATGCTTTAAATGATCTAGGATTAAAATGACCCCAATAAATAGTTTAAGGATCATTTTGACAATTTCCCTTTTATTATTACATGGTGAGTGTAGGAGGAACTGGGAGGGTGGGTTTGAGTAAGGACAGGCATTACATGGTTTCAAAATCTTAACTCTATAAGACCCTTTTCACTTTCTTTTCTTCAATAAACAATGTTGTTTCAGTTTGTGACTCTGCTAATGATGCACTTTCTTTTCTCTAAGTAAAATTATAATCTCTCTAACTTGTAATTCTGAGTAGATCCTGTTAGAGGCATATTTAATGTAAGTCTTTGTTTTTCTTCCTATAATGCTACCTTCGTTTTTCTTTGTGCTTTAACTGATGAATTTTTTCAGAAGTTCTTATGCAAAATTCTTTGACTTTTTTTTTATATTCTGACTCTTCGTTCCAGGGTGGCATATATGCAGTAAATGTCAGAAATCTGCAAGCTACATGTGCTATACCTGCACGTATTCTTTATGTAAAGTATGTGTCAATGAAGCAGAATTTACGTGTATTAGAGGGAAAAAAGGCTTTTGCCCATCTTGCATGGGTGCAATTTTGCTCATGGAAACAAATGAGAATACTGATGAGAAGGTAGGCACGTATATATTTTTTGAACATACAATTTCATCAAGCGTATTTCTTTATGTTTTTATTTTGTTGATTCATTTTCAGAGATACCTAAAGTAAAAATAATTAGTTAATCAAGCCATAAATTAATAAATGTCCATGAGTAGTGTAAAGTTTTACTTTGTTATTATTATTTATAAATGTAAAGAGTTTAGCTTATTATATGTGGTAAAAATGATAAATGTGCTAGGTTTATATAATGTGGAGTGAGGTGGACCAAATATGTTTTACATTACTTTTAATTTGCTTGGTAGTTTCATATTTTGTTGTTTGCAGTGAGAGAGTTACCTTGAGGAGAATCTAAAGGTCTAAATCTTTGAAAAATGCAAACAATTTGCATTGCGATAATCAACTTTAAATTGGAATTTTTACAATTTTAAATTTTAGGAGTCTATATGGATGTCTAGAATGTTATACAATAATTAGAATGAAATTCTTTTGGGTTATGGTTGCTATGCATGGCTCCTTCCTCTTCTTCAGTGCTGATGAATCATGGGCTGTTGGCTCCTATTCATTGAATTTTTTCTTTCTCTTGTTGATTTACGGTTCTTTTGCTTGCTACCAATACATGACTCTCCTTTATTTTTATTGCTTCATAAGTTATTTTCTACTGGATCCATGCCAAAAGAGGTAACAACATCTAGCTTTGGCAGCACTATAGCAATATCAAATTTCGATAATTATGTTATTTAAAGAAACTGATTGTAATTCTAAGTTTGTTTAAGCTATTTTTAATTAATTTGGTAATTATAAATGTTGTCTAAGGTATGTTCAAAACATGTTAGCTGAGGTTTAAAAATTTTATTAGGACGTGCAATTCTTGCTTTTTTCTGGATTAAGTTACTTGATTAAGTGAAAAAATTGAAGAATTTTGGGAGATGTTATCTTTTTGTATGGGAATATCATGCGTTTTTTTTTTGGTTATCTTCATGTTTCTTTTTGTCATCTTCTCCTTTTTCTGAGACTTTGTAGTTATTGGTTTGAAAATGGGAGTATAATCATATTTTCTACTACTTGATTCCTGTTGATTGAATAAATTTTAATCATGCATACCTATTCTCGTTTCTAAATGTTAGGTTTTAGTACAAAGCCATAAGATCTTCATCCAAATTGGCTCATGTTATTTTTAGGTGTTCATAAATAGCTTATATCATGTGACGCCTGCATTTTTTTTGTTGCATGATTTTTCACATTTCATTCGATTTACATTATATATTAGATTTTGTATTAGAGTTGAGGTTGTGTCAAGATGTGGGGCTAAATATTAGGATTATTTAGCTAATTAACAAAGTGGTGCCCCATGGAAAATTTAAAAAATGGTTAACTTGTTATATTTATAAGATCTAAGACAATATATATCTATTTAGAGGATGATCTAAATTTTGGAAACAAAATATTCTTAACCTAATGAACAAGAAATTGATTTTAATCCTATAAATGAACAAACCAATTTGAATATGCATTGTTAGATGTTAAGAAATTAGCTTGGTAGAAATACTCAAAATACTATTCCTTATTGTATATGTTAATGAGATTTATGATAATAATAAGCATCATATATATGATTGGCATGATGAAATAACTAATAACATAAAATTGAAACATCATCATTTGATGAAAGAATAGATTTTAAGAATTTTTTTCTAATTGGGTTATGAACATGGGTAATTTTTTCTTTGAATGCAACATTATCTAGTTATTGTCAAATGTGATTTGTTTAGTTAAAATTTATTAGAAAATAAGTTTTTTTGATTATCATGGAAAAATGAAGAGAAAAGCTTAATAAAGAACTTATATACATTTGAAAAACAATAATATCTATTCTCATAACATGATCATTTAATTGATGCTTTTAAAATGAGGAACAGAAGCTGTTGTTGAATTTATGAGTAAATATTAAAAAGTTGTTAAGGCACTTTAAAATATTGAAAGATTCCAAAATAATACTTTTAAGGTTTAGGTCTTTTGACGGGTGGCATTAAAATGAAGATGACACCTTATATTATTTCATCAACATTGCATTTCAGTTCATATTGAATTTTGAACAAATGTTGAAAGTTTTTGCTATTAAAATAATTAGTACATACATCAGTAATTTGTCATATCTCACAAAACCCAAACTCAAATAATTGAATCTACTCCATTTAGTGTAGCATTACCATTGTTGATAAAGATTATATAGGAAAATGCTTTGCAAGTACATTTGGTTCTAAAAAATGAAAGCATATTTAAATGTAACTAAACTATTCATTCTGCAAAAAAATACTCAAGCAAGAATTTAAATATTGATGTATAGGATGAGGAGGATTAGAAAATTAATGAATGAGGTGATATTCATGAACTCTGTCAATAACTAAGTGATTATGAAGATGCTTCGTTAGAATATTATTTAAGATATATTATTGTTGCACCTAAAGCTCAATTTATTGTAATTTTAAACATGATGATGACAATTTTAGGCTTATTTTGGGCAATAGAGATTATATGAATGTTGTGGCTACTTTAGTCATTGATTGTATAAAATAAAAACACAATCACATCATGTAAAGTAAACTAGCATGGGTAGTAAACTTCATTTTTTGTTACAAAAAGGATGTCCAGTGTTGTTCCAAGTTGCTATGTATAGCAATAAGATTTGGTGAATTATTTTTCGTATTTAGGTAGCACATATGTTGTTTTAGTTCTTTTGTTTTTACTTAGGTGTTGTTTATTTTAAAAAATCTAATTCATATGTTCTCAAAATTAATGGAAGAAGAATAATGTAAAACTTACTAAATATAGATTTATGACTACTTCACTTACAAAAGACTTTAGTGCTTATTCTGAGTTGTGAAATCCATGATTATCTTAAATTAATGTGCTTTTGAGGAAAAATTAAAAAAATAAAAGGAGTAATTTATACCTTATTAACTGTATAATTGAGGGATAATATTTTTATGAGATTTGAATATACTTGTAGATGTTAATCAAGTTATGCTTTATTTTTGAGATTTATATCCTATTGATCTTTTAGATGAATTACCACCACTCAGAAGCATATTTCCTACTGCTTTTTTCTTGGATCATCCTTTTATGTTTCGAGATCATAGGATGAATCTGATTGAATAATATAATTAGTTGGTTATGAAGAATACCAGAGTTGGAGGAGATTCTTTTTATTTTTCAAAAATATATGGTTATATTATATATATTGATCCAAGAAGTAAATAAGGATTATATTCTACCTAAAACAGGATAATATCCACATAAATACAAAACAAAACTATTTATTTTAAATTTAGAACTTCCTATTATGCATTCCACGTCTAAACAAAGTATGGAGTTTCTTCTTTGGCATGAATCAAGTGGATCTTGATTTCTTTTCTTGCTTGATTATATTGTATCCTGATTTTCTTCACTAATTTGAATCTATCGGATCTTGATTTTATTATTTTGAATGAATTCATGGGTTCTAACACACCCCCTCAAGCTGGAGAATAGATATCTTGTATGCCTAGCTTAGAGAGTATTTCATGAAACATTGCTCCACTTAGTCCTTCAGTAAAAAAATCTTCCAGCTGACTTTTTTGACGGCACATAAGACATTTGTATTGAGACTTCAAGCTTTTCCTTGAAGTGTTTTTCAATTTTAATATGGTTTGTACATTCATGTTCTATTGTGTTATAAGAATGCTTATTGCTGATTTATTGCCACATTACAATTTTTTAGTTTCTTTCCATTTGATTTTTAGGTCATTTAAGATGATTTTTAGTCATAATAATTTCTAACTTTTTGAGTTTATAGCTCTAAAATATGATCTAACATTGGATCTAGTGACCGTAATGTTTTTTGGCCCCTCCTTGTTAATTGATTTAATATTTTGTTCTTAGTAGGCTTCTCATATGAGTTCATTATTTCTTTTGAATAAAGTCCTTTACCTAGATTATCTTTTCGGTAGTGAAACATACAATAAGCAACTTGTAGATATGGCTCTTTTGGATCATGCATGAAAAGATTGATAATGCGAAGTTGGAATGCAGTATTTAGGTTAATATGGGCAGGGTTAATGAGTTTTCCTACCAATCTTTGATACATTTTCTTGTTAACTATTGGTTCTTCATTTGCTTTCACAAGTTTCTGATTTGCAATAGCTACAACCATTGGTTTACAACTTAGCTTTTCACTTTTCTTCAAGAGATATGGAATGTATTTTTGTTGGGAAATAAAGTTACCTTATTTGAAATCTTAATTACAAGAAAATATTTTAATCTTTGAAGTTTCTTGTTTTTTAAATCCTTGATTAAACATTATCATAAATTTTTATCTTCTTCAGCATTTCCAAACAATAATGATTTCAACATATGTTAGGAGTGCTGTCACTCCCCTTTAATTGAATGCTTCATGAAGAGGGTTTGATCTCATTGATTATTTGTACTCTATTCCTTTCATTACTTCAGCAAATCTCTCAAACCAAGTTTTTTGATTTTATACCGCCTTTTATGTCCATGCACCTTAGCAAATATTCTCTTCAATTTTGGGAGAAAAACTCAGATAAATTTGTTCTTTTATATCCCCATAAAAGAATGCGTTATTAACATCATTTTGTTCAAGTTGGTGTTGAAGTTGTTGCTAGAAATAATATAATTTTTATTATGTTCACCTTTGTTATAAAGCCAAATGCTTTTACTCCATATGTTTGTGTATGAGATCAGTAACCCTTTTTTGCTTTCTATCTTTAAATAAAACCATCGATCTTGTACTTCAAACTAAAACCCCATTTTATTCTTATTATATTCTTTATCTTCTATTATCAACAACAGATATGTAGAATTTCCTAGAAAGAGAATGCCAACATTTTATTCTTTTTTGTATGAAATTGTATCTAAGAAACATATTGCACTCAAATTTTTTTATTTATTTTGACTATGCACTATGTTCAATGTGAAATGACTATGGGGTCCAATTTTTTGTGCTTGATATGTGAGTGAGTTTATGCCTAAAATTGACTTCTGACATTTGTTCATGTTTGCAACTTGAAATTAAAAAAAAAGGGAGGGAAGAAATAAAAGAATTCAAACCCTAGAGGAAGTTGTTTAGCCACAGCCTTGCACGTTCCAAGTTGAGTGACCACACACATGATCGCACCCCGTGTAACTGCGTGGAAATGACCACGATTGGCTTAGACACAAATTGTTAAGGCTCGATCCTTTATAAGAAGAGGAGCCTTTGTGCAATGGAAGGCAGTTGTGGTCGGATGTGAGAGAGAGAAGGAAGCTGACCTTGCTTTAGCTGCCAATCTCTCCTTGCGTGACGCCGACCCCTACCCCTACCGTGCGTGTGTGAGGAAAAACGAGAGAGAGGGAGCCAACGTCCTCTTGTGGTCGAGCCTTTAACCGATCGATCCTCTTCTCCTTCGTGTGAGAAAGTCGAACCCAAGCCCTAGCCGATCCCCTCTTCACATGAAATAAGAGTCAAAGTTTCCATCTTTCCCCTCCTTAAATCCTAGGGAAGAGTAAGCAAGGGGGTTTTCATCCAAACGGAAGGAAAATGCCCTTTTAAGTTTTGATTTTAGGTAAATTTTGAAACAAAATTTTTATAATTAATTGTGTGCTCCATAGGGAAAATTGAAGGGCTTCTACTGTCGATCTTGAGTTCGATGCAAGATGAACATACCTTTCTTCGTCGATCTTGGATACAAAGCAAGGAAGAAGAGCGCGAGTGCACTATCTCGCAAATATAACACTGCTAAGCTACCATTCCGTTGAAATTAAAAAAAAAACTTGAAATTAAAATTATTTGAGATTAACTAAATCACAAGTTTTAAAATTTAATGACTCTTCTTGTCCATTGATCTTGGGTTCGGTCGGAAATTTTATGAAAATCTACACCATTGATCTTGGGTCCGGTGCGAAATAAATATATCTTCCTCTATCAATCTTGGATCTAGAGCAAGGTAGAAGAGTGCGCATCACACTAAATTTCGTGAACATAACACTAGTAAGTAATTATATTGCCAAAATTCGGTGAAAAGTATTAGACTTAAATTTCACACAAATTAAAATCAAAATTTAAAAAGCGGTCGAATTTTTTATTTTTCAATAGAAAATATTTTATAATTTCTAACGATTTAAGTTAAAAAATCACTCGCATAATCACGATCATGAACAATCGTCAATTTTTCGATCGATCAAACACAATGTATTAAGAACTTGAATATAATCTAATGATTAATATAAAAGCCAAGATAGCCTTGCCAAATAGCTAAAGATGTGTCTCATTTACATAACTATTGAAACTCAAATGTTAGCATTGTAATAGGTTTAAGTTTAATTGATCAATCAATTGTTTGATTAGATACAATATATTGAAGATATATTACATTGCAATCAGTTTTGATAAAATTAGAACTCATATCAAAACATAAATTGTGATACATAATTGAGATTGAATCGAGGATTCATCTCAAATTATAAATGAGATTGAATCAAAGATTCATCTCAAAACATAAATTGAAATTGAATCAAAGATTCATCTCAACAATAAAAGAAATAGAATCAAAGGTTCATCTTAAAACATGTAAATGAGATTAAATCAAAGATTTATTCTAAACATAAAATGAGTTTGAATCAAATATTAATCCCAAACATAAGTTGAGGTCAAACCATTCAAATTGGCTTTCCAATGGATGTAAGCCCAATTTATATCCAAATCTATATCTACAAGGCTAGTCATATATTTAATAATCAGCATTCCAAAGGAACGTAAGTTCAATCTAAAAAGACATTCTAATGGATGTAAGCCCAATATATGTCTGCAATGCATACTTCAAACCTACAACATTTTAAAGGGATGCAAGTTCAATATATATATTCATAAAAATGAATTACATTTAATAATGACATTTCAATGGATGTAAGCCCAGTTTATGTCTACAAAGTAGACTTCGAATAAAAGGCATTTGAATGAATGTAAGCCCAATATATGTTTGCAAGACAAACTTCTCTCACATTTAATACAGCTTTCTAATGGATGTAAGCCCAATATATGTTTGCAATGTAGACTTAAAACTCTCGACATTCCTAAGAAATATAAGTCCAATACATATATTCATGAAAATGAATTACATTTAATCATTGTATTCCAATCGATGTAAGTCCAGTTTATGTCTGCAAAGCTAACTTCGAGTAAAAGCCATTCCAATGGATAAGCTTAATATATGTCTACAAGGCAAACTTCTCTCACATTTAATACGACTTTCCAATGGATGTAAGCCCAATCCAATTGGCATTCCAACGAATGTCAATCCAATGTTGACAGACTTCAATCACATATTAAACAATGACATTCCAATGTATGTAATTCTATGTTTATAATGCAAACATCAATTTAAATTGACATTCCAAAAGGATGTAAGTCTAATCCAAATCGGTATTTCAAAGGATGTAAGTCTAATCCAAAATGATAGTTCAAAAGGGATGTAAGTCTAATCTAAAATGACATTTCAAAGGGATGAAAGTTCAATGCAAAATGATATTCCAAAAGAGATGTGAGTCCAATTCAAATTGACATTCCAAAGGGATGTAAGTCCAATTCAAAATTTCATTCCAATGGCTGTAAGTCTAATCCATATGATATTCAAATGGATGTAGGACTTCAATCATATTAAACATTAGCATTCCAATGGATGTAAGCCCAATGTTTGCTTTCAAGACAGACTTCAATCAACATATTAAATATTGTCTTTCCAATGGATGTAATCCCCATGTTTGTCTGCAAGGCATACTTCAATCACATTTAAATCTCAAATCATGTATCTTGTCCAAAGGACTAAATCATGCAAACAGATGATAGGATAATCTTACAACCTAAGTTTAACTTAAATAATTTAACAAATACCTGTAGAACAACTTTAGTCTACTCAAAATTCTTGGGAGGAGGCAATCCATGACTGCTAATCAGATTCCTGGATATTACGGATAATATTCCTTTGATGTTGGTAGACTGGGATATTAGTAGTTTCGGGATGACGAAACCGTGGGATTTTGATTGAGATTACTCTTTTTTATCCAAACTGTCATCCACTCTACATCACTAAATACTGATTTATATCGGAGATTAATGCTTATTTTCAACCTTAATTGAGAGTGTTGTCCTACTGTGATAAGAAGGGTAATTAATTATAGATGTTTGCGTTCATAAAAAGTAGAACCCAAATCTAAATAAACCCTAACATAAGTTTATGAGAAATCTGGTTGAATATAAATCAATCAGTCTCATGAAGAATGACCTCCTTAACTTTCTAGGATTGCTAAGATCTCCAAGAGTTTTTCTGAAGCGATTAGTTCAAACTGTTTAAATCAGATAAAAGCATAGAAAATGAATAGCAATAATAGCTTTGTTTTGTGATTTATGAAGGTAGTGGCATCAGCTTGAAATTTTCGATAATCGGGATTAGAAGTGAATTGTTGGTGGGATGTTTTTCTCTAGGCATTGTGTGAATTTCAGTCGAGCAGAAATAGTCATCCAATCATAGAGCCTGTGCCAAACTTTTCATGAAATGAATCAAAATATGATGATGAAAGTGCTCTTTCAAAGAAGAAACTAGGAAAGCTTCTTTTTATAAAAATGAAATTTAATGTATAACAAAAATTTACGTAAAAAATAGTTAATGAAGATTTCTAAACGGGCATGACCATGGAATGCAATACATAAAGGTACACCTGTTGTCTGGTATGTGGCATAAATACTGGATAGCTCTAAGCCCGGAACTATTCTATTTTCAGATTAGCCAATTATAAGCTCGAATATTTTTAGGTAAGTCGATTTAGTGAAGACATGATTGATAATGATATAGCAAGAAGGGGGTAGGTCTCGTACCATGATCAATCTCGAGAGACTTAACTGCTGCTGTTATATAGCTTTACTCCATGTTGTCCATGTGCAATGGGGTTTGTTGTATTTGAAGCTCGAAGCACAAACAAAGAGCACACTTAATTAATTAAGTGCACTCATAAGGAAGATTACATTATAGTACAAAGAGCACACTTAATTAAGTGCACATCATGATATTTAACAACTTTTCTATAAAATATAATTATAAAATGATATATTCTATTGTACGTCAAGTATCAAAAATGAAAAATATTACTTAGTATTAATTTAAGAGAACTAGAGATGTTTTACGAAAAAATTCTTTGAATGAGAATTCTAAAAAAGTAGAAGGAATAATCAAAGATATAAAGTGAAGTGAGTCATCTACATTGTGTGGGGTCATTTGGATTACCATGCTCTTGCCGGTCGGTTCTTGTTTGTGTTTGCTGACCCTATTGTGCTGGGTGGTGACTACGATTCCAATGTGATGGATACGGTCCAAGATTAATGAGAGACAATTTCTTCAGTTGATTAAAAACAGAATAGTAACATATATGAACTACAACAGTGTATCAGTAAATAAACACTCTTCATTCTAAAAACTTATGAACTAGTGAAATGAACAACTTGTGATGCCGTGCTTTATGCTAACGTGCTTCCAAACAGAGTTCAGCACGATGGTTTAACGTTGAACCACTCTGCTTCAAAAGTGCACTTTTGACATCATTGGTATTGCTATGGATCCCATGAGAACATTTATGAAGTTGTTTAATTCTTGCTTTCAATTGTGAGAAATGAATGATTCATGGGATTGACTTGGCTGTCATATTTTTACTTGTGTTATTGATGGCATGTTTGTGGAATATTATATTTTGGTGCAGTATTTGATTTCAAATATGCTCTTTTCATTCATTTTTTGTCGCATGCTACACCTTGATCAATGATGCTAATTTTTTTCTTCTCGGGTTTTTATTAACTACTTTTACAGGATGGAGTAGATTTTAATGATCGTAGTTGCTGGGAGTACCTTTTCAAGGACTACTGGTTAGAGTTGAAAGGAAAGTTATCGATAAACCTAGATGAAATTAGAAAGGCTAGAATTGCATCAAAGGTCTCTAGTTTAGACATTGTGAATGAGGAATCTTCAGATGATGAGCAAGGAGCCAATTCAGACAGATTCTCAGCTTGTCATGATGAAAGTATTTCTTTAAAAAAGAAGTTGAACCTTGCAAGAAGCACTGCCTGTGATTTCAAAGAAAGAAGTGCAAATGGAAGGGATGTACCCACCTGAAAATTCTTCTAGAAAGAGAATGAAAAGGCACTCAGGGAATGCGACTACAGACAGTTCAATTAAGGAGGGAAAAACTGATATCTCAGCTGTTCACCATGAGAACCCTTTGTTGATTAAGGGGAAAAAGAGGTCGAGAAAAACTGTCAATAAGGAGGGCACAGCTAATGATACTGAAAGCGAGGTTTCTGTTTGTAAGAAAAATTCTTCAAGAAAGAAATTTAAAAAGAAGTCAAGAAGAGATGCTGAGGAGAACTTACTCGGAGCTGTGGATACAGAATTAAAAATTACTCCTGAGGATGATAATTGGGCTTCTAAGGAGCTATTAGCTTTTGTGTCTCATGTGAAAAATGGTGATAAGAGTATCCTTTCATTGCGTGACGTTCAAGAACTTTTACTTGATTATATAAAAGCAAACAACCTTCGTGATCCGCATAGAGGAAGCCAGATTATATGTGATAAAATGCTTCTAGGACTATTTGGTAAACTACGTGTTGGACACTTTGAAATGCTGAAGCTTCTGGAGTCTCACTTTCTTATTAAGATCTCATCACCTGCATCAGATGAAAACCAAGGAATTGATGCAGACCCCATTGAAATGGGAAATGAAGCAAATAATGATTTGATCGCAAATAGGAGAGGAATAACACGGAAAAGAGTGGAGAGCAAGTTGCAAGCCAACTTTTATGATTATGCAGCGATTGATGCTCACAATATTAACTTGATGTATTTGCGACGTTCTTTAATGGAAGAGTTGATAGATGACATGAGCACCTTTAGTGAAAAAGTTTTTGGATCATTTGTAAGAATTAGGGTTAATGCTTCCAATCAAAGACAAGAAGTTTATCGGCTAGTGCAAGTAGTTGGTGAGTGTAACCACACCCCAGCTCTGATGCCAGACCCACATCTACACCTATCCATTCATCCAAACCTCAGCCCTTTTATTTTGTTTATTGCTGTCTTGAGTAAAGCATATACATGTCTAACCTCTTTCCCTATCTGCAGGATGCGGTACGGCACCTGAAGAATACAAAACGGGGAAAAGGATGACAGATGTGATGCTTGAGATAATAAATTTAGACAAGAAAGAAGTAATTACTATTGATATCATCTCAAATCAGGACTTCACAGAGGTAAACATGGTTGAAGTAGTTCATATTGTGTTGTGCTTCTTTCAGATTTGCATTTATTGTCAGCCAAATAACAATTGATCTTTTGTTTGATAATGCAAGGAATTCATTTAAGAGTTTACTGCAAAATTTTGATATTTAATTCATTAGAATATTTTGATCCTTTGAAAAATGGTGACTTATCACTTATTTATTAACAAAATGGATGACTTCTGTTTAGTTAATGATTCACATTCTATTTTATTGGCATTATCATTTTATTATTTAGTTGCTGAGCCACTTCCTTGTTCTGCTTTCATCTGAGTTAAACTTTTTATATACTTTATATTAAAGAAAAGTGAACGGGTGAGAAATATAAAATTAAAAGTAGATAACATTATTTACCAAATAATAAGAGAGAAAAAAATACAAAAAAAAGAAAATCTAAATACATGATCGATGCCATAACTGTGGCATGCTTTCAACATTGTGCTTGTTGATTCTAATAGCTTTTGATGCCCTTCACATCATGATTCAATCCAAGCATCGTGCATGCTCGTCTCCCTATGCTAGTGAATTATATTAATTGTGACCTATAGAAAAACCTCACAATTCTATGTGAAGTCTTGGAGCCATGATCTGCACAACTACCTAACATTCCATGCTTATCACCTTGTCTACCAAGAAGGTCACACACCCCATTTGGAAGCCATCTTACATAGTCCATGTCACATCTGTCTTCCATTCCTTTGCTCTGGCTCTGTCTCCCATGCCCCATCTGTCTTCCATTCCCCCCCCCCCCCCAAAAAAAAAAAAAACGGAAGAGAAGAGAAAAAAGACTTGCGAATTGCAGATAGAAGTAAAAAATGGACTCATTATCCATCAAGTGAGCCATCAGTTGCAAAACCTGTGATCTTTTATGTTTAATTTGATGATTAGACAAAGGCACTCTTTGCTACCATTGAGCTTTTATCTAGCTAGAGTTTTGCCTCTCTTTCTTGAACTTTGATTCAAACACATGGAATCATTTGTTTCTCCATAGATGGTGGTGGCACAAGATTGGAGCTTGTTGTGACCACCTCTCTTTCTTGATCTTTTATGTGAGCAGATGTGATGATATTCTTGCAATCTTTAGGATGTAATTAGCCCCTATTAAACCTCTGATGCTTTAAAAGAATGGAATAGACTAATTTCAATTTTAATGAATATTTGTTGTATGCTTTTTATGACATAGCTCATAGGATACCATACTTCTTGAGTAGTCTGTGCTTACAAAGTTGTAACTGGGCAACTTTTAGAGTGGCTTGAAGAGAATTTTTTAGATATTTACGGACTTGATGGAAAGTTGATATTTTTCAAGCTAAAAGGTATATAATGTATGATAACCCAAATAGAAAAATGTGAAGATTGCTTCACATTGAGAAGATTCAGGCAATCATCACATCCATCCTAGAACAATGTTGTTGACCCTATGATTGGATGCGCTAGTGTTCAAGTATTCTATATAGATTATATTTTTTTATGAGGATTTACATACATACCACGATTCTTATGTATTTACATATCTAATACCTAAACTTCAATTTTTGCATATATAACACCATAATTTTGAATATCACATCAGAAATACCATCATTACTCACTTTTAAAAAGTGAGATGCACCTTTTTAAGCATAGGAAAGTGCTAGATAAGTAAATATCTAACTTTATGTGTTAGATATGTAAATACATAAGAAATGTGTGGTATGTATGCAAATCTTCCATTTTTTTTAATGATAAGCTAGTCAAAATTTAAATCTTAGACACTTTTAAAAATAGAGAAGAAAATGATGTTGAAGTGTGTAATTATTTCATCTAGTTGATATCATGTACATGTATGGAGGACACTTGATAGTTGTTGAAATTGAAAGGAAGTAAATTTTAACACCTATAACTACAAGTACATGTTCTTAAAATGACATAAACAACATTAGGTTTTATGGAAAAAGATATTAGAAATTTGTAAGAAATAATTTCGACCACCTTGAGAAAATTAGAATCATTGAAAGAAAAATTTATTGTTTTGACTTCTAAAAATAATAATTATGAAAAATATCGAACAACAAGAAATTGACACTAAAGATAAGAATATGAAATTATAGAATTATTCTAAATGATTTATGGGTGTTAATATTTAAGTACATTGATAAACATATTAATGCATGAAAAATTAGGGGTGTGTAAGTACATCTCTAGCTTCTCAATATTTTGAATTTTCTATTAATGATTTTGGTAAGCCCTGGGTTAATCTAAGGTGGTTGTAATACCCTCCCTAGAGTGATGAATTATCAAAAAGATCAAGTTGTAATGCCTTCAAGGTTCTAATTTAAGTGAAGTCTATTTGGTTGATTTGGAAAATAAGTCAATTGCTTATGTTTAATTTTATCGACTCCTATTTGATCTTAGGATCTTGTTGAATCATCTTAATATGCATGTTAAAATACACATTACATACAAATAGAATAAATACTACTATTAGGTTGCCTTGTTTACATGATTAGGTTGTAAGACATATTAATTTTGTCGCCTTGCTTATAGATTAAAGTTGTATGACTCATTATTAGGTTGATTCTAATATTCATAAGTTCAACAAGCTAGCATATTGAAAATCATCATCCCAAGGCTCATTCCTTTAGGAAATTCACATATAGAGCAACATGTCCTATATTTTAAATTATGTTAATTTCATGCATCTGATGCAATTCAAGAACTAAAATGACATTCTTGGCTTTTTGATATATGCGAATCTCATTTTAGCTCAATTAATTAGACTCACAAAAACATCAAGAAAATCAAATATAGGTCAATTTGGTTGCCTTAGCTATAAGGCGAGTTAATATGGCTCATTAGTCAAGCTACTGAAATTGTATGATCCTTCATTCGGTTTGTCTTACCTAAAGATCGAGGTTGCTAAGTTCTAAGACCCACTATTTAGACTACCTTGTCTATAGGGTGAGGTGGTTTTATTTATCATATGGGTTGTCTTGGCCATATGAAGAGATTGTAAGACCCACTATTGGGCCAATTCTGATATTTGAGGATATAACTCTCACATGTGGGCATGCCAAAAGGTAAGATTGTAAGCCCTAATTTTTTTGGCAACTCATAAATAAAGCAATAAATCAACACATCTATTCTAATATATAATATATCTATATATCATATACCATTCTAATTGGGCAAAACATGCTTTCCTGATTTGACTACTAAACTTATATGCAATTTGATTGGATCCATGCATAGCCTTTGTAGTGTAGATTCTACATGGAGGAAAAAGCATTTTAATTCACCAAGGCATCTCACTTACTAGATACCCCTTGACTTCTATAGTTATGGAATCAAGCTTACAACCATGAAGCACACCCAACAAAACTTGAGCTAGCAGAAAGGGGTATGTCCATATTGTATGAAAAATGTTCAAAGTAATGTTTGATGATAGCTACTCAAAGGCATGTAAAGTTTACTCAACAACCCGATCATTGGTTGTTGCATGAAGTAAAAGATGTTAATCCAATACTCGGTGTATGCACGATAATATTCTTTATCTTGCTCATGCTCGTACAATGGTGAGGATAGGGAGGATAAAGAGTAACAAAGAAGACAACAACCAAATGAAGAGATAATCAGTGATAAGTTTCTCATTCATTTTATATAGGCCTTAAATTATGTGAGCCACATGCTTCAAGCAACTATATTTACTAATAATTGATGGTACTCCCATTAATCGATGTAGACAACTTTGATTGTACAAAGGAGACAAATGAGTTATGTTCTCTTAGTTAAGATCATATTTTACATTTCATTAGGATCCTCATATATGAAAGAACGATGATTATTGTGCAAGGGATAAGATTAAACAAATTATTTTTATTATGTCAAACTTTTATTGAAAGCATACAACAACAACAACAACAACACAACAACAACAACAACAACAACAACAACAACAAACCTTTATCCCACCATGTGGGGCCGACTACATAAATTCTTTTTCTCTATTGTGTTATATTAAGTGTCAGATTCTCATATAATTCCAATAAAATAAGGTCATTTTTAATACATTTAACCAAGTCTTTTTAGGTCTACCTCTACCTTTCTTAACATAAAGCATATCTAATACTTCTACTCTCTTAACTGGGTCATCGGACGACCGACGTTTTATATGACCAAACCATCTAAGGCGATTTTCTTTAATCTTATCTGTCATTGGAGCTACTTTAACCTTATCATGTATATATTCATTCACATTTTATCTCTAAGAGTAAAGCCACTCATCTACCTAAGCATTCTCATCTCAGCAACACCTAACTTAATTTTATGCTTCTTTTTTACCGGCCAACATTCGACGTCATACATCATTGTAGGTCCTACCACCATCTTATAAAATTTTCCCTCAAGACTAAGTAGTACTTTTCTACTTTTATTGAAAGCATGTGAAATTTAAAACAATGGAGAGTTGATGTGGACAACAAATTTACTCTTTTTGATGACGTGATTGAGATTGTTACACTTGGAATCATAGCTACAGGTCCAATCATATGTCTTGATTGGTAACACTTTGCTCGACTCGAAGCACCTAATTGGTATCATCCTATTGCTTGAAAAATTTAAGGTCCAACTAAATGCCAAGCGAATGCCACACGTATGACATTGTTAAAAGCCTCTTTGTTAAACTTGACTTGAGCTCAAACCAGCTCAAAGTAGGATAAAATCAAACTACTTAAATGCTGAACAAGGTGGACGAAAAAAATAGTCCTACACATACCCCTACATTGGCATGCACCCTTCAAGAATTTATGGATGTGTTTCCCACTAATCTGCATGAATCTTACCCACAAGCATGATAAATGATAATTTATCCGTACCAAAGTGAGACATGAAATTCAAATATTTATTTAATCATCCCTTAATCTATTGAGAATATTTGGAAGTCCACTTCTTTGCAAGGGAGATGCGCTCAATAATTGGTTTTAACTACCATGTACTATCTATACCAAAAGACTTGCTTTGGAACTAAAATTTTTTATAACACAGAATAAATGCTTCACCCCTACTGGCAACACATCAACAACATTGGTCCTTTGGTGGAATCTCAGTAGGATCACCAGGTTATAATTCTTTCCTTTTTGACTGTAAGAGTAAAAAAGACAGAAAAAAACCATTTTTCTTGTTCAATTTTTATGATTTTAAAAGGATTTGAAATAACTTTGACATCACAAATATATATGGTGGTTGATAATGTTTCAAAGCTGTAATTTTGGATTATATGGGGGAAGTATTGCTTATTGTCTTGATGATGATTACTCTAGGTTATGAAAATGATTGTTGATGTAGGTTTGCATTATTAGATTGTATCATTTGCAATACTAAATCAGCTATGGTTATTTTTCTACAATTTTCATTTGTGTGATTTATTTCTTGTATTTTAATTTTCACTGATGGTATTTCTTGTTTTCTAGGAGGAGTGCAAGCGCTTACGGCAGAGCATAAAATTTGGGTTTATTAGTAGGCTGACGGTGGTAATGCTAATTTTACTTTACCTAGTTATATTGTGGTCTAGTCATGTATATCAATGCTTCTAAGCAGGTTTATCAATGTTATTTTTTAGGGAGAAGTTCAAGAAAAAGCGAGGGTTCTACAGGCTGTGAGGGTCAGTGATGTGAGTTCCTTAATATTGCACAGGCTGGGGGAATTTTATATGTGATTTGCAATCATCTTGTACATCTTTTTTATTTGCCACACATGTGCTTCTTTTGCAGCATTTGGAAAGTGAAAAATTACGGCTCACCCATCTTCGGGATCGTGCAAGTGAAAAGGGAAGGAAAAAAGAATATCCTTTTTGTAAAATTGTTGAGTTTGTCATATTATTGTTTTTTTAAATAATTTATGCAGAATCAGCATCCTTAATTTGTGCTTTTAACATGATAAGTATCTTAATTTTAAATTATTTGTGAAAGTTAACTTAGACCTGTGTACTTCTCTTATCACACTGAAGCGAATTCAATTCAAAAAAGATAAAAGAGAGAAAAAACAGAAGTTACTAATGCCAGTAAGATATTTTTAGGTGGAGGATCCTATATCTGCTTGTTTTGAATTTGCATTTTATTTTGATAATATTTATCATGAAATTAATTTTTTTTTTAATTTTAATAGTTTGAGATGGTTTTCTGTGTGTTGTGCTTATTCTTTGGTTCTTTTGTTTCATCTCGCTTTGAGATATTTAGATTTATGAGATGTTATTATATCAATATTTTTTATTTAGGATCTGCTTGGTTTGCTGAAAGGTATGACGTAAAGTGCTTTCAAGAATATCAAATTTTTACATTTGTCTTCAAGTTACTTCTGTTTGTTTACTTTTTTCATAGTCCTACTGCATGTAAATGCTGTTGCATTTACTTTAAGTGGTTTATTTTATTTGCATTCCTTTCAATCAAACCAATTTTACTATGGATACAATTACTATTTTAATGATATTTTAACTTGACTACTTTTACGCATAGAGAATGTGTAGAAAAACTGCAGCTTCTTAGTTCTCCAGAGGAGCAAATGAAGAGGCTTAATGAAGTACCTGAAATACATACTGACCCAAAGATGGATCCTAGTTATGAATCTCCTGAGGAAGATGGAGAGGAAGATGAAATTAAAGAAGGTGCTTTAACCATTTTATTGATCCTTTATGTTATTCTACTATATTTGTAATCCATAAGTTCCAATTTGATTTATGCTTCTTGGAGGCTTTGGTCCTATTTTGATTTGCTAACATATATGTAGGTATTCCAATGCAATCTGCATTCAAGGGAAGGGAGTTAATTTTCCCACAAAAAGAAGATAGTTATAATTGGAGTGGAGCACTAAAGAGCTCAGATAATGTCATTGTGATGGGTGGAGCTAGACATAATGATGATTTTCAGAGCATGGAGTTACATACTACTGTGGCCGTAAGAGCAGGTGAGTTTCCTTCTAAGAAAAGTGAAGAAGATGAGAAGATTAATGTGGAAACTCAAAAAATAGAGTCCAAAGCAGTTGTTCTTGAGCCTTTGTCAGACATCAACGAACCTTTGAAGGAATTGGTAGTTCAAACTGAACTTAAATTGGAAACTTTGCCTGCTAAACTTGATCCTCAATCTAATACTGGTGAGACTGAGAAGATATGGCACTATAAAGACCCATCTGGAAAAATTCAGGGGCCATTCTCAATGGTGCAGTTGAGGAAGTGGAGTAAGCACTTCCCATCAAACTTGGGAATATGGAGAAAATCTGAAAGGCAGGAGGACTCCATATTGCTAACAGATGCACTAGCTGGGAACTTTCAAAAGGACCTACTACCTGAGTGGGTACCTGAGGATATCAAGCCCACTCAACTTCTGAAAACTAGTGAAACAACTTCAGTGGTGAATTCAACTCATTTAAGCTCCCCATCCCCCTCTATCATTAATTCTAGTAAAACGCAGGGAACTGCTACTTCACTTTCAATTTACATAGAGCAAGGGAAGCATTCTAAATCTGATGATGTGGGTGTTCCTACTGGTCAGTCTTCTCTCGTGTCACCTTTGGCCTATCAAAATTCTGCACCTCCGAATGACAAAGCTGTCAGCAACGTTGCTTGTACTGATTTAATTGCCAACTTGGACAGTAAACATGGCACAGGAAGTAATGATTTTTATAGAACTTATAGACATGAACAGGTAGTGGCGAATGTTGTACATTCTGATTCCACTCAAATGGTTTCCTGTCAGGTGATTGAGTCGCATAATCAGCCTGTAGTCAATCCATCCAAAATTGATCCAGGCAAGAACCATCTTGAACAACCTGGCACAACTCCCGGAAGAAGCATTTTGTCCATTAATGGTAAGGGTTCAGATTTGTTCTAGTTTTCTGTCTTTGCAACTTATAACTGTTTACTTACTAATGTCTTTTTCCTAAAGGGAGTAACATACAACCAAGGACTGATGTAATAGGTGAGGTATCAGCACTCGAGGAATCTGCTACTCAGAAGCACTTGATTATTCCTCTTAATTCAGACAGTTGTAGTAATCATGGCGTACCTAAGCTGACAGACAAGTTGATTGACCATAGTACTTCTAGTACAGAGTCTAATACAATGCCTGAAATATCACCATGTGATTCTTCCCACACAAGGTACAGAAATGGTGGAGCATTAGATGTGAAGCCTACAGTACTATCCAATACTTTGGAATCTGTTTCACCTCAGAGATCAGATGCTTCTACATTCCCTAAGCCCGTTCCTGAAACTCTACAGTCAACATATACTAACTCTTTCCTACAAAATTTAGGCACTTCTTTGGCCACCTCTATACACCCTGTCAATTCACATGATCAGGCTCTATCCCAAAATGGACAGCCTAATAATCTAGTTCCTCAGACCATCAACTCTTGTACCTGGAACCCGCCTAATGATACGAATGGTAGTGAACAGTCAATGCCTTTGAATTCGCCTGCAATGCTTTCTAGTTTAAGTGGCAGTGTTTCTAGCTCAGTTAATTGCCAAAACACACTGCTAGTTTCATCTGATGGTTCTATGCCATTCTCATCTCCTCAATTGAGCAATAGCACAAGTGCAGTAACATTTCAACCGTCGAATATGAGTTGGGGTAGTGGGACTCCCGAAGTTAACAATCCAGGTTGGCAAGTGCCCAATCAATACCAAAATTTCAGTAATGTGGCAGCTGCAGTTGGGAACTTGTTATGTGGTTCAGGAGTACAAAGCGGCTTAGGAGCTACAAACAATCTTGGTTGGGGAATGATGGCACAGGGGAACATGAACATGCCTTGGGGAGTACCACCAAATTCAAATATTGCTTGGGGCCAAGGTCTTACATTTCCGCCGCAGGGAAATGCACCATCAAATTTTGTCTGGGGAACCCCACAAGGAAACACGATCCCAAATGATGGCTGTAGGCCACTGGCACAAGGAAATGTTTCTCCATATCCTTTTTGGAATGTCCCTATGCAAGGGAATACAAGCCAAAATCCTGTTTTTATGACCGCACCTGTTGTAGGGAATATGAATCAAAATGCCTGGGGAATTCCTAACCAGGGAAATGCCGGTGCAATTAACACTCCAAGAATAGATTATGAAAGCAAAGCCTCAGCTTGGGATTCACCAAAAGAACCCCCAAGCAACTCAAGCTTCCAAAAAGATAGAGAGAGAAATTTTGGCTCAAGAAATGGCGATTTTCGTGGCACCGGGTTTGGGTATGGCTCTGGAAGGCAGTCAAGGAATTGGATGCCTTCAGGTAATACAGAGGGGTTATCTAGACCTCCAGAAAGCACAGGAATATGTAAGTTCTTTGAAAGTGGTTACTGCAAAAAAGGGGCATCGTGTAATTATATCCATTCATCATGACCAATGAAGTGGTGAGGTCTGTACAGTGTATTGAGTTTTTAGTATTTAGATGATTTACTGCTGTGAATGTTTGAAGTCCTGCAAATTTTGCAATGTATTATTCAAGTTGCAGTGGGAGTAGTTGTGATGTTGCTGTGACCTTTCTTCCTTTCTTGCTTTTCGCTTCAGTTTGATGGTCAGCAGGCCTTCATTATTTATTTAGCCATTAACTTACTAGCTATTTTGGGAGGTCATACTAACTATATTTTTCCTATGTAAAAGAATGTTTCGAATGCTGCATGTGTTGAATAAGGCAATGACTAAGTAGATCGCAGCTATATTTTTCGTCCATGGGAAGCAAAAATAGGTTGTTTAAGAAAGAGAAATTCCTGAGTAATTTATAAGTTTGCTGGTTAGCGAACGTTTTATAGAAGAAAATTTCACCAAAAATGACCCAAAAAATTGTTGGTTTGCAGGAATGCAAATGAGGTTATCTTGCTGCATTTACAATTAGAGATTTAGAGTACATGCTATTATATTTCGTTTTTTTCCTTGATTATGATACGCAAGCAAGGTTCGTACTAGTGGAAATAAGCATCAGTTGGAAGACCATTATACAATTTTAATGAAGTGTTTTTCAAACATCATGTGAAAACCTTCATTTATTTGGGACAGCAGATTAAAGACTATTTCAAGCAGAGCTGCATTCGGGCATCAATGTATCACAAAATGATCGGTCTGCATTTTTTTTACATGTAAGTTTATGCAATGTAAAATATCAATGGTTAAGGGTAAGAGGTTTTTATGGGTTTCGGCCATCAATCCTTCTTATGATGCGCAATCAACACTATGTAAATGATTTCATGAACTCAAAGCTAGCCTTCTAAGATTCTTTAAGAATCGAAAAAGTAAAAGTCCCAAATTATGCACAATCCCAAATTATGTTAACAATGGCTTAGTATACATATAAAACCTCAAGTCCTGATAATATTGGATAGAAAACTTTTGCTAAAATCAAAATAAGAATTGATAAACTACAAGGTAAGAATTGATGATCTTCATTTTTCATTTGATCATCTTAAAAGCTTGGAGCACTTGCAGTGATTAGATAAAATTAAAGCTCATTCACTTTTTGAAAATAAAATGGAGTAAGGAACCCCTTAAATCTAAGATTCATTTCACAAACTGAAGAACAAACTGTATTTTAAAATGATTTGGAGAGATGAAAAATAGGTTTCAATTTTTTTGATGAGTTTAAGGGCGTGTTTGAGGGACCATTGTAGCAATGATATGTTTTCGCAAGACATATACATTGTTTGATTGCGTATGATTGTATTTTAAAAAAAAAGATAAAAGTTATATTTTAACTTAATGCTTGATGAAAATTATATGACTTTTACAAAAAAAAAAAGTGATGTTGCATCAGCGGCCTCATCTGATTTGAAGTATTTTGAAGAATCAGAAAAAGTTATATTTTTAAATTGATCCATTGGTCATCGAAAGTTATTGATTTTACAAAATAAAAAAAATGGTATGTTTTTGCATCACATCGTTGCCTCATTTGATGGTTGTGTTTTGATTTTGAATATTTTGAAAATCTGAAAAAGTTATATTTTCAACTTCATTGATGGAGAATCGAAAAGCATGATTTTAAAATAAAAAAATTTTGTGTACTCGCACAACTTCATATATCTTTTTAGAATCATTATTTTTTTTTAGATAGTTATAGCTGACTCAAATACACCTTAAAAGTTGATTTGAAATTGATTTTGAAAACTCTTATAGTAAAACTTAAGACAATCGTTGAAAAAAAAAGTTTACTAAGATAATACAAAAGCTTTAACTAAAAAGTGTTTTCAGATTTTTGAAAAACTTTACGACGCTGCAAAAGAAATGCAGATAAAATTTTGTGAAGAAAGGCTATCTAATTTAATCATACAACACTTCAAAAAACCTCAAGAAGATATGCGATGTTATCTTTGAAATGTTGCTATAAATTACTTTCCCAATAGAAAAAAAGATTTTCAATTTGAGAACAAGCACTTAGAAAAGTCTCAGTTTTTAGGCTATTGTTTTAGGATGAATCGGTTGTATATAAAGAAAATGTAAAGATATAATTTTGGTTTAATATTAGAATGCTTTAAAACCAGTTTAGGTAAATAACTAGTTGAAAATATCATGGGATCACATGTTGTTATTTAAAATCAGATTAATTAAGAAATGAAAATGATTACTTTTGTGTTTGTTTACAAATTTACGCTTTTTTTTTGTTTGGTATCAAATGTAATGAATGTGGGTTTGACATCATGGCAAGGGGCAAATGACGGCGCGGCTACGGCGATATGGCGGTGTAACGGCAGTCACGATCACTTTACATCGGCAGGCGAATTCCAAATACACGAAACTAACCTTTCCTAGATTTGAAATACCGAATTTTACTTTACTTCCAACGCGAATGTTTGAAATATAAGACTTGAATGCATTCCAAAATAATCAAATAACCTAAGTACTTGGAATAAAATGATATATATATATATATATATATATATATATATATATATATATATATATATATATATATATATATATATATATGTATATGTGTGTGTGTGTGCGTGTAATGTGTACATTTTTAACATAAATTTTATAATAATTATAAAATTTTAATAGTAGTAATTATTTTTAATTTTTTATATATTTATTTAAAAAAAAAACTATGTATGTTTACATAAGATAAATTTAAATAAACATATTTTTGAACAAGCCAAATAAAAATAAACTATGAGCTTGCTCAAGCTCCACTTGTTTACACCTCTTAGAAATAAGTTTAAAGGGTGATGGATAATTGAGGACCAAAACTAGTTACTAGGAGTCGTAGTTTGGCTAATTGCAAAGAGGGATTTTATGGCTTATTTGATGGTTATAGAGTCTAGAGAAAGTTCTTGGAAGTTTAAGAATATATAAATGGAGTTATTTCTATGCTTGTGTAATAAGATAAAGTATATATTTTTTGGACATTTAAGCAAATTTAATCACAAATTAACACACACAATGCATATGCAGTGGCTTGAACTCAAGACTTCTTAGTTGAAAGTCTAAGTTTTTAACCATTAGGATAAGACGCCTTGAATAAGATGAAGTAAAGATTACTAATTACTAAGAGAGATAATTAAGTTTTGAAGTGAACAACACACTTAAAAGAGGGTTGAATTAGTATGTGCTATTTCTTTTTTCTTAATTTTTTATTTAACAAAAAAATAATGTTAAAAATAAAATTTTAATTTAATATTTTGAAAAAAATAAAAAAAATAATTTTGAAATCACAATGAGATATACAAATTTTAATTTTCTTTTAAATAATGAATCTAGGTTGACACCACTCATGGCTCAACAAACATCTTATAGAAAACAACTTAGCCAACTTTTAAAGCCTCATTAAATATAGCCTAGTTTGATAGTCAAATCTAGACTTAACCTCATCCTTAGCCTAATAAATTTTGGATAAACATTCTTAATAGTTAAGAATAATTAATTTCTATCTTTGGCAGCCATCCCATACCTTGGCACACTATGCTAAATGGACTTATCCTCAAGCTTGAAATCGTAAAATGAAGGTAAAGAAATTCCATTTTGACTCGCACAAAGCTTTCATGTCCCTCACTCTCTCATAGCTGTCTTCTTCCATATTCCACCTCATAGAGGAAGTCATTAGGATAAGAAGCTCAATCAAATCCTTAAGCCCCTATTTGGAAGCACTTTTTATTATTTTTATTTTTGTTTTTAGAAAATTGAATAGAAAAATGAAAACTATATTTGTTTACTTATTTTTGTGCTTTTGTTTTTTGTTTTTAAATTAATTTATTTTTATTTTTAAAAACATTAAAATTAGATAAAATCACCTTGATTAAAACTTGGGACCCTCTCACAACCCTCTTGCAAATCTCTCACGAGCCTTAGCTCTTTTCTTTCTCACCGTTTTTCTAGCCTCCTCCTTTCCATTTCTCCTCCATTCTCACCTCTCACAACATCAACACCAGACAACAACCCAACACCGCACATCGACGCTGACCCAGCTAGACATGATTCCCTTCACTAGACTTGGAACTTGTCTCTTGAGCTCTGGTGGCTTCTTAATCTGCACGGTATGCTCGAATCCCGGCAGCTTTATTCTTCTTCCATTAAGTGAAAGTTGATACAAAGATTAGCGAATCTTTCATAAAAAAGAGAAGCATTACTTTAATACAAAGATTAACAGCTATAGAGAACTAGTTTTTTTTGTTTTTGTTTTTGTTTTGCTTTCAACATGGAACTCAAATGAATAAGACAAATTTTAGAAGATAATTTTTTCAAGCTATTATATTTTTGATGTAGAAGTTATATTGACTTGATCTCAAATTTCATTGGAATGAAGACCTTTAGTTGTCACAAATGATTTGTTTGGGGCAACTGTAACTTTTTTGAAAAACTGATTGTAGAAATGTGAAAAATAATTTTTAAAATATACAAAATTCTTTTTGAAAAATTTAAATAATGATTGACGTCATCACACTCTAATAATTTTTGTTTTCAAAAGTCGCTTTTCATCATAATTTTTTTTAAAATACAGCCAAATAGCTGATAGTCAAATGTAGTGATCTTTTCGCTTTCAAAAAGCAGACCTCAAATGTACCTTTAATCTTGGGATATGAAAAGTGTGATTAGGGTTTAGCTTTACTTGATTAGCAGGATATGCTAAAAATGTGAACAGTGTGATGAGGATTACTGCAGACATGTTTAAATTTGATCCATTTTTCGAATAAAATAAAAATCTTTGCCGTTAACTATTAAACCTATTACTGTTCTAGTTCATGATCTCAAAGAGTTTAGTATGTAAACTCAACAATCCTCATACAAATCTTTCTATTAGTTGATCCTTAAAACTTAACCTTTTAGAGATGAGACTAATAACTAAGAAGATGACCTCGTCTTCGTCCATGATTGACCCACTCACTACTATTTTTTTCTATGAACTTTCTTCCTTCTACAATGATGTAACATAATCACTGATTCATGGAAACTTTTCAAGCCATTATAGATGCACATCAATTTTTTAATACATCAATCTTTCTTTTTGTTGAATTATCTGCTAACTTAGCTCCTTACAGATTTCTATTCTAAATACTTGTGTTAATTGAAATCTAATCAATGTTTAGTCAACTTTAACCAACTAATTATGTTATTGTATTATAACATGTCAAATGTAGAGAGACTATGAAATAAAACTGACCAAAAACAAAATTAAAATTGAAAGTCAATATATTTTTTATTGCCGACTAGATGATCTACTAGTTCCTAAGTTCATTCATTTGTGGTTAGTTGTTCTGAAGTTTGAGCTTTGGCTGGGCCTCTTATTTTGTGTTGTTTTGGTTACTGACTATTGTCCAATGCTGCTGCTAAGCCTCTTGCTTACTATTTGATGGTGTCAGCAAATTAATGCTGCCCAAATCTGTTAATTTAGCCATTGATGTTTAATGCAATCTGTAGATGATATTGATGGTTCTTTTAATTTGTTTAAAAGAATTTTTTGATTTCAATTTTTTTCCTTTGAAATATGTAGACAATACTTTGGTTTTTTTGAGTTTGTATTTCGATAAATTTTATCATTATACAAAAATTGTTGTTTTAAAAATTAAATGTTTAAATTTATTTAATTTCATCATTTATCATGAAAGCATAATATTTTAATTTAATAGATCATGGATTTTGAATTGAAGGAAACTAGAATTGATTATAATGCTATCAATTTTATAACATCTAAAGATATTTGATCAAAGTTAAATAAGATACTTATTTAATAATATATTGAATTTTAAACTCATATTTATTACTTATAATATATATTAACTATGTTTAATTAATAATATTTAGGTTAATAAAATTGTAAGAACATTCCATAGAAAAGGATATTCAATGTATGAGTCTCTCTATCAGTTTTATAATAATATTACTGCAATTAGCAATCTTCAACATTCATCCATCAAAATTCTGTGACTTCTTTCAAACATTAAAGAAGAAGAGGCTGAAGAAAGTGAAACAAAATCTATAGATGGATTTATGAATAAAAATAAATATGATGATGTTGTATTTAGCAAAGTTATCTTAAAAGCAAGCTAAGAAGATAAATATTTTAGATGTTATTGCTAGTACATTGTACGTGTTGAGTGAAAGTTCAAAAGAAAATGTTGACAAAATAGAAAAGAAAATGTGTATGCCATCTAGATCTTCATTTGGATTAATCAAATCATTATTGATCAAATGCATTAATTTTCTTAATTTAATTGAACATCTAAATGACGTGAACTACTCTAAGGCTTCGTAAAAGTTTTAAAAAATTCAATAAGGATGAAAATGTTTCTTTATATGCTAAATACAGAATGAGGGGTTGGATTCTTTGAAATAATTGAGTATTATGAAATTATAAAGTATTAATAATGCACATTTAAGTTTGTAGTGATGGTTTGTCATTGGAACAATAATGCACATTTTTTTGACTATTGATTTATGCATATATTCATATTTTAGATTTATGATCATTAAGTGCAGCAAATAGGATGAATGAATGTTGTGTTAGCTTATATAATTGTCTACTCTACAATAGTAAATTTGTCCACATTTTGATGAAAAATACTTTTGAAATTGATTTTTTTAATTTACTTGAATTTCATATAGGTGAAAAAATGAATTTAAATTCAGATATTAAAAGTGATTTTGATGAGGAATTTATTTAACAGTTGCCCTTATTTGTGTTGATGATTACAATAAGCATTATTTAATTAAAGAATCATGTAGAATATCAAGCCTTCAAGATCATAACTATATCATTAAAAATGCTTCGAGGCCATCGAGCTCGATATTTAAAAATTATAGAATAAATTCTTATGTACTATTACGAAGAGTAAGCGGTTCATTTTAAAAAGACTTTGAAGGCAATGTCATCTAGAAATAAAATAGTTATTCTTTCATCATTTGACATTATCTACCCATGATCAAATATAATCCGAAGTATTATTTTTTTATGGTATGTTGTAATTTCAAAAAATTCTTAACTTTTTGATTTTTAGCAATATAATATGCTTACTTAGAAATTTTATAAATATGATTGCATTGAAGAATTGATGGAACATATGTGATTGCACTTACACTTAAAAATGATCAAATTCCATTTCAAGTAGAATATAAGGAGTGAACTAATAATATAATATGTGCATATGATTTTGTTGTAAAGTTTACTTATATATTCTCTAATTGGGAGGAGACAACAAATGATGTTAGAGTTTTTTTTAGAATGTATATCAAATCCTTAGTTAAACTTTTCTAAGCCACTATAAGGTATGTTGACTTTTATTTTAATTAATAATTTTTTTTTTGAAATTGTTGAACAAATATTTTATTTTTAATAACTAATATATTTTTAAAATAAGAAAATATTAGTTGGTTGATTATACATATGACACAAGTTAGATTTCTTGTCACCATATAGAGGATTAAGATATCATCTATGTGATTATTACAAGGACACTTAACCTCAAAGGCAAGAAGAACTTTTCAATAATAGACATTCTTCTTTAAGAAATATTATTGAGTGATGTTTTGGAGTTTTAAAAGTTAGATTTTCAATTTTTAAAAAATGCCTCCTTATTATTTACAGATACAACATTATATTGTAACTAATTGTTGTGCACTTTCTAATTTTATAAGATTATAATCTAGATTAGTTGAGATGTATTAAATTCAAAATTTTATAGTTGATATAGAAAGAAGATTTACATCAACAAATATGTTACATAATACTATTAAGGTCAATGTTACTCAATCTTAATTACAATATATAGTTCACTTTTGTGATTATGTTGTAAGAGAACTATAGAAACATGCATATAATAGAGTTTAGTGATCAATTTTCTTGTTTTATTGATCTAGATGTTGAGAGTTCTCAAATATTTATAATCATATAATATGTGACTTTTTTATATTGATTTTATAGAATGTTTTGTATCTTTATTTTCTAATTTGATTAAGAAATATTCTAATTGTATTATTGAACATATTAATTCATTGTATATTGATTAAATTTTATGATAATAGTGATTTTTACTCAATCTCATTTTAAAATAATTTTAGAATGTAATAATCAATCTTATTATTTGACCTTTTAATTAAAATTTTTAAAAATGACAAAATCAAATATATTTTATTAATTTTTAAAAATAAAAATTCATAAAAATATCAAACATATTTCTATTTTATATTAAAACAAAAATAAAAAAAAAATAAAAAAATTGAAATAAAAAATATAAACAAGTAAAAAAAAGACAATGATTCTGAACATCCTCTAAATCAAGGAGAAATTATTAGGGTTAATTTTTAAAACATGCTTAATTAAAACTTTAATTATATAATTAGGCACAAAAAAAATTTAAAAATAAGCCACCTGCTCAACTGAACAGACCGGTTAATTTTTTTTTAAAAAAAGTTCAAAAAGTGGTATTTTGGTCGACGGAGTCATCCGACGCCGATCGAGCGAAATATCGCAATCATTATAAAATTCTCCATGACTTTCATGTTGATCAAAAACTACGAATGCAGCCAAGTATGCCGCAGTTTTTGCAAATGCTCGCAAAAACTGTGGTGCCTAGTTGGAATATCAGACCAGCCGCAGTATTTTGGCCTTATCAGACTCATCCGACATCAGAATCGTGCGAGCTTGGTATCATTAGAATCGTAAAAAAATTTCTCACAATTTTATTGTTGACTAAAAACTGTGAATACATCCTGGTACGCCGCAGTGTTTGCAAATGCTCGCAAAAACTGTGAAAACTGCGGTGCCTAGTTGGAATATCGGACCAGCCATGGTAGCCGTATCGGACTCATACAAACTTGGTATTGTTATAATTATAACAAGAATCATAACGAATTTCACAACTTTTATGTTGACTAAAACTGCGAATATGGCTCGGTATGCTACAGTTTTAAAACGCCACAAAAAAACTTCGCTTTTGAAATATCTGACCCAGATTTTTCGTATCGGACTCATCCGATAATGATTCTAAACATCCTCTAAATCAAGGAGAAATTATTAGGGTTAATTTTTAAAACATGCTTAATTAAAACTTTAATTATATAATTAGGCACAAAGAAAAATTTAAAAATAAGCCAGCCGCCCGCTCAACTGGCAATTGACATCTCGTTAAATTTTTTTTTTAAAAAAAGTTCAGCGTATTTGGTCAGACGGAGTCATCCAAATAGTCGAATTGGTATCGGTATCGTTGGAATCATTATAAAATTATCCAACTTTTATGCGACTTTATCAAATGCGCTCCAGGCCGCAATTTTGCTAATGCTCACAAACCGTAATAGGAATATCACGACTTATTTTGGCCATAAGACTCATCCAAAGATCGGCGCGAGCTTGGTATCATTAGAATCCTAACAAAATTTCTCACGATTTTAATGTTGAATAAAACTGAATATGTCCCGATGCTGCGTTTTGTAAATGCTCGCAAAGCGCTAGTTGGAATATCGCTGCCCATGGTATTTTAGCCGATCCCATCGATCAATCATGCAAGCTTGGTATCATTAGAATTATAACAAAATTTCCCACAACTTTTATGTTGACTAAAAACTGCGAATATGACTTGGTATGCTACAGTTTTTACAAACGCTTGCAAAAACTACGGTGCCTAGTTGAAATATCGGACCAGCTGCGGTATTTTGGCTGTATCGGACTCATCCGATATCAGAATCATGCGAGCTTGGTATCGTTAGAATTGTAATGGAATTCTCCACGACTTTTATGTTGACCAAAAACTACGAATGTGACCCGGTATGCCACAATTTTTGCAAATGTAAGACTAGTGTTGGCTAACTACAGCTCTTTGTGAACTTATTGGAGATGTGTAGTAAGAAAATCCAAAACTAAAGCAAGAAGATATGTGTAGTACAATCTATTGTAAATGTGTAGTAAGGACATCCATAACTAAAGCAAGATGATATGAACTTAGAGCTGATCTTTGATGTAATCCAACCAAAATAGTAAATGAGTAGACCAATCATTATTGTGTGCAAATAGTAACCAACAATAGAGAATAAATAAGTAATGAGCATACAATATTAAAAAAAAATGAATAACCAAAATAACTGAAGTACAACTACAACTAAATGATATTTAATGTTTACAAAAGATAATAGCAAATGGACTATCGTCACGACGATGCTGTGGAATCACATCACTCAGAGTGTAATGTATTCGCCATGGTCTCATAGATGATGCTCCTAATGCTACTCCTCCTCCTCAACCTGCTCAATGGGTTATTGCGAGTAACCCAGGAGTGTAACACTAGGTACAACACCTGAAGCCTGCTTCGGAAGCGAGTACCTAGGGTACATTCCACACAGGAGTGTCATATGGAATGATGGGGTCCCATATATAGGAGAGACTGGTGCCTGCCACTGATGCATTTGAGTCCACATAGCTTCCTGATATGAATACTACGGCGTGAGAATGTGATGTAGGGTCCAGGTGTAGAGGAAGGACCGAGATCATAGCCGGCCCATCCAGCGATGATGACGTACACGGAATGTCGATCCGATTTATTATCATGATATGCATATGCCTCCCTACACAACTCCTCGTACTAATTAATAGAATGCTGAAATTATGCGTCCTCATCTTTCCCAAAATAATACTGGAATACATCCTCAGTGTTCAAGATGTGCTCACGCTATATTGAAAGGAGAATTAGTTAGGATCAAATAAGTATATATAAGCAATAATTTTTATGTAAGAAATAGGCTTACCATTAATTGGTCTCTTAGCGCTCAAGGGTAATAAGTATCCGGGGAATTGTTGGTGCTTTTAACATGTAGAGTGAAGCCCAAGACCGATATCAACTCATGTATCGGTTGATTGCTAGCTCACCATGCTGGATGAAATACCACCAATCATGCTCACCGAAAAATGTAACGACCCAATTAATTAACATCTATTTTTCCTTGGCTATCCACTCGCTGGAAAGAGGGATCTACTAGTGCTGTATCAATCATAGATGGAAGGCCGAATTGTTTGAGCACATGATCATACAGGTATAACTCAATTCATTTTCAACAAATCATCGGTACTCTGACCAACCATATCCATCACTGTACATATATCCAATATGTACATGGATCTGATGTCCATATGGCTCCCATATCAGCTAAAATTTCAGAAAAAAAATTAAGTATGTTGTAAAGTATCTAATAATGAATTCATTAAATAATACATCAAAGGAGCATACGACATGCAGCCTATCTAACTCATCTCTCAGACACTCGATGTGGGATGTCATCTCTCATCAACCCTTCATTCCACCGACATCCCACACTCAGACCATCTATGCTTGTAGGGTATGGTACATGTAATGTGAGTCTACCAACATGAATGTGCTTCCATGCCCATACCTGCAGTAAGTGTAGGCATCCGACCATGTTCGTATGCTTCGGCTTCGTCCCCTCATGTAGCTCCCTGTATAAATGAGCAAGCACAATTGAACCCAACTAGAACTCCATAAAGGTATAAACAGTATTTCCTGCTACGTGCATTTTCTGGCATATGAATTCCAAATCCCCTATTCCAAGTTTCCTAACAGCTTTCTTGAAAAAGTGATGCACAACCCAAGGGAATATTTCTATACAGCCACATACTAGATCTGCATGCCTATCAGATATGATACAAAGATCAACTCTTATAGAGACCAGTGAGATTAAGTCCTGTAGTGTCCGTAGCAATCAAACTCATGACTCAATATATTCTGATTCAATAACTACAAAGGCTAATGGAAATAAATCATTGTTGGCATCAATCCCAATTGAATTGAAGCAAATTAGAATTGATTATAATGCTATCAGAGGATAAGCGATACATCTAAAGATATTTGATCAAAGTTAAATAAGATACTTATTTAATAATATATTGAATTTTAAACTCATATTTATTACTTACAATATATATTAACTATGTTTAATTAATAATATTTAGGTTAATAAAATTGTAAGAACATTCCATAGAAAAGGATGTTCAATGTATGAGTCTCTCTATCGCTTTTATGATGATATTACGCAATTAGCTTCTTCAACATTCATCCATCAAAATCAGTAACTTCTTTTAGATATTAAAGAAGAAGATGAAGAAAATGAAACAAAATCTGATGGATTTATGAATAAAAATAAATATGATGATGTTGTATTTAGGGAAAGTTATATTAAAAGCAAGCTAAGAAGATAAATATTTTAGATGTTATTGCTAGTACATTGCACGTGTTGAGTGAAAGTTCAAAAGAAAGGTTGACAAAATAGAAAAGAAAATGTGTATGCCATCTAGATCTTCATCTGGATCAATCAAATCATTATTGATCAAATGCATTAATTTTCTTAATTTAATTGAATATCTAAATGACGTGAACTACTCTAAGGCTTCATAAAAGTTTTAAAAAATTCAATACGGATGAAAATGTTTCTTTGTATGCTAAATACAGAATGAGGGGATGGATTTTTTGAAATAATTGAGTATTATGAAATTATAAAGTATTAATAATGCACATTTAAGTTTGTAGGGTTGTTCTTTATTGAATTTTTTTTAACTATTGATTTATGCATATATTCATATTTTAGATTTATGATCATTAAGTGCAGCAAATATGATGAATGAATGTTGTGTTAGCTTATATAATTGTCTACTCTACAATAGTAAATTTTTCCACATTTTGATGAAAAATACTTTTGAAATTGATTTTTTTAATTTACTTGAATTTCATATAGGTGAAAAAAATGAATTTAAATTCAGATATTAAAAGTGATTTTGATGAGGAATTTATTTAACAGTTGCCCTTATTTGTATTGATGATTACAATAAGCATTATCTAACTAAAGAATCATGTAGAATATCAAACCTTCAAGATCATAACTATATCATTAAAAATGCTTCGAGGCCATCCAGCTCGATATTTGAAAATTATAGAATAAATTCTTATATACTATTACGAAGAGTAAGCAGTTCATGAAAGACTTAACATGATTGTCTATTGAGGAACAGCATATAATATTTTTATTAATTTTATCAAAGAATAAGTGTTTAAGAGTTGTGGTAAAATGATTTCAACAATCACTAGAGTCATTTTAAAAAGACTTTGAAGGCAATGTCATCTAGAAATAAAATAGTTATTCTTCCATCATTTGACATTATCTACCCAAGATCAAATATAATCCGAAGTATTATTTTTTTTTATGGTATGTTGTAATTTCAAAAAATTCTTAACTTTTTAATTTTTAGCAATATAATATGCTTACTCAGAAATTTTATAAATATGATTGCATTGAAGTAATTGATGGAACATATGTGATTGCACATACACTTAAAAATGATCAAATTCCATTTCAAATAGAATATAAGGAGTGAACTAATAATATAATATGTGCATATGATTTTGATGTGAAGTTTACTTTATATATTCTCTAATTGGGAGGAGACAACAAATGATGTTAGGGTTTTTTTAGAATGTATATCAAATCCTTAGTTAAACTTTTCTAAGCCACTATAAGGTATGTCGACTTTTATTTTAATTAATAATTTTTTTTTTGAAATTGTTGAACAATAATTTTATTTTTAATAACTAATATATTTTTTAAAATAAGAAAATATTAGTTGGTTGATTATAGATAAACCACAAGTTAGATTTCTTGTCACCATATAGAGGATTAAGATATCATCTACGTGATTATTACAAGGACACTTAACCTCAAAGGCAAGAAGAACTTTTCAATAATAGGCATTCTTCTTTAAGAAATATTATTGAGTGATGTTTTGGAGTTTTAAAAGTTAGATTTTCAATTTTTAAAAAATGCCTTCTTATTATTTACAGATACAACATTATATTGTAACTAATTGCTATGAATTTTCTAATTTTATAAGATTATAATCTAGATTAGTTGAGATGTATTAAATTCAAAATGTTATAGTTGATATAGAAGGAAGATTTACATCAACAAATATGTTACATAATACTATTAAGGTCAATGTTACTCAATCTTAATTACAATACATAGTTCACTTTCGATTATGTTGAGAGAGAACTATAGAAACATGCATATAATAGAGTTTAGTGATCAATTTTCTTGTTTTATTGATCTAGATGTTGAGAGTTCTCAAATATTTATAATCATATAATATGTGACTTTTTTTATATTGATTTTATAGAATGTTTTGTATCTTTATTTTCTAATTTGATTAAGAAATATTCTAATTATTTGTATTATTGAACATATTAATTCATTGTATATCGATTAAATTTTATGATAATAGTGATTTTTTACTCAATTTCATTTTAAAATAATTTTAGAATGTAATAATCAATCTTATTATTTTATCTTTTAATTAAAATTTTTAAAAATGACTAAATCAAATATATTTTTTTAATTTTTAAAAATAAAAAACTCATAAAAATACCAAACATATTTCTATTTTATATCAAAACAAAAATAAAACAAAAATAAAAAAATTGAAATAAAAAATATAAATAAGTAAAAAAGAGACAATGATTCTGAAGATCCTCTAAATCAAGGAGAAATTATTAGGGTTAATTTTTAAAACATGCTTAATTAAAACTTTAATTATACAATTAGGCACAAAAAAAATTTAAAAATAAGCTAGCCGCTCGTTCAACGGGCAATTGGCATCTGGTTAAATTTTTTTTTTTAAAAAAGTTCCAACCAGTATTTGATCGCGTCATCCGACGCCGAATCGATGAATCGAGCGAGCTTAGTAATCGTTATAAAATTCTCCGACTTTTATAATCGACAAAACCGAATGCGCAAGACGCAGTTTTTTGCAAATGCTCACAACAAAGCATGTCTAGTTGGAATACCAAGTATTGGCGAGACGCACTCATCCGCATCGAATCATCCGACATCAGAATCGTGCGAGCTTGGTATAATTGGAATGGTAACAAATTTTCTCACGATTTTAATGTTGATAAAAACTATGAATATCTTACAGTTTTTTTGCAAATGCTCGCAAAAATTGCAAAACCGGGTGCCTAGTTGGAAATTACCGACCAGCGTGTCGGACTCATCCAAAGATCGAATCATATGAACTTGGTATCGTTGAAATCATAACAAAATTTCCCATGACTTTTATGTTGACTAAAAGCTGAATATGGCGGTAGGCTTTTTACAAATGCCGCAAAAACTTCTGACTAGTTGAAATATCGGATAAGCAGATTTTTGTATAGGACTCATCCGTATGTAATCATGCGAAGTATGCGTTGGAATTGTAAATAAATTCTCCATGACTTTTAAAACTTAAAACTAATGTGACCACGCTTTTTGCAAATGTAAGACTAGTGTTGGCTAACTACAGCTCTTTGTGAACTTATTGGAGATGTGTAAGAAAAAATCCAAAACTAAAGCAAGAAGATATGTCTAGTACAATCTATTGTAAATGTGTAGTAAGAACATCCATAACTAAAGCAAGATGATATGAACTTAGAGCTGATCTTTGATGTAATCCAACCAAAATAATAGAGAATAAATAAGTAATGAGCATACAACATTAAAACAAAATGAATAACCAAAATAATCAAGTACAACTACAACTAAATGATATTTATCGTTACAAAAGATAATAGTACTATATGCCGATGATGCGAAAATCGCATCACTACCGAGAGTGTAATGTGCCGGTGGTATGGGGTCTCCATGATGATGCTTCCCGCTTCCTCCTCCTCAACAACCCCGCTTCAATGCGAGTAAAAAACCTGTAAGAGTGTAACACCGTACAACACAAGCCTCGGAGCAGTCTAGGTACCCCACGTGGAGTGTCATATGGAATGACGGGGTCCCATATATAGGAGGGACGGTGCACGATGCATCTCGAGTCCACATAGTTCCCCGATATGAATGAATGAGAATATATATGATGTAGGGTCCGATCCGGTGTAGAGGAAGGACTAGCATCCATATTCGGCCCATCCGGCTGCACTGATGATGATGTACCTAGAATGTCAGTATCCCGGTACCTATTATCATAGATATGCATATTGCACCGCAGCTCCCTACATAACTCCTCGTATTGATTAATAGAATGCTGAAATTCTGCATCCTCATCCTTCCCAAAATAATGCTGGAATACATCTCAGTGTTCAGGATGTGTTCATGCTATATTGAAAGGAGAAATAGTTAGGATTAGATAAGTATATATAAGCAATAATTTTTATGTAAGAAATAGGCTTACCATTAATTGGTCTCTTAGCCAAGGGGGTATCCAGGGAATTGGTGGTGCTTTTAACATGTAGAGTGAAGCCCAAGACCGATATCAACTCATGTATTGGTTGATTGCTAGCTCACCATATTGCTGGGATGAATCTACCACGATAACTGAATCATGTTGGCTCTCCCACTGAGCAATGTAAATTTGGTGGTAATCGACCCAATTAATATCTATTTTTCCTCGGCTATCCACTCGCTGGAAAGAGAGATCTACTAGTGCTGTATTAATCATAGGTGGAAGGCAAAATTGTTTGAGCACATGATCATACAGGTATAACTCAATTCATTTTCAACAAATCATCGGTACTCTGACCAACCATATCTCATCACCCTGTAAGCATATATCCGCAACATGTACACGGATCTGATGTCCATATGGCTCCCATATCACCTAAAATTTCAGAAAAAAAAATAAGTTTGTTGTAAAGTATCTAATAATGAATTCATTAAATAATACATCAAAGGAGCATACTTGACTATGCAACAGTCCATCTAACTCATCTCTGTACACTCTGATGTGGGATGGTGCCATATCTAGGATGAACCCTTCATGCCATCGACATCCCAGACATCCCACACTCAGGTATCTATGGTAGGTATGATACTACCAACATGAATGTGCTTCCATGCCCATACCAGTAAGTGTAGGCATCCCACCATGTCAAGATGTTCGCTTCATCATGTAGCTCCCCTCAGATGAAAAGCACAATTGAACCCAACTAGAAACTCCATAAAGGTATAACAGATATTTACGTGCATTTTACGGCATATGAATTCCAAATCCCTATTCCAAGTTTCCTGACTTCTTGAAAAAGTGATGCACAACAGTGAATATTTCAACCTAATCTAGACCTGCATGCCTATCAGATATGATATAAAGATCAACTCTTGTAGAGACCAGTGAGATTAAGTCCTATAGTGTCCGTAGCAATCAAACTCATGACTCATTATATTCTGATTCAACAACTACAAAGGCTAATGAAAATAAATCATGTTTGGCATCAATCCCAACTACGCTAAGCAGAGTCCCCCTATACTTATCCAGGAGGAATGTCCCATCAAGACATAAACTGGATGACAAAGACGCCAACCTAAAGGCTCAAATGTCGAATGCCGGAATCTATTTGATTCGTAGAGTTCACCGTATGAGATCTCATATACACATACAACACCCATAAATTTCTCCAAGGTTCGATGATTCCTCCCAACTACCAAAATTACCTTCACCGCCTATCACATGCCCAGAACATGTAAGACACTTTTATATTTTATATTAAATTTGGACTTTACACTTATGATTTCTCCGGCCTCAAATCTTGGACGCCAGAAATGCGAAATAAACGAAACTAAGATGCACCGTACCTAGCATTGAGAACTGAATGACTACAGATATGAGGTGAGACAATATTGCCAATCCGCCATGCACAATCCAATCTCTTACTTGAACTTGCATGTAATCACCACTTACAAGGTGTAATTGGGTGAGCATGATACATTCATAGTGTAGTGAACTTTGTTTTGTTTGAAGCATAAATCACATATTCAACATTATTTAAGATAGACCATCCTTAAAGAGTGAACTGAAGTTGCTTTTTATCATGAAAGCACATACCTTCCAACAATTTATCTAGAATACTATTTTTTCTTCAAATGCTAACTCATCTGATGGCCCATCAAATGTAAGCTCCTCATCCCATTCTCTAGTTGTTTGAGCACAACACATATACTCATTATCAGATAGCAAGTGCTCTTTAATATGATTTATTCTGATTGAATATTCCTTGATTAGGTCTTTAGCCCTAATAGATGATTTTGTGGCCAATAAAGTAGCCCTCTCTGCATCACTATCATCATCATCAATAGTATCACTGCTTGTTGTAGTAAGCATAGTTTCATACCCCTCATCTTCAGAAGATAGTGAATTTATGGGATCATCTTGAGGGACACCATAAAATGAGAACTTGTCCTAGAAAAGTAGGCATGTTCGTATCCAGACTTGAGAGCTGGTTACTTGAGATGTTGGTGTAATGTATTCAGTAACAACTGGACCTCTCTGACACTCCTTAGTATTATCTACCCCTCTTTCTTCATTGGACAGTTTCCCAACTTCAACATAGACTACAATAGACTGAGTGCATGCTGCATTGATTATAGACCCACATACTTCGTCATCAATAATGTGAGTTGCAATAAATCCATCACTAATAGAAAACTGACCTATTAGACTAACACAGAACTTTACTGGATCTAACTTCAATGACCTCATAATACGTCTTTGTAAGTCCATGAGGTTAATTCGACTTGAGATTTATATTGGAAGATTTTTCCCACCAATATAAGTAAGAATAAAATCATCACTTATAGTAAGTTCACCACCATAATATAAAACTATGCAAACAGTATTTGAACTCATTTTTAACTCAGTATACCATAACACAGACAATCCTTTATCTCACATGGACAAAGAATAAATTCAATTTATTTTCAGACAATGATAAATGAATCCACAATTTAAACTAACTATATACACCTAATCACTTACCAAATGATAAATAACATTAACTGTAGAAATGAAGGTGGCAAAAAATACCTCAAAACATAAATGGATCCACTATAAATTTTAGAAAAATATTTAAACACATATCCCAGACGATCCTAAACACACATCCACTTTAAATATATATTTTTATCCAAAAATCTCAAACGTAGCATCTAAGCTTACAACTAGCATCAACACCTACTAATCACACATTTAAACTAACAATGTACACTTAAACATTCAACAATCACAAATAATAGTCATTTAAAAATTTAGGGTTAAAAAAACCGCCTTAAAAAATAAATGAAATAACTCTAAATCCTAAAAAATAATTTAAACAAACATCACACACAATCTAAAACACACATTAATGTTTAAATAATAATTTCTCCCCTAAAATTATAAGCATAGCATACAAACTTAAAGATATAGCATATAAATTCACTAATCACACATATAAACTAACAAAACACATCTAATCACTTAACAATCACCATTAAAATAAACTTCAAGCATTACGGTTGCAAAAAATACCTCAAAAATCCTAGATCGGACAGCAACATAAAATCTAGAAGCGACGCCTAGGTTATGTGAAGGCTAACGTCAGTAGAGAAGAAATGGGCCAAGGTTAGAAGCGATCGGGAGGACACGATTGGTTCTGCACCTGTAAGGTTGCGCCCGTGATTTAGAGTAGAGCTAGTTGCCCATTCAATTGGTGACTCGCATTGACGTGGATACCACTGTTACAGCCGTCGAACTGTGCGACCGGGCCTATTTTTTTTTTTTTTCGGCTCACCTTACATACTTAATAGTTTAATTCGCTTTAAAATTTCACCAAATTATTACGTGCGAAGTTCGGATGTAACAATGCATCTAGACTTCTATAGTATAGTTCCTGCTGGCTCAATCAATGCTCAACCGTTACATTATAAGTTACATTGGTGATACCTATCAGAATTGATGTAATATTAACTGCATGATAATATATAACATATGTATACACATCAAAATACAGTAAACATAGCAGTTCACAACTGATATGCAACAAATATGTATTAATAAATTTCATAGGATACTATGCTATTAGTTTGAATATAAAAGTTATATATGAACTTCACACATAATAATTTATCTAAATCAGGAGCTTATTCTGTCTTTAAAAAAAGAAGGGGAAAATGACATGTGCTTCATGGGCTAAATTTTTAAATTAGGCTTAATAAAACTTTAATTAGGTAATTAAGCACGAAAAATAAAAATTTAAAAATAAATAGTCGCGTGAACTGACTTACGATGGCGTGGATTCCATTAGCTGTCGCTCAACAAGCGGTACAGCTAATTTAAAAAAAAAATTAGGCACACCACTTATTGGATTCATCTGATGTCAGAATCGAGTGAACTTAGTATCATTGGAAACGCAAAAAAATTCTTCACGACTTTTATGTTGACAAAAATCTGCGATTCCAGGCCGATAAACCGCGAATGTTTGAAAAACTACTGCAGTTGAACATTTTGGCAAGTAGATTTTTTGCCGATTAGACTCATCCGGTGTCGAAATTAAGCGAGCTTAATATCTTTGGAAATGTAACAAAATTCCCCATGAATTTTATGTTGACAAAAATCTACAATTTTAGCCTGGTACATCGCAGTTTTTACAAACGCTTGTAAAAACTGTGGTGCGAAATTGAAAGTGTTGGCACAGCTGCAGAATTTTGCCCATAATGGACTCATCTGGTGTCGGATTCAAGTGAGCATTGTATCGTTGGAAATTCTCTTGCAAATGTTAACTGTTAATAAATAAGCTTTTATCTGAAGGCACAAAATCACATGAGGAGAAAAGGAGTATTAGTCAGTTCATAAGTCCATACTGCCCACCACCACATGAAAGTGTTAAAACAGACACAAGAAATCAAATAATTGACAACCTCTTTGAGACTCATATGTAATTGTATACATGTATAGGCATAAATGTGATGTAAGACAAACTCTTTGAATCGAAATTCAATGCAGAGCAACACAATTGAGCCATGCAGACATGTTATCACCTCCTTTAACAGAAGTTAAACAAAACACAATTATTACCACATGTTGAAATCTATCAAGGGAGAATGGAAAGAAGCCTTCTCATCAATCTCTCTTTGAATAGAAAAGTAACATGCGACATAGTTATCAACAAACTCTCAATACCCAAACTTCAAGATCAAATGCAGTGGCATTGATTACTAGAGGAGCCCACCTGATGACTACCCATGAGACTGGAAGAATCAATCATGGACAAGTTGTCCATTATTAGCCATAATCATCACTACTTCTCCATTCTCCAAAAAAAATTATGTCAAGTAGTAGAAGCTGAATGAGTGAGTTTCATTAGAGAGATTATTAAAAAAAACTCAACACAACAATCGAGTGAGCTCTGCATCTTGCGCACCGCAGTTTTTGCTAGTGTTTAAAAAAATTGCATCGTACCAGGCTAGAATTGTAGATTTTTGTCAACATGGAAGTTGTGGAAAATTTTGTTACGTTTCCAACAATACTAAGCTCGCTTGATTCCGACACCGGATGAGTCCAATAAGTGTAAAATTTTATGGCTGTGCCAAAATGTTCAACTCCGCACTGCAGTTTTTCTCAGCGTTTGTAAAAATGCAGTTTACCGAGCTGGAATCACAAATTTTGGTCAACATGAAAGTCATGGGGAATTTTGTTATGTTTTCAACGATACTAAACTTGTTCGATTTCAACATCGGATGAGTCTGATACGAGCAAAATACTACATTTATACCAATTTTTTTTAACAAAAATTAGTTTAGTCCTAGTCGTCGGTTGAACGGGTGACTACTTTTAAATTTTTTTCATACTTAATTACCTAATTAAAATTTTAATTAAGCCTAAATTAAAAATGGCAAAATTTTTAAAATAGGCTTAATTAAAACTTTAATTAGGTAATTAGACACAAAAAAAATTTAAAAATAAGCCTAGTGGCCCGTTGAATTGGTGACCGATGTTGACATGGAATCCACGTCAAAGTTCCCGTTGATGATTTGGCTAAATTTTTTTTAAAAAAATTTGGCATAGCCGCAATATTTTACCCGTATCGGTCATCCGTTGGAATCAAGCGCTTAGATCGTGGAATAACAAAATTATCCATGACTTTCATGTTGACAAACATCTATGATTTAACCCTTTAAGCCGCAGTTTTTACAAACGCTCCCAAAAACTACAGTGCGAAGTTGAAAATTTTGGCACGGCCGCAGAATTTTACTCATATCGGACTCATCCGGTGTCGGAATTGAGCAAGCTTGGTATAGTTGAAAACATAACAAAATTTTTCATGATTTTTATGTTGACAAAAGTCTGAGATTTTAGTTCGGTATGCCACAGTTTTTACAAATGCTCACAAAAACTATTGGCAGAGCTCACTCAATTGTTGTGTTGAGTGTTTTGTTAATAATCTCTCTAATGAAACTCACTCCTTCAACTTCTGCTACTTGACGTAATTTCTTATGACTAATAATAGGAAACTTGTGGCTAACAATGGGCAACTTGTCCCTGACTGATTCTTCTAATCTTATAGTTATGAGTCATCAAGGGTGGGCCGAAGCTCCTCTAGTAATCAATGCTATTGCATTTGATCTGGAAGTTTGGGTATTGAGAGTTTGTTGATAACTATGTTGTGTTACTTTTCTTGTTCAAAGAGAGATTGATGAGAAGGCTTCTTTCTGTTCTCCCATGATGGATTTTAACATGTGGTAATAACTGTGTTTTGTGTAACTTTTGTTAAAAGAGGTGATAACATGTCTGCATGGCTCAATTGTGTGGCATTGCATTGATTTGATGATTTAAAGAGTTTGTCTCACGCTACATTTATGCCTGTACATGTATGCAGTTACATGAGTCTCAAAGAGGCTGTCAATTATTTGATTTCTTGTGCCTATTTTAACTCTTTTATGTGGCGGTGGGTAGTATGGACTTATGAGCTAACTAATACTCCTTTTCTCCTCATGTGATTTTGTGCCTTCAGATAAAAGCTTATTTATTATTAGTTAACTTTTGCAAGAGAGTTTCCAACGATACCATGCTCGCTTGATTTCGACATGGATGAGTCCGACAAAAATTTATGTCAAAACTTTCATTCTGCTTTTTTCTGGCGTTTGCAAAATTGCGATTATCGTTGGAATCACAGATTTTTGTCAACATAAAATTTGTAGAAAATTTTGTTACATTTCCAACGATACTAAGATCGCCGATTCGAGGATGAGTCCGATACGTAAAATTCTACTGTGCTAAAATTTTACTCCGTGCTGCTTTTGGCGTAGATTTTTGTTGAAATGACACGAAAGTCGTGAAATTTCTTTACGTTTCCAAAGATAGCAAGCTTGCTCAATTCTGATATCGGATGAATCATATATGGGTAAAAGTGCTGGTTGTGCCTCATGCGTCAGTGTTTGCAAAACCGCGCTTCTGAGAATCTCGATTTTGTCAACATGAAAGTCGTGGGGAATTTCGTTAAGTTTCCAACGATATCAAGCTTCGATTACAGTGATCTGAACAAAATCTGCATTTTTTTTTTTAAATTTAGCTCACGCAGTTGACGGTGTTGGCGATATGAAATCCATGATAGCGCCAGTCATTCGTTCAACGGACAAGGCCTAATTTTAATTTTTTTTCCGTACCTAATTACATAATTATAATTTTAATTAAACCTATTTTAAAAATTTAGTTGTGCTGCTTGTCATTATCATCGACGCCATCTCTGGTACCTACATGACCACTCGTTAGTGAGCTGCACCTTTCCTCAACCGAAGCCTACCATTGCATGCCTCTTGCGTTGATCTTGTTGACTCAGGAGGCCATGCGAACGGCAATTCGCATCTTAGGTGACAGATGAGAAAGATGAAGCCAAGACTATTGGAGTTCAAATTTATCTTTTTAAAATTCAATGGTTTTGGCTAGACATAGAATAAAGTCTTTTCCTCTCTGCTTTATACAAATTTCATGCAAAGCAGGCTACATTCCCAACAACCAATCTTTGCCAGCCACGCACCCGGGTCGGTTCAGTCCAGCGAATAGAAAGTTATTGACCGAAAAATAATGAAATCATTCTTAAAATATTTATACAAATTTTCCTTGCTACGCAAAAATCCAAAATAAATAAATTTTATAAGTTAAGAGGTCATTTGTGATTACTTTTTATTTTATTTTATAATTTATTGTTATTTTTATTTTATTTTATTTATGTTTTGATTTGATTTTTATAATACATTTGAGTAAATTTAATTAAGGTTCACTCATATAACATATATACCATATCTTGAGTCTAAAATTTTGACTGATAGGCTAAGCTTTCAACCATTACACTGAGATAATTTGTATTTTTCAAATAAAATATCTTTGATGATAATAGTTTTTTTAAAAAATACTCAAAACATCAAAGATTTTTTGAGTAATTTTAAAAACAAAGTGATTTATTTTTAAAAATAAAAAATAAAAAGTTTTAAAAAGTATACTAAACAAATATATTTTTAAAAATATCATAAAAATAAAAACACAAAATATAAACTAAAATGAATTCCAACCAGCCTCTAAGGTTTTGTTCAATTTAGAACTAAATTTCAATTAATTTTTTAATGTCAAGAATAGTTTCTACTAATTATTAGGATTCAAATCAATCATTTATGCAAAATATTAATTTGTTGAAACTATGTTTTACACTTTGCTAGTTAATATTTGTATAAGTTATGTGATATTACATTAATTCATTCCAAGCATCTAATCAACATTTAAAATTGCTAAAAAATAATAAAATTGATATTAACAATCAAGTTATCGAGTTGTATTCATCCATCACATTTTATGATAGAATAAATAAATAAATAAATAAATAAATAAATAAATAAATAATATATATATATATATATATATATATATTACACACAAATACAATTCTTATACATTTATATATTTAACACCCAAAATTAGATATTTACTTATCTAATATATTCTTACGCTTGAAAATATGCACTTCAATTTAAAAAGTGAATGTTATAGTATTTTTGATGTAATGTCAGAGATTAAGGTGTTATATAAAAATAAAAAAATAAATAAAATTTAGATGTTATATATCAAATGCATAAGAATTGAGTGGTATGTATATAAATCCCTCTTTAAGTTATTATAATTGCAAAGTCATTCCTATTTAATATTGATTGACAAAATATACTTTAATATTAAATATTTAGTAAAAATATAACTTTAATTTAAACAAATCACTATGATATTTGATAGATGTGTAGGTTTCCATTAGCAACACTATTGAATAAAAGATATTTTATGATTAAAATTTAGTTGTAGTTTAATGCTCAAATGATAGTAAAATAAATTTAATTTATCATATTTTAATCTATTTCATAAAATCAACCCAATATTAGGTATTTAATTTAATAAAATATTAAATCATATTTTATCTTTGTTATATTTAAAATAAGATATATTTAATATCTCTTCCATTTTTGAACCTTTTTCTTATGTTTAAAATTTTTAATAAGATAATCATATTCTAAATATTTAAATAACATTTCAATTGTTATTTGTATTTGCTTATATATAAATATGCATACATGTACACCATAGTAAAATTATAAATATAATACATATGAGGATATTTATATTCTCTAAATTAAATTTAATATTAGACAAATCATATAATCATGCATTAATATATAGATATACAATTTAAACATATCAATAAGCAAGTTTTGTATATTTAGTTCAAATCCCTAAACTCTATTGGCTTTATATGTTTGGTTCGAGTTTTGATGGCATGTTTAAATTTTGGAAGATTTACATTCATGCCACACAATTCTTATACATTTACATATCTGACACCTAAAGTTAGATATTTACTTATCTAACACTTTCCTATACTTAAAAAGGTGCATCTCACATTTAAAAAGTGAGTGATGATATTTTGATGTGATATTGAAGATTGGGGTGTTATATATGTAAAACTTAAAATTTAGGTGTTAGATATATAAATACATAAGAATTATGTGGTATGTATGTAAATCCCCCTTAAATTTTTCTCTCAACCCATTAATTGGTAGATCATTTTCATTAAAATATAAATTTTTTGAAATTGAATTAGTTAGACATTATTAAAAATTTAAATTTCAATGCATTAGAACACACTTATATGCATAAAGACTAATTCATATTAGTGCTAGAGTGAGCATGCTTTGTTATGGTCATGACATTGGCATGTGCATTGTAATAAGAAAATGATTAAAGTTATTCTGCTATTTGCATACACTTTACTAAATTTTCTTAATTCATCGTAATAGAATATGTTGGAGTTTGACTTATATAGATAAAGTCTTAGATGCCACTTTTGAGCATACTTGTGGACACCATCACATAGTTTGCACCTTAAAGACTTTATATAACATGTAGGGTGATCATGTTATTAGCTTACAAAGGTTCATTTCTATTGACATTAGATCAACCTTAAAATTTTCTTCTTTATTACACTTAGATCCTTTGATTATTAATGATAATTCCTATCATGCCTATTTGACTAAAGATTCCCTTAAACTTCATGCTTGCATAACTTCTTAGGGATTAAGTCACACCCAAAATTGCTTTAGTCTTTTGTTGAGCTTGAACAAGCTAAATTTATTCGAACACCTGTTTAGTCTAATCATACATTCTTCTAGACTAATATTTCCTTCTTAAGCAATTCATTATTGCTTAGGATAAATCCATAACTTTTAGTCATACATAAATTTGTCTAGATGCTCCACTTCCATACTAAGTGAATGAAATTCATCAAAATACCCTATTTTTCATTTGGATATACCTATATTTGTCCCAAAAATCATTGAAAGGGACCACACTCACTTGGATAAAAGATCTTATGAGTTTTTTTAAGTAGGCCAAATCCACTTGTTCACTTTTCCATGTCTTAGTGAGTCAAATTCACTTGACATTTCACATTTCTTAGAAGATGTGGATTGATGTTAGATCATTTGGAGTGACTCAAAGTTCATAGAAGAGCTTCTTCAATGGACTTAGAAAAGTGATACAATATGTAATGAATAATTTTTTAAGTGGATTTAAAGTTTGGGCCACAATAGTGGTCAACCAACATAGGATATACTTAACACAAAATCTATTATGCACCTTTTCAATATGTAGTATAACTAAGATAGGCTATCCCAAGACTTGAAATAAAAGAAGATGTTAGAGGAGTGTGTCTTTTAAAATTTGAAATATTTAAAATTTTTTCAAGGGGTTTTTCAAGACTAGTCAAGCTAAACCCTAACTTGGATTAGAACCTATAAGAAAATTAGATTTTGAAAAATTGGTTTAAATTTGAAGAAAATTATTAGAAAGACTTATAAATGAAAATACAATGTCCTTAGTATGAATTTGGAGTTTATCATGGGATTTGGTTAGGTTTAAAGGTACTAAACACCACTTTAAATTAGACTAGGTCAAGTTTTGCAAAATGCTTGGCTAACAACCAAAGAAAGAAATTCAAAGTGACATGAGGGGATTTTGTGGAGCAATTAATTTTATTAGATTGAGAGCCAATGAAATAAATATTCAAAAATAAGAAACTATAATAACAATAAAGGCATAAAATTCAAAGCACTTACTAAAGTGTTTTACAAGAAAAGATCATCAAAATTTTCTTAATAGTTAGCCAACCACCTAGCCTCCAACAACGAATTTATCCAAGTTTTTAGTAATAAAGTTACCAAAGATTTAATTCCACAACAAACACATCTTTTGAAAGGTTTATACAAGATAAATTTGACAATTCAAATTAAGGAAGGGGAAGGTAGAAAAGAGGGAGGCCAAAGCTTGTAACCACCATTATCATTTGCTGAACACTCCTTAAGTATGAATTAATTTTTCTTAATTAATTATAATCAAGTTGAATTAATCACTTATAACATTCTGTAAGACCTTGCACTACATATAATTAATTCATAAGTTTCTTGACAACATAATTACACTTACACTAATACAAATTCACATAGAGTGCATAAGAATAAAAAAGTATATTTTTAAAAATTTTGTAATTGGACCTTTGTGCTTAGCTTCATCTCTCTTTACTTTTGTTCTTGTAGTTGGATCATTTCTTCTTGTATTGGCAACTTGTGCCACATCAATTCTCTAGAACCCAATTTAACTCTTCTCTAAAGAGTTAAAGTCAATATAATTATCCACAAGCTCTGATGATAACATCTACAAATCATCTTTAGTGACCCAAGTGTCTTTTGTTCTTGATTTGCATTTCCATTTCATAAGAAACCTATGATCACCTTCTTGATTTGTTGGCACATCATCTGCAATAATATGATCCACCTTAAAGAAAGAATATTTGATTGGCACTTGCAAATGATATATTTATTTCTATACCAAAGAATCATTCTTCAAATTAAGAGATTTACTAACTCATTTAAATGATATCAAATCCTATATATTAAAAATAAGGCTTATAAATTAATTTAAGAACATGTGCATTTCTGCCTTTCCTAACAATATTAAATGACCCACATGCTATAGCTTACAATTTTTTAAAAGTTGTAATGAGATATCTCTCAAGGTGGATTCTAATTAACATATGATTTTTAATATTGAATTCCTTAAAAATTTTATTTTTATTTTATGCTTTATACTATTTTGTATTAGTTTTTTAATTAATGTTTAAGATTATCACAAATAATTTAAAAATCATGTGAAAACATAAATGCAAAATCTACAAATACATGTGAAAGAATCCTAGCAAAGTCAATGGGTATCTTTGGGTTAAAGTCATAGACTATTTTATAAGGTGTTTTATTTATAGCTCTGAAAATAGTACTGTGGTGTTTTAATTTGGAGTCATTAGGACACCACCCATCTTAGGGGATACTTGTTGAAGTGATTGGGTATGACATTAAGGTATGATGTACCATCTCGAAAGATGAAAATATCACGCTACAATAAACCTAATCACCTAATAATGACTCATAAGGCAGATGAGTCTTCGTGTATACTAGAGATTTTTCCCCTACTTTACATGGAAAAGAAAAATAGAGTTTATTTTATGCCAGGTTCTTTAGTTCCCTCTGAAAGCAAGCTTCCATAGTTAATTATATCCTAGAAAATATAGATTTCTTAAGAAAACTCTCAATTAAAGTAGCCAATCATATCTCCAAAGACTTCAAGGTTAGACTATCAAAGGATTATGTATTTTTGGAAAGTCAAGTGAGAATGTTCAAGTAGAAAAGACTTATTTTGGATTCCAAAGGAAGGTAATTAGAGAGTACTCCTGATACTAGAAGCCAAGTAAGCACTCCAATATATCATGTGGTGATGCTTTATATGTTTAAAAGAGAGATTTATTTTGAGTTGAAATTTAATTAGAATATTAGGGCTTATAGTCCATCAACACAAGATTATGAAAATGCCTAAGAGGTGAGGATTTATGCTTGTAGCACGAAGAAAATAAGTAACCTCAGATCCTAAATCCAGATGCTTTCGGGTTGGAGTGGCTGCCAGCTAAAGCATGAGATTTCCTACTGGACTTACAACCTCTTGGAGTGGCTGCCAGCTAACACTTTCTACGCTTTAAAATAATATAAGCCGATCTTATGTTTATGCAAGATGACTAAGCTGTTATTTAATTAAAAAGATACTAGAGTCTTAAACTCACTTTTAAGAGACTACATCATGGCTGGCATGAAGACATGACTTAGATTAAAATATAAATTTTACAAATTTTAATCATTTTGGCATAATCTTTTGGACAATGGATTAGGATAATTATGCCTAAATGCATTATGAAATATAGTTATTGGCTAAATCGATGAGAGGATGTGTTCCCCACTATAGGGGATGCCCTAACAGGTTAAGCATTCCCCTTTCGTGCAAGAGTGGAGACCCTCCCTATTCAAGAATGAAATAATATGATATGCATGATATTAGAATATACATCATCCAGCTAAGGGGTTGTTAAATATTTTAATTATCTTGATTATAGCTTAAGCTTTAAGGTAAGGTTATGAGTTATTTTAAAATTTAATTATAAGTTATTAATGATGGTAGAAAAATTAATTTTATCCTAAAGAGCCTACCACATCCAAAGCACACATTTAAACATCAATATTCAAAAATCTATGAAGAAGATGTAATTTTTATTACGCAATCTAAACACAATAGTCAAATATTTATAGATTATCATGAAGGAATAAGAGGTTAGTGCGACCGGTACCATACACCCAAAAAAAGAGAAAAATTGGGTAGCTAACCTCTACCCTTATACAACCTAGATTATAATAAAATTTTACAATTATAATTGAATAAATGCTATGGAGATCTTCATTCTTTATCTTCTTTCTTCATTTTAGTTGGTTTGCTCTAAGGATTCATAGGGTCTCCCAGGACTTTACCTTCTAGCCACTGTGCATCCTAAACCCCATAACACTAATCCTAATTCTATTGCAAAATTACATGTTTATGAAAAAGTAAAATCAAATTACACGTGCAAAATAGATGTTAGCTAAACATACATACATCTCAAGCAGTTATATTCTATAAATTTGGACTTAGCACCCTGCACATGGGTAACAAGTCTACCTATCATAATGTGAATTATGCAAAAGGGGGTATAACCAACTTGCAAGTAAAAATATTTATATTTATTTTCTTTTTAACACACTCTTTAGCACAATCCCCTACATAAGATAATATTAGGCTAATAATGGCCTAACATTCAGTCTACACACAGTAATCTTAATATTCAGTATAAAATATTACATCAAAAAAAAAAAAAAGAAAACATAATATCACAATATACACCGCCCTAACTTAGAGAAGTGATGACTTAGTATTCTAATGTGTGTGCTTAGGCTTAGTGTGATATATCTTAGCTAGGTTTTAGAATTATAATTATCTAAGTTTGGAATTATTTAATTTAAACATGAAGGTGGTTTCATTTCAAGTTATTAGGGAGATTTGTGGATTTTTAATTCATCTATTCTTTTGTTTCATTTGATATTTACTTAGCATCTAAGCATTGTAAAGAGAAGAAAGAGGCTTAACCCCTTTCATTCATATCCTAAATTTTTTTTCTAAAGGCATGTTATTATGACTTGGTTTCTTTTAGTGAATAATTTTTTAATATTTCATTAATCCTAAATTTGGGTTAATCTTAAAGAACCTTATTCAAACATGAAATGCATCTTAAGATTAATGATATTGAATTACTATCATATGGATATTCCTTCTCATCATCAATAGCATGCAAATGATTTAGAGCTTAACATACTTATACATGCAATGTATTTTTGGGCATACTTAAATGATTGTGAATGCATATATTTTTGATAAAAGAGGAATTTCATTCCTTAGCTAAGCACACACACACACACACATGTATTAAAGATTTAAGCAAGTACGTGCCATTGTTTAAACTAGGAAAGTGAGGTAATATAAGACCTCTTTAGGGGCTACTTAAAGCCCTCTTATTCATAGGATGTCTAGACTATATACTTGCTATCTTAAATACATGTGAATGTATACACAACCATGAGAATAAAAATCATGTAAAAGGTTGTATGTTAATAAATTTATTTTGTTCATGTAAAGTAAAGTTTTATCCAAATTCTAATGTATGGAAACATATGAATGAAATTAAGTAAGTACGTGCCATTGTTAACTATGAAAGTGAGGTAATCTAAGACCTCTTTGGGGCTACTTAAAGCCTCATATTCTCGAGATGTCCATAATATATATGTACTAACATTCAAATACATGTAAACATACACATTAAATCATGAGAATAAAATAATACTTTAACATGTCTAAGCTATAAACATATGTAGATCATATAGAATATTCATAACCAACATCAATTTAAATTTTCATTATTAATTTATAATTTTAAAACTAATTTTAAAATTTAGTAGTCATAATAGCCACACATATAAATGGATTAATCCAACACATGCAACTTACACATAATTAAATTCAATTGATTATTTTATTTGAAAAAAATGAATGCATGATATCAAATGACATTCAAATTTACAATAATTGAAAAGGAATAATTAAACATTGCCAAATGATACATTCACTCACATTAATTCCTAAGAACAATTAAGTTGAATATAATTATTTAAGGTTAGCTGAAGTTATTATGGAATTTTGTTTTGGATTTGAATTATTAAAATTAAAGAGGAGGAATAACATTAGCTGTTTTAACCCCATCCCATGTTAGTGACTTAACACATTTAAGGAAATATAATTAAGTAGCATTTAAGGGTTGATTAAGTTCAAGTCTTTAAACAAATACTTTATTTTCCCTTTCCCAAGTCTCTTTAATTTAATTAATCATTTAATTATGAGCCTCTAATGATAAGCAAATGATAAATTAAAATTGCAATGCACTTAAAGACCTCATACAATGAGGCTCATAATTAAATATTAATTAAATTAAGAAAAAAATCTAATTAAGTACTTATATGATTTTCTCACATCAATGGGTTAATCATAATTTCTTAATGATCTTTATCTTATTAAACACATAAAGAGGAACTCACAAATTTAATTTAAATTATTTGATCCAATTATCATTTCAATTTGATTTAATTTCATCATTAATTGCTTAATTAATCTTTAATTAATCCATAAATTAATTAACCCTCTTAAAGGAATTAGATTTAGGCAACATGATTAAGAGAGAGGTCTTAATCATTTACCCTCATCATTTCCATTATTGCTTAATCAAATTTAATTAATTAATTTTTTCTATTTGGTATTTTTAATAATTATTAAATCACTTAATGAGGATAGTTAAGGCTTGAATTTTAAATTCTTCTAATTACCTAGCCAATAAATCTCAAAAATATTATGGAGGTAGAGGACATCCTAAGGAATCAACACATCCAATTTGAGACTCATTAGCCAAGTAAGGCTTATTTAAGGTAATTAAGAAAATCTTATACTCTAATTAAGCACTATTCACCATTCAAACATTAGAGATTTCATTTTTATTAAATTCTCTCTATTTACTATTTTCAAAATGGGTTTACTCATATTTTTAGGATTTTTCTACAATTAGTATGAATTTTTGAAGTTCTGGGAATTTAATGGTATTTTAAAGCTTAATTAACCCCTAATCATGTGAGAGCTGATGGCGATGTTCCATGTGGTGCCATGAGATAGGCCACTTAAATCGATCATCTTTGAGTCGAGTGGGCGTGCTTTTCCGCCGTCTGATCTCGGATCAGACGACAAAGATTAATCCTGTGGATCTTAATGGATTAAATCATGATCATCCATTCTAATCATGTAGAACGGACAACGGATGATCCTTCTTCCCCCGAGCATTGAAAGACGAACACCGTTCGCCCTCTATCGCTCGATTTGAGCTCACCGGAGCTCGTGAGGCTTTGGGATCAACTCTAAAATGTTGGGAAGAGATCTAAGGAGATCCTATGGTGGAAATCACATAAGATCACAAAACTCTTCACAAGAGACCAACTCCTACTAGATTTTCTACGTTTGTCAGAATTTACCTTGACGGAGCTCAAAATCGGTGATCCAATGACTAAGGTAGCTTTAAAGAGAGGAAGCCTTGTTGAAAAGATCGTGAGTTGCCTCCCACCAGTAGCTTTGTGGACCAAACACCATCACAACAGTCACCAGAGTTGGTCTAGGAGTGGTCTCTAATGCTTGAATCGACCGAGAATCAATTCCTTCTGACTTGACGGAGCTTGGGGAAGGTGTGGGAGAAATTAATTGAAGTTTGAAGAGGTTTGAGTGAGGTTGGATGAAAAAGGGGATCAGTTTCATTCTACTTTGGTGTCGCCGGTGATAGGGAGCACAAGAAGGTTCGAGGATGCTCTAAACTCTGAAGGAAGCTCTCTGTGTCATTTAAATTAGATGGGGAGGAGTATACCCTCCTCCCCAATTGATCCGATGGCTAGGATTAATCAGCTTTTGGCAGTCGTTTGGTCGGCACAGGCGGTTGGGGGCGTCAGTGATTGGCTGAGGTGGAGGGTCTTGAGTGGCTGAAGGCTTGGAATGGGATGAGGTGGTGTGCCTCCTCTCCCAAGTGTGCCAATGGGAAGCCATGGGTTAGCTCACCCTCTCTTGACCCATGGTTGAGTCCAATCAGCTTTGGGTCAGGTGAGTCAATGGTCCACATGTTCAAAATGGGTTAAAGGTGAATGCCAAGAGTGGTGGGTAGTTATGACCATCCAAATGAGAATTTTGTCTCATTGGATGGGTTTCTCCAATGGTTTTTGACCTATTTAGGTCCAACATGGGTTGGGTTCCTTTGGTTTGACTCATGGTGACCCAAGTTTGGTTGTGCTTGGGCTTGGTTTGAATGAGTTTGACTCAATTTGATCCATATAGTCAAATTGGATTAATTTGGGTTAGGTTGACCAATTGGTCAAATTGGTAGTTTGGTTAAGTTTAAATGATCATTTGAGATATTTTGGTTTAATTTTAAGTGGATTTGGTTTTGACTCATATGGGTCAAATGGGGTAAGTTGACCAATTTGATCAAATTAGCCAAATTGGCTTAGGTGGAAGGTTGGTTTAGGTTCAAATGATGATTTGAGAATGATTGTAGGTGTTGATTTGAATCAATTTGAGTTTGAGAATGATTTAGTTCAATTTGACCCTTTAGGTCAAATTGGGATAAATGGGTCAATTGAGTTGGTTTGATCAAATTAGATTTAATTGAAAGTTGGATCATGTTCAATAATCAATTTATAATTGATTAGGCATTGGTTTCAATCAATTGGGTTTGAAAAGAGATTTGACTTAATTTGACCTTTAGGCCAAATTGGGTTAACTTGGATCAAAGGGGCCAAATGAGTTTGGTTAGATTCCAATTGATGGTCAAATCATATTCAATACTCAATTCATGATTGATTGGGGGTATTGGTTTTAATCAATTGAGTTTAGAATAAAGTTTGGTTCAATTTGGTTCATGTAGGCTAATTGGGTCAACTTGGGTCAAGTGATTAAATTAGCTTGGTTTGACCTAATTGATTGTAATTGGACAATCAAGGCGATAAAAAATTATTATAGAAGGGATTAGATGGGCTGATTCAATTCAATTTGAGTTGGATAGAGGTTTGGATCAAATTGGTCCTTTAGTCACTTTGGGTCAAGTGAACCAAGTAGGTTAATTGAGTTGAATTGGGTTGAATCAAGTTGGGATTGAGTTTGATGATTGATTTAGGATTGATTGATGGTTTTGATTACAATTGATTTAGGTTTAATTAAATTTTGGCTCATTTGGACCCTTTGGGTCAAATGGGTCAACTTGGTTGATTGAATTGATTTGGCTCAATTGGTTTGATTATAAATATTGGAAGGGTTTGAAATGAGTATTGAAGGGTTAGAGTGCTTTGGTGAAAAGTAATTGAATTTGTTTCAATTGAAAAGGCTTGAGTCATAGGATGATGGTGGAATTGGTTAGGTTAAGGGTTAGGTTAATTTACTTGGAGCTTGGATATGAAACAAAATTCAATAAAGGTTGATTATGGTGGGTTTGGGTTGGTTTTGGATAAGTGTACAAGCATGGGTCATGGTTTAGGCCATAAGATATGTTTGATCTATTTACCCTAGAGTATGACCAAAGCTCAGGGTATGCCTTTTTAAGTCTCTATGCTTGAATTTCGTGGTGTCTTATAACTATGGAAGTCTTAGTGTTTAAAAGATTCCTAATTCTAGGATAGGAATGATGAATCCTCACTCCAAAAGTGAGGCCAACAAGTACTATTTGATGTGGGCTTCAAATTTTAATGAAAATTTTTAAAAATGATAGAGAGGGTCTATAATATTATTTAAGAGTTGGCGACTTTATTCTAGAGGATTTGATGAGTGCATTAAGGGTATTCTCCCAACTAGGTTAGATTTGACCTAAATGGTTGATTTTGTATTCTACTTAGTTCTCTACAATTTTTAAAAGGAAGAGGATTGAAAATGGTTGAAGTGGGTTAATGAAGACTCTACTTAATTTTTAGGGTTTCACATATTTTTTTTAAATTTATGATGATGTAAAGTAGAATGGAATTGATTAGGTTTCTTAGATAACCTTTTTAGGTGATAACTTTACTTATAATTTTGGTATTTAAGAAAATGATTTTATGATAGGATCAATGGTCATAAATTCTTGATTTTGATAATGCAATGTGTCTATGATATTTCAAGAGTAAACAACAACTTTTAGTGGAGTTTATGGTAGTTAACTATATAAGAAAATAATGCTAGGTCTTGTTGAACCACTCTATAGATGAGATTCTCTAATGACTTTTAAAAATTTAAATTTTGGTGGGATTATAAGAGGAATGATAGGAGATGATAGATAATGTTAATATAAGACTTTTAAATTAAAAAAATTGATTACAAATTTATAAACTTCTAGTCACTTAAAATTGAGTGGAAGGGAGACAAGCCACTAAGCCAATCTCTTGTAAGGAATTTACCCACCAAGGTTTCCTTCTTAAGTTTGTACTCAATTTTTAGTGAAAAATTACAACAAAAAACCTTCATTCTAGTAAAAATAAAATTTATATAGTCCTTACATCAATTACTACACAAACACAAAGAGAGAGAAAGCAAGGGGCCAACCAAAGCATTTGAGTTTGAATTAGAGTGGTTGAAACTACTTCATAACTACTTCCTACTATATAGTGAGGTTGACCAAAATGAGATAAAAAATAAAATCACATTTAATTAATATAAATTAATAAATTTTTTATTAAATTTTATTTAATTTCTACCTTTCTTTTAATATATTTTCACAAATAATAGAATGATACAACACTAATACATAAATCTATACATGAACTAATACATAAATTCTAGTTCACATAGACTACATAAAACAAAATATTATAATATTCAATTTTCCATTTCTAAATTCTTCTTGTAATTGGACCTCCATGCTCAGCTTTAGCTCACCTTGTTTGTGCCATTATAGTTAGACCTTTTCTTTGCATTGGCAACTTGTGCCATATTAATTTCCTAGAATTTAGATAAATTCTTGAATGAAGAGTTGAAATTAAGGTAGTTCTTCACAAGCTTTGGTGCTAGCTTCTTCAAGTCATCTCCAGTAAACCAAGTGGACTTTGTCGGTGGCTTGTCTTTCCACCTCACAAGAAATATATGCTCTCCTTGATTTATTAGCACCACATTTATAAAAATATATTTGACCTCAAAGAATAAATGTTGATTAAGCATCTACAAGTAACATTTTTTTCGTTCTCCTACAAAACAATCATCATGTAAATTTAAAGGTTTGTTAACTTTCTTAAATGTTATTAAATATTCAATATTAAAGATAGAGATTATAAATATGTCTTTTGGCATCTTAAGATTATATATAGTTATGCAATGTTTTCTAATAATCTCCCTTGCTAGAAATTTTCTTATGTCTAGTATGCAGATTCTAATCAACACATGATCTTGTATATTAAAATTCTTTGAAAGTTTTTTATTTATTATTTATTTTGACATATTTTATATTAGTTACTTCAAAGATGTCTAATATTGTCATGAAGGCTATGAAAATCATGTGCAAATTCAATAGTCACATTTAATTAATGTAAGCAACATATATTTTACTTTGTTTTAATTAATTTCTATCCTTCTTCCATATGTGACCACAAATAATATAATGATACAATATTAATATATAAATTCATACATGAACTAATAATTCCACATAATATATATAAAAAAATAAAATATCTTTATCTTCAATTTTCCATCTTTGAAATTTTTTTTGTAAGTGGTTCTCCATTCCGAGCTTAAACCTTTATTGATTGTGCTATTGTAGTTGGACCATTTCTTCATGTATTAGCAAACTCTATTGTATAGTGTTGGTCCCAATATCCTAAGCTTCTCAAAAGATTTTCAAATATTCTATTTACTACCTATGTTTTCTCATCAATTTATGGGTATAATTTTTAAGAGAATTTTAAATTTTTACTCATACGTTTCTATAATATTTTCAAAAATATGACACAAATTTAATATCCTCATTAGAAATAATTCTGAAAAAAGTCTATTAAATTTAACAATCTTTTTGAAAATAATCTTATTATATAAGATGCATTATTTGATTTTGAGAAGTGAGTCATTTTAAAAAATGATCTACCATCACTAATATACCATTGTCTTCTTAAGGTCCTAAGATTTCCAAGTATATAGTAAATGGATATATCCTTCCAAGATCTAAAATCAGATAGGAAAATCATAATATTTTTTTGACTATTGTTTTGTGCTTTTTTCTTGCTTTCATGTGTAAGGTTGAGTGACTACCCTCTCAACATCTCTCCTTAGAGAGGGTTAAAAAATACATGTCCTAAACATGCATATAGTTTTATAAATTTTCCAAATTATTCTCCTACTATCTAGAATGCAACTCATTGATATGGAATGCCCTTCTAGAAGTTCTAGGAATATATAACCTATATCCTTATATATAAATCTACATATAATCACTACATAATGTCTACAATGATATGTATTTGGTGCATGCTCTCGATATATTGAATAGAAGGCTAGATAGGCTTGATAATATTCTTTAGTCTTTCAAATCTAATGATTTAAAACTCTAAAGAGATTACCAAAGTCTTGAAAGTGCATCTATAGATTTATTATATACATTTTCCATGATATGTAAGTACAAAAGTATAGTTTTAAAGATATTCTACCCATTTTCCTTGCTTGTGATTTAACTTCCTCTAAGTGTTTATAAATTGAAGAGCATAGTGGTAATGTGTTAAGGATAAACTTCTTTGTGTAATATATAGTGTCTCTAATTTTTTAAAATTAAATGATACCATAAAATTCCTTATTATATGTAGAATATGTTTGTTTTAGATCATTTATTTATTTTATTATATAATGTTACTAGAAGAATTTTCTTATGAAACTGTGCCTCTTATACCCACATTAGAAGTGTTACAAGTGATTCAAATGTCTTGTTAATCTAAGATTGGAGATGAGGTCATAAAAAATTTTTATTTATTTCTTAGCTTTTTGAACTAATATAATCTAAAAAAATTATATAAATTTTAAAATATCTATAAAATAAGAGATAATTATGTTAAAATTCTTTATAAAACTTCTATAAAAGTTAACTAATCTTGAAAAGTCCTAACATCTATAAATTTTTTTGGGGTTGGCTAATCTGTAATGACCTTTATTTTTGTAGGATATGCTTTAAGACCACAAAAAACACTAAAAAATTGAGAAAGGTGAGTTTAGTTTAGTCAAAGAAGCATTTATAATATTGACATTAAGATTAGTTTCTTTAAGTATTAATATGATTATTATAAAATGATCTAAATACATCTTCTCATTTGTACTGAAGATGAGAATCTCATAAAAATAGACAACCAAAAATTTTCCAATAAAAGGTTTTAAGATTATATCATTAATCTCATGAATGTATTAGGGGCATTTAAATACCAATAGGTATGCTTAGACATTCATATAATATTTGGTGTTGTAAAGGATGTCTTCTATTTAGCTCTTGGCTTGATCTTGATCTAATGGTGTCCACTTTTCAAGTCAAGTTTTTTTTTTAAAAAGTTAGAGTTTGTGACAAGAGCAAGCTTGTCATATAATCTAGTAATTATAAACTTAATGGAAACCTTGTTAATAGCTCTACTATTTATATACAATCTCCAAGTGCAATCTTTCTTTAGAGTCAATAATATTGGAACTACATAAGAATTAAATTTTTTTTTTAATGATGCCTTTCCTTAACAATTCATCTACTTGCCATTTTAGTTTAGCATATCTATATGGTTTATTTTATAATTAGGAAACTTTGATAAATGAAAACTAGAATGAAATCTATAACTTGTAAATGTCTGTCATTGGCTATAATCCATCTAATAAGTCATTTGGATAAAAATCATTAAAAGGGAAGAGACTATAACAAGAATTTAGTACTCATCTAGATCAAGTGTGATCTCTCTTATATAGATTAAGTCAAATAAAGTGAGGTTAATTTTTTTTTTTAACATGGTGTTGAATCTTATCATTTATGCTCTAATGTTTCAAATTGATGGTAAATGTATATGACTCTCAATAGTTGAGTTAAAAATACACCTCCTAGTAGTAAGGCATGATATCACTATCAAGTGAAACTTTCCATTCTTCATTTATCTATGTTTAGGTTGAATTTTAGAACTTGGCTTTTGTGGAAGAGTAGATACTTATTTATCTTTTGGTTTTATTAGGAATAATTTTATGATCTTGTCATTATATTTGAACACATTTAGAACATAGAGCTAGGTCTACTTAGTAAAATGTGTCCTATGTCTATGGCTGGGACATCACACTAAATATGAACTTCATAATTATCTATCTTAATAAGTACTAGACATTTGTGATAGATAAGAAAGTCTGATTTATCCAATTCACATGGAAATGATTTAAAATGGGTAGATATTACATTCATAGTTTTACTTTTTTCAATAATCAACTTGCTCTTTTCTTGATACATAACATATATGGTAAAAACATTTCTCCTCCAATCTTTGTCCCTAGCCATTATTATACATCTCATGAAATTCACTTTGTCTTTAACATGGTGTTTTATGTTAGTATTAGGCTAATGAGTGTCATCAAGGATCTATTTAATCTTATCTTACACTTTTCATCTTTAACTTCATTTAAAATATGGATTTTATTTTGTATGAATTTTATATGTATGCTATTTCATGGTGATTAAGCTAATAATATCTTTTGTATTCTTATAAGTGATTTAATGGTTTGACTTTGGGAGTGAAATACTATAAGATGATGAGCTTAGTTAAGAAGTTGGCATATATGTTTGAAATATAGAAGTCTATTAAGTGGATGTGTAGCCCTTAGATCTACAAGAGAATGACTTTTATCTTTTTTAAAGAAACAAAGCATGATAAAAAGCATCTTCTTATATCTAAAGATCTTGTAATTCTACTTCTTTTTTATGTCACTCTGAAGACCAATTACAAATTTATTTGCTAACCATTAGTCCTGATTAGGGCATAGGGTTTGAGTTATAAAATCCTCAAAAATATTTATATAGTTAATCATGTAATGTTTCTTTACCTTAAGGTTATCAATTGCTTATGTAATCTTTTTTTCATGATTCTTAGGGTAATATTTAAACCTAAATGTCATTCTAATATATTTTAGCAAACTAGCTAATTTCATTTTAACTAAAGGTGGTTCATTAATAGCTATCATTTTGATACTAATTCGAAAGCTAATTCATTTGAATGAGCTTTTGTAGAAACCTATTAACAACATGAATGCCATCATATATTGAGGACTCTACCTTAACCTTTTTATAGGCTCATGATCACAACTTCTCTAATTTCATTTATAATGTGTGTGGTGATTAAAATACAAAGGCATCACACAAATCTTGGGGGCTATTATTTAGGTGACTAAACATAATATTAAAGAATAATATACTATCTTAAAAGATAAAAATATTACTCTATGATGGATTGAATCACCTAATAATGACTTCTAAGACTGATGGATTTATGTGTACAGAGTTTTTTCTCCTTTTTCACAATGGTGAAGTAAGATATAGTTTATTTTAATATGAGTTACAAGTTCATTAGAGACAATCCCCATAAATAATTACATTTTAGAAGATATGATCTCCTAAAAAACTATCGATTAAAGTAGTCATCAAATGTCCTTAGATATTTTAAAGTTTGAATCAAGATCAATAAATTTGGAAATAAAATGAGATAGATCATGTAGAACCATTCTTTTAATATTCTAAATTAGAAGAAGTAGGAAGTGCATAAATATTAGGAAGTCTAGTAAGCACTTCAATTTATCATATAATTGATCATTATATTCTTTGAAATAAATGTTGATTTATTATTATTTTAATTTGACATTTTATTTGAAAGCCATAAATTATAAGTTCACTCCCAATATAATCTATGAACCCATTTCAACTCTTTTAGACTTATAACTCACTTGTTTGGGCAACCAATTGACACTTTCTATGCTTCAAAATTATGTGACTAGTTTTATGACATGCAAGATGATTTAAGCTATTAGTTATTTGAAAGGAGATCTAAAAACCTAAACTTACTCTCTAAATCTAAGATCATGGCTAGTATATAATGCTTTTCACTAATGTAAGAAATTTAAAGATTTTATGTATTTTATTTCATAGTGAATTCATTTAGAAGGCTTGAGTATGCAATTATGCTTACATGCATGTAATACAACACTAGTTAGAAGGATAAGTTAGAGTTTAGAAGGTACTCTTCCCCAAGAAGAATCATCATCATCATTGGATAGATGCTCCTTCATGTGTGGTGAAGATTCCATACAAGGAAATAGAGTGATAAGCATATGGTTCTCTAGCATAAAGTTCTAGTCAATTTTATTGGTTATTTCCTAGTATTTTAAATGTGATTGGTTATGAGTTATTTAATTTAGGTTATGAGTTTATTAAAATTTTAGTTGGATAGAAAAATTAATTTCATAAGAGCCTAAATAGGCGGGGAGGGATGCTAAAAACATTTATAGTTTTCATGCACGTCATAATGTAAATATTACATTAAATAGTTAAATTAAAATAAAAATGGCCAATGTGGTCGAGATCCACTATGCACTTTAAAATGAAAAAAAAAGAGTAGTTGAACTTTGTTTACTTTATTTTTAAGCTCTTATACAACAAAACTTATAACTAAGAAGATAATATCCCATGGGGTCTTCATATCTTCTTCTTCATGGTGAAGATGCTTTAAGTTTCATGGAGGCTCTCAAATCCATGTCTTCAAGTAACTTCTCATCTTAAACCCCATGACTCTAACTTAGTTCTAGTTAAAAATTATATTTGAAATTGAAAAGAAAAAAAAATCCTAAGCCTTATAAAATAAGGATTAGTGAAAAGAACAAACATACAATGAAGTAACTATATTTCAACACATTGGACACAAAAGTTGGTACCAAGTCCCCTTCTCCTAATGAGCCATGCTCAAGGACAAACACTTGCATGTAAATTTGTTAGTTTTAAAATCATTATAATGACCACTTTAAGCATGATTCCCTATATAAAACATGATTAATTTTAATAAAAAGGTCTTAATATCTAGTTTATACAAATAAACATGCCCTAACATCCAATCTAAAATATTATACCACAAAAAAAGTCAAGAAATAGCAACCAAACACTGCCCTAACTTAGGTCAGTGGCCTAACAATTTAGCTTGTATAAGCTTGTGTGGTGAGTTAGTTCTAGACATTAATGTTTAAGTTTAATTCAAGAATGATGTTCAATTTATTACCATTATGTGTTTTTGAATTAAATGATTAATGATTTAGAAATAAATTTAAAATTATGATTAATTCCATTTAAGTTTAAGTTAGATTTAATATTTTAAAGAGTGTGAGTAGTGAGCTCTACCTAGGGTAGAGCACACTCTTCCTTACACTCTAGCTCTAATAAGGTGAAAACTCCACCAAAGGAGTTGGGATCACCCCAAGGCTTTAAGCCACATGACTATTATGTATTTTAATAATTAATTACTTACATTAAAATTTAATTATCATTTAAAGTTATGAGTTCTAATTTCAATTTAGGTTCAAACGACCTTATAAATTTTATGGATATATCTAAAGGTTAGAAGGGCATGGTAGGGAATATTTCATATTATTTTAATTAAAATTTAAAATAATTAATAATTTAATAATATTATTACTTAATTAAAGAAATTTTAAATTTAACATCAAAGTATGGCTAAAAGTTATGAGAATATTCTATAAAGTTGGGGAATATTAGAAAGATATTTGACATAAAATTAAAATTATTTTGAATTAATTAATATTTTTTATAAGTTTTAAGTTTTTTTATGTCCTAAAAACATTTAAATAAAAATATATTTTTTTAAAATCACGAAACTTTGCAAGAGTATTTGGAATATGCTCCAAACACTCCCATAGATATTTCATAATATTTTCAATTCATTATAGTTTTCTAAAATTTATTTAAATAATAATAATAATAAATACCTTAAATTGCTTCTTCTAACTTGGGATAGTAAGAGGAACACCTTGGATGATAATTATTTTTATAATTTTATAATTTTGAAATACTATTTAAATAATTATTTTAATTTTAGTTTTGAAATATGAATCACATTACCTCAAAATTTTGTGAACAATTTTCTACATGCCTTTATTAGTCTTTAAAACTATTAATAAAATTATTAATTAATTTAAATTTAATTTAAAATATCCATGAAATTTTCAAGTTACTAGTCAACTAATTAATTAATTAATGTGCTTAATTAAAAATATTTAAAATAATTAATAGATTTAATGAAGGTTAAAGGTGTTTGATATTTTTCTTATAATCGTGTCTATTTATTAAGTGATTTACTTAAAAAAAATTTTATGTTTTTTTTTAAAAAATTTTTAGATTAATTACTTGATCCATTTTTTATATTATCCCTAACATTTAGACAACTCATAAAATATAAGTTTAAAAATTTATAAAAAATAAAATAGTTTGAAAATAACATGAAAAACATACCCTAAATTTTTTAAAAATAGTTGCAAATGTATTTCATGATTACTTAGAAAATCAAGATTTGTAATTAAGTTCAAATTACTCTCAATTAGGTGAGCTATATATATATATATATATATATATATATATATATATATATATATATATATATATATATATATATATATATATATATATATATATATATATAATACATTGGATCATTGGGTGACTTGTTATGATTTTTTTTTAAATTCTAGATAATTTAATGAACAAATTAAAATTTAATTAATACCAAATTAGAAAATTTTGTGATTGAACTAAAATCAGAGGGATTTTGATTTCTTTATATTAATGAAGTCTATTTAACTTTTAAACTACAATTTTAGTGATTTTAATAATTTTTAAATTGAGCTATACATGTATTAAAATAGAAAGAAAAAAAAAAGATGTATGAATGAGAAGAAAAGTATGAGTGAAAAAAATAGTCTTATGGATAAAAAGATCTATCACAATCTTACTAGTAGGATCCTTATTGAATTGAGTACTAAGGCTCATGGGTGTTGATGATTTTTCATTCTTCCAATCTAAGCATTTTGATCAAATACCCTTAGATTGATTTAAGAGCTCACCCATCATGCTTATCTTCAAATTCCTTTCTTATTTGTTAAAAAAAAATCTTCACACAATAATAAATTAGTAGATCAACATATCATCAATACAATCAAGAATATGTCACTTGTTATAAATCATACAAGATCATAATTAAAATATAATCATAATTTAAATCCAAGTGGTTGTTTCACATCTTCCAAAAAGGCACTATTAACATGTAATTTAGAATAGTCAAATTAACCTAAATACAAGTAATGACTTCCAAACAAAATGATATAAGGATTCATCATCACAATCATTGATGTCATCATCATAAAATTGAAACTTATGTATTTAGGTTGGATATTATTGGGCTTTTATATTTTGTATTATATTGTTATACTTTGGGCTTACATGTATTGGACTATTCTTGACATGACCCATTTCATGATGGTAGGTATGATAAAGGTGGTGGTAGAGATATGCTTGGTAGTAGGTCTGAAAGTAGTGGTAGGAGGTTATGATGGTGATAAGTTTGAATTTAGAGTTAGGTTTGAGTTATTTGAACCATCCCTTTCAATCTTATAAATAGCAAGACTTCTGTAATGCTTGACACTTAATTTTAAAAAATATCTTTCTTAAGTTTCATTTACTTTCTCTTTACATGCTTTCCTCTCGATTGACAGACTATTAACATCCAATTTACAACAGCTAAATTAACCAAATACAAGTAATGACTTTCAAACAACAATGATATAAGGCTTCATCATCACCATTATTGACGTCATCATCATAAAAGTTAAACTTATGTATTTATGTTAGATATTATTGAGCTTTTATATTTTGTATTATATTGTTTGGTAGTAGGTTTGAAAGTAGTGGTAGATGAGTTTATGATGGTGGTATGTTTGAATTTAGAGTTAAATTTGAGTATTTTGAACCCTCCTTTTCAATCTTATATATAGGATTTTGTAACACTTGATTTTGGAAAAAATATATTTCTTGAGTTTCTTTTACTTTCTCTTTACATGCTTTCCTCCGGAGTGACAGACTATTAGAGTGCGTGAACTCATAACCCTTAGATAAGAACTTTTAAAGATAAAATGAGATCTCCACAATGATAGTATTTGTAGAGATTGATTTTAACTTATCCCGATTCACTGCTGGTTACTTTAGATCTATCAAATTTTAGATCATTCATAGCATTTCAACTTTTTTATTTACACTTGTAAGAATTAGATCTCTATTGTGGTTAATATAACATTAGCTTGAATCCTTTTGAACTTCATTAAATTCTTGATATTTTAATTGTGCTCAATAGTAGTGTGCACTTATCATCACTCATTCATAAGGATTTAAGAATTATCAATATAATCAATTACATATCATAATAAGCCACTCTCATCCTACATCATCACTAAATGCAAAATTAATGTCTTTGTCTTGAGTAAGATCTTTAATCCATGCTTAGATCCTAATACCTAGATGAGTTTTTTGTAATCAAATCATGGTGATGATTCAACATATATCTCCAAACTCTTAGTCTTCCCCTATCATCATTATTTACTTCTAATCCTAAATTTTTAATTTGAGATAAAAATCATATGCTTTTAAAAAAAGACAAATTCATCAAAGACACAATCAATTCTTCTTCACAAAGTTTCAAAATCTTTTCTAATCAAGAAAGATTGCCTAAAATATTTTCCAAACTATAAATTTTATATATTCCCCATAAAACATTTTTCAAAAAAATACGAACATGAGTTTTATAATATTAAGTAATGACCTTTTTTATTTTTAAACCAATGGTACATGACCCGAATACTTTTCAAATTGTGATGACCTTATTTTAAATGAATTTGCTTCACCTCAAGTGTCAAGCGCACCCACTATCCTAGTATTACAAACCTCCACTTATCCCTGAGTGAAGTCACATCTACAAAATAGATTTAGGTTTGGATTTTGGGAACATAGACTTGCTTGGGTCCTATACATTTAGAAAGGGTTTTGTAATTCATGCATACACTAAGTTTAAATGCATATGATGTATGCATAGATTATCAATACCAAACATATCACAAGAGAAACAACAAATATTAGGGAATGAATCATAAAGTTTCATTAGCATATTCAAGAAAGCCAAGTTTTAAGATATGCTATGTTTATTTTTGGCTTTTGAATTTCCATCTCTTTCCACTTATTTTTAAAATTTTCATGTTCATCCAAAAATGTGCATGAATCTTTTCCAAAGAGGAGAAATTTTTCTTTAGAGATAAATATTTTCTTTTCAAAGATTTGAATGCAACTTATAATTCTTCATAAAATTTCAAGAGTTCACTGTAACTGAGATTACTTACTTGATTATCATTTGATTCGCAAAAATCCCCTTAGCCATCAAAAAAAGATTTATGGCTTCTTCTATAGTTTCTTTAGAAGAGTCCGAATCTTAGTTGATCTAGAAGGCATGTTGAATTTCTCTTTTGCCTTCCTTTATATCTCCTTTTTCCTTCTATTTGATTTTCTAGTTTATGTTCATGAGGGAATGACATTTCCATTTGATATGAACTAGTTTTTTACATTCATATTAAATAAGGCTAGTAACTTTCAAAGAGTTTTTAATTTTATCTCTACCTTTCTTTTGATCAAATCTACTCTTTTTTATCTTTTAAGAAGTTTTTAAACTTTCTAGTCATGATGCCACAACATCATTATCAGTGGTGCTTTCCTCTTCACTACATTTAGAAGTATTAGCCTTCAGAGTATTCGTCTTGTACTTTTTCTTATCACCTGCATTAGTATTTCATTTTGAATTTTTTATTCATAAGCAATATGAGAACCAAGCAAGTGATCAATAAATAGATAAACTTTGAATTTTGAAATGACTGTAACCTTGGCATCCTAAGATATAGACAAACAAAGCATGTAGTGAAGTATTAATTTTTGTAAAGTGTGTGTACATGTCAGAAATAGACTCATGAGATAATATATAAAAAAGTTCATAATCATACAAGAGTATGTTGATTCATGATTGTTTAATCTCATTGGTCCCTTCATATGTAACACACAAATTTTCTTGAAATTTTTTATCAATTTTACAAGTGGAAACACACATTTATTATTTAAACTTTAAGGCATAGAAAAAATAGTTTAATTATTTTGAATTCAATTGGGATATTTCCTTCTCTTACAAGGACCATAAATTAAAATATATTTTAATTCGTTTGCCATTGACAACATATTCCAGATATGAAAATCCATTTATTAAATGAAAGTTGACATATGAATTTCTTAGAAATAAAAAAGAATATCATAAAAAAAAGTGGCTGAATTAGTGTGCTTTAAAGTTTAGTAAGATAGAGACTTAAACCAACAATCTAAACACAAAGAAAAGAAAAACAAAAAAAATAATAGAAGAAGAAGAAAAAGGAGGCACAATGGTTTGGAGTGGCTCGGTCCAACTGACCTAAGTCCACTATCTATATTTTATTTCAAAAATCTATTAACTCTCCTTTGAAACAACAAACTTTGCTGGATATGCCTCTTTCCTTTCTAGATAATAAAGAAACCCTACACCTACTCCCGTTTTCCTTTAAGGCAAGATGGATGCCATAATCTCTCCAAAGTACAAAGAAAATCTTCTCTCAAATAAAATTTACACAAGTTCTCAAAAGAACAAACTCTTAAGTTAAAAATGGATGAGAACAAAATAACAAAAAGTAAAGTGTAACCTTACCAATAAATCATTTAAAGTGAAAAGAAGTGAGAGATTTCCACTTTTCTTCTAAGTAAAGCACTCTTTCCTAAGCCTCCCTTAAATTTTCTCATATTCAAAATATTTAGGTTAGACCCCAACTTGAATAAAACATAGAAAAATCAGTCCAATCATACTATAAGATCTGACATTGTATTGTACTATTAGTTTATTTTTCTTTGGAAGGCATAATTGTCTAATTAGCCGTCAGTATTCGTATTATATGACCAAGATTTGTACTACACAAATAGTACAAACTGAAAATTCAGCTCTCTATTTGTTCATCCTGTATAATCACATCGTATAATATGAATATATTTGGCAAAATTCTTAAACATTGAATCCCTCTAATTTTGGATTAAAATTAGATAATTATCACAAAAAAATACCATATGATTAACATTGTGCAATGCAATCAATCAAATTAGACATAATTTATAATTAAGTGACTTAATCCCAACGATTAAAAAATTAACAAAAAAGTATAATCGTACAATATGAACGGTTCAAATTTAGAAATTTCAAGAGTTAATCAACTTAATTGTGGTAGCTAAAAAATTAACAAAAAATGATCAATCGATAACATGATTAAGATCGTACGTATGATTTTCTTATAAATTTTAATTTTAGAAATTATTTTATATTCTTTTAAGTGTGTATATGTGCTTGATTATTTTTAATCATTCACATATCAAATACATGAAAATAAAATAAAAATACTAGAAATGACAACATAACATTTGAAAATGACTTGAGTTTTCTGACATCGCTTGTTTCTCATTTACATTATTCATGGTCTCTTTCTAGATCAAATTTTTGAAAATCAGCCATTGTTTGTGCTTTCTCAATGAATCTTTATTAGGCTGTATAATTGTAAGTCATGCATTGAACACTTAGCTTGCACACATAATTGATCAGTAACAATAATTATTCAACAAAAATATTATGATCATTAAAACTTAGATTATTATATGATTATTATATGAAGACTCATGGAGTTAATAGGGAGTTGTGCTATCATAATCTCTCTAATGACATTTGATGGCTGAGGTTGGTGCTTCAAGCCATGATAAAGTAGAGGAGCATTTATGATGCTTTTCTTATGAGATAAGTCTTTTCAATATTGTGTTTTTTTTTAAAAATATTTAAACAAATTTAATCGTAAACTCACAATACGCGTGCACTAACTCAAAATCTCTTAACGAAAGTCAAAATTCCCACTAAAATTTAAAATATCTTGCACTTTTAATACTGTGTTGAATTTGCATTGATGAAAACAAATTCAAGGTATAAAGGGAATTTCTTGTATAAATCAAAATCCACAGATCTTCGTTCAAACAATAAAGTATTACAATTGGGGTGGTGGGGAATGATTCCATGTTCACTTGTTTAAATAATTCAAGTTTCATAAAATACTGGAACAAAGCAATAATGCCATTCAATCGTGTAGAATTAAAAATATGCTGGAATTGGTGGTCCAAACGATTCATTAGATTTGCTTTAAGATTTTATCAGATAAACCAACTTAAAAAATTTAATCAGTTAAATTTCGTACAGGTGATTAGTCTTTTTTAAAACAGATCGCAGTATTAAATTATATTTGCTCGTGAAACTTGCCTCTTATATCATATTTTCTTATCAGGTGGGCATAGAAATAATTTCACGTGAATTATTGAGGCAAAATCCACCGTCTCTTAGCTCGGTTGGTGGGCGTCTCAGCGAGAACCCAGTTCATTCTCCGGGACGGGCCGCGTGAGCATCAGGGGATCCATTACGTGTGAGTGATAAATGTGACGCTTTAGGCCCCAGGGGATTAATCATGATGACATCCCCACCTATAAAATATATGGGGTGTTGGATAAATACCCTTCCAAAAAAAAAAAATTATTGAGGCAAAGTTGTCCTGTCAGCTACAAGAGTGGCGGTGCAGAAATTATTTGAGATGTTATAACAGTAGAATATGGATGGGCAGAGTTAAATCATTAAGTAATCTGAAATAAAAAAAAATTAAAGGTTTTTTCGTTGCAACTTCGTCAAGCATTTGTGGCATGTGACCTTCTGGCATCCTCACCAGCCTATGGTCTCACTTTTGAAATCTTTTCCTCAACTTGGGAATACTTTATAAGAATATTCAGGCTATGTTGATTTAAAATTTTATTTTATTTTTATACTTTGTTATGGATTCACTTACGTAGGTTGTGGATTCATTCAGATAACTTGTGGAGATTTAAGATGTGTTTGGAGTAAATATAATTATTTAAAAAAATAATGATAAAATTACTGTAAAAAATTAATTTTTAAGAATAATAAAATCTAGAGTATTAAAAATAGACAAAATGTAAGTGAAAATTTTCTTTATTGATTTTTTTTAAGTGAAAATACATAATAAAATTTAATAAAGTGAGTGAGTTAAGAGATTTAATACTCTTGTCTACTGATATAATGAGCTGAACTCAAACGGTAATTGCACTAATGAACTATCCCAAATAAGTAAGGTGATAAAATCATGATAAAATTATAAATAATTATAAAAAAACTGATTTTTAAATTATAATTATTTAAGAAATAATGATAAAATTATTGTAGAAAAAATTAATTTTAAAAAATTATGATGAATATTATAATTTTTTTATTTTAAAGATATTAGATTACAATTTTTTTTTTTTTTATAACTATCATATTCTAAGTTAAAAAATATAAATTTTTAATGAGAGACTCTTCAAAGCATCATTCTCTTGATTAGTCAAACCTTGTTCTTTAATTACTAGTGAGGCAGCCAAGCAAATCCACCGATATCACAGATTACAGAAAATAAAAAAAAAAAAGAAAACATGAATCAACCATTCACCTGATACTGATCACACGCTCGCCTGCCCTTGTAGTTGGATTCGTTAACGATGGAACCATTCAGATTTGAGCCAACGCTAGATTTCATTAGAGGAACGAGAGGAAGCAGAAAGTGAGAGATTTTTCCACACGCACACACCGGCCATCTTCTGTCACAAAAAAGACACCTTAAGCTGATGATCGATCTATTTCGAATTGACAGAAAACTTCAAGCAACTCAAACATTTTTTAATCAGTATTTGGTTCAGCGCCGAGCAAGCTAGATTAGAAATTCCAAGCCCACGGCCTGCAGGGCCTCTTGTTGCTCCGCAGCACGCTGGGCAACTGAGGCACAGCAAACACTTCCTCAGTAGTCCCTGCCTCTCCGCCATGGCTTAACATGGGATTCATCCCTGGAGAAGTGAGGTGGTGTTTTCCGCTCGTTTCCCTACTAATTGTCTCCTCAACAATGCCGGTGGCAGCGATAGCGGCTGAAGTGAGCGAAGTTACCGGATGAATATTATACAGAGGTGGATTGGGAACAGAGAAATTCAAGTCTGCAGCCGATGCCTCTCTAATATTGCCAGTATCAAGATCCGTCTCCACTAAAGGCGCCAATGCATCACGCTGCAATGGATAGTTTAATCAGTAATCCTCTGTTTTTACAATAACAATAGCAGGGCGTTAGGGAAGTGAAATAACTGAATAGTACTTAAATCTCCAAATTGTAAACACGTAAGAAACAATAAAAACAATGTTTTTAATCGACAGATTACATTATTGTGTTATACTGAATATGTTGCTGAGCAAAACATTGCTCAAAATAAATTTTCTAAAAAATACTGCTACTAATATTTTGAAGTAATGTTACAATATTCAATAAAAAAATATGATAAATTGATCAGACATACTGAAAAAGAAAATGTTAGATGCAATGCCCAATTACATCTCTCCAGATTTTTGTTTGTGCTAGTTTGAGCGGCTTAGCGTTTCTCATTGTTTTAGGACTCGACTATCACGTGGATCTAAAGAAGGGCATGGACATCAAACCTGATAGAAGACATCGCCGTCAACGGAATCGTCCAGTAGAAAATCTTCAACTCGATAGCCAGGCAGCATTTTAATCAGGTACTCGGAGATGTTGCTGCTGCTACAGTCAGCCATGTGCGACGAGAAAGGCTCGGATGCTTTCTTCTTAGAGATGCTTTGCCCCGACGAAGGCGAGGAGGCCGTAATAGAGGCGGAGGAGAGGCGAGTGCCAGTGAGGATGAAGCGGCTGTGCTTCATCGTAAGGCCGTTTGCGGCGTGAATGGGAGAGTCGCATTCATGGCAAAGTATGGCTCTGTCCTCCTTGCAGAACACAAACCCCCGCCTTTCCTATACCACACCAATCGAAAACACATCATGAGCTCGCTACACAAATCCATTTAAAATGCCATCAGTGTTCTTCAGATCCACAAGCCCTTTAAAGCCGTTTAATTTGTTGTCTGCTGTGATCAGAAAGATTTTTTAAAAAGAGAAGTTTTACAAACCTGGCAAATATCGCAGAGAGGGTGTGGTTGAGCGGAGGAGGATAGTAGGGAGAAGCGGGGGTGTTTGCCGGCAAGCTTGTTGGCACGGTGGACCCGTACGTCGCAGCCGTAGCAGAGGGCAGCTTGGTCGGCGCAGCACAACAGGACGGCCTCGTCGGCGCCGCAAACATCGCAGAGTATCTTCATCTCGCTTTCTCTCTTTCACTGATATGTATAATCACAATAGATAGAAGCTGCAGATTTATGGCAGTAAAGAAAGATGACAACGGACAGCGATGAGGACGAGTTGGTGGAACAGTTTTTAGCGTACGGTCGATGTTAGAATATATTTGGTGGCAGTTGATTGATATCTCCATTTTTTCAAAAAAGATACAAGCTTAATATCTCCATACTTAGCAGCTGGACCGCACGAGGTGAGGCGCTGAAAGCGAGGATGCATGATGTTATGGTGAGAACTTGGTTGCAAATTATTAAGTTGTGCTCGGATCTCACTAATTAATCATTGATTAACAACAATCTTTGTGAGAGAGCTGGGATAGGTTTGGAGCCTACATTTGAGTTGGTTCGATTGCGGAGAAAAAGGAGGATGCGGATCGTTGTATACCAGTAGGGTTGTCAAAAAAGTTCGTTATTTTAATAGTTTATTTATCTTATGTACTCATTTCTTGGTAACGAATGAGCAACTAAATTTCATTTCGATATATAAACGAAATAAAATCATTTGTTATCGTGTTATCGATTTACTTCAAATAAATTATATTATATTATTATTATTATTATTTATTACTATTATTATTATTTATTTTTTATTTATTTATTTATTTATTATTATTATTATTATTATTATTATTATTATTATTATTATTATTATTATTATTATTATTATTATTATTATTATATACTGCACCCTTATTTATCACAAATATAAGCATACTTGTTGGAATTTTTGTTATCTGGGTGACATTATCCCTTTATCTATTTAAGGACAAGATTTCAAACATACATAAATTTGATATCTGTTGAATGTGAACGAAATAAATTTCAAACATAGAGCAGTTATGTTCTCGAGCTCGACTCATTTACACTATATACCGACATGAAATGGTGGATTTACTGGCTTTAAGTTTTATTACTTGATCATGCTACTTTCATTGGGTAACCTCACAGTCCTTTGGAGGAACAACCTAAATTTTCTCATTTACATATTGCAAGCCTAAAATTTACTAGTTATATATCAAACACTTAAAACATCAAAATAAACTTTAAAAAATAGCTCTATCATTAGAAGCCCTAACTCCATTAACAATTCATTAATCCCATCATCCGCACTATCAAAATACCACCATTGACTCAATACCATTACTTGCCTATGAGTTTCCTCCCCTCACTCACTCGAGCTCACTGCTGATCCTATCACCCATGCAATAGGAGACATCATCGTTGCCTCCTATTGAGCTCATTGCTCCATCTACTTATTGTTAGTCACATTATCCCTACTATCAACGACATCACTACATCCATAATATGAGTTTGATGCCCCATCTTGTTAAATGTGAACTCGCACTTGCTCCAGCATAGATGCATGCGTGTGTCTAGTAATTTGACTAACTAAATTTATGAAGCCGATATGAGGTGATTTACATACATAACATTTTAAACTTTATCATTTATATATTTCACACTTAAAATTTACTATTTATATATTAATCACTCAAAATATCAAAAAAAATAAAATAAAAATAAAAATAAAGCTCCCCATTAGAAGCCCTAACTCCATTAGTACTTCAATCCAACTGCCCACACCATCAAAATGCCACCACTACCTACTTACGAGCTCATTACCACTTTCCACCTATGTGTTTGCCTTCGTGCATATTAGCTCATTTCCATTCTTATCGCTTCAACAACCAAGGCGAGGTCATCGTTAGTTTTCTATGAGCTCATAGTCTCCCTTGCCTTTCTCTAGTCCCATTGCCCTATTATCACGGATATCACCACTGCTGACCATTGAGCTTGACTCTTCCCCTATTTTATTGGGAGCTTGTGCCTGCTCTAGCCCATAGATGCCATTGCTTGCAAGCTATAACAAGTGTCTGACGAGATCTTGTTAATTCCATTATCGGAGTGCTATTTCATATAAATATTGAATGTTAGGTGTGAAATATGTAATTAAGAGAAGTTTTGATGCTTATTTAATTCACTCTTTTTTCAATTAGATTAAGCAAAATTATTGAACAATGAATTGACAGTCACCTTTGACAAAGTAAAAATAAAATAAAATTCAATACATTTATGGACAAATACCTATGTTGGAAAAGTTAGAAAAACTGTGCTATGATAATGAAAGGAAGAAGTGTTTTCTAAATTTTAAAAAATAATATTAAAATTAGCATTCATAATAAACTGTCATTGCCATTAAAATAGTTTATGCATTCATAATAGAAACTAAACCCCATCTTCTTTATATTTTTAACACAAAACAAATATATAACATGCTATTTTTTCTTCTAAAAATTCCAATAAAACAAGAAAACATCAAAAAATGTTTTAATTAAATTTGATTTCAACAATTCATTCAAATGTCAAACTAGTATATAAGCAACAAGTTGAGCACCAATTTGTCTTATCCATGCAAGTTTATCAAATAAAACAAGAAAACATCATGATTTTTTGAACAAATTTGATTTCAATGGATCTTATATTGAATATTCTTTCACAAAATCATTTCTCAAATCTCTTAAATTATAATGATTAGCTTTTATTTGTTCATTAGTTTGTGGATGAGTGGTCTAAACTATATTATAATTTTGCTCCTGTCATTCATTACAATGTCTTCCTAAAATGATTTATGAATCTAGCTTCACTATTAAAATTGAAAATTTTCAAAAAGCCATGAAAATGCAAAATTTTATGAATGTATAGTTACATAACATAGGTAGAATCATTTGTTTTATGACATGGCTTATTTCTCAAAGAATTGGTTTGCTGCCATCATAATTGAGTCTTTATTGTCACTGTTTTTGGGGGATGACAATAATAAAATCTTTGCTAAATTTGACCCTTGAAGGGTTAATAAATTTTAATGGAATATATAATCTCATTTTCTTTTCATGGGTTTTCGCAATATGGCATGCACACATTATTTTTAACAGTTTTAGGTATTATTGGCCAATAAACTTTCTTGAAAAAGAAAGTTTGAGCATTATCTAGACTAATTAAAGTATCTCACTAGCTCTTCATCATAACATTTGATTATAATGACCTCTTCAATGGAGCACCTAGAGATGTAAAATTCAAACTACACAACAGACAAACATTATCAAGGTGGAATTACTGATATTTTCCTTGCTTACATTACTTCAAAATTTCTTCAAAATAAACATCTTCTGACTAACTTTCTTAATCAATTTCAAAGCCCATTATCAGTATTTGGAGTATATTAAGTAGCAAATTTCATTAACTTAGTGCAACTACCACTTTAATTTTAGCTCCAAATTTCTGCTTGAGATTATACTATAATGAGGAGGGAACTCAATCCAAGTACATTGGTGCTACTATATCTTATTTTGATTATATATAAAAAAAAACTTAAATTCCTTATGGTTTGATAATAATATGAACTAGTTGAACTCTAATGCTTCAATGCTTAGACTGTAACATATAACTCTTTCTCATAAGTGAAAAATTTTCTCCATGATTTAAGTTAAAAAGAGATAGCATTAAGGCTTCAATACTCCTTGTCTTTAATATTTTAAAACTTTTTTATGTTGTTGGAGACTAAATGAAACTACCATATTTCAAAAACTAAATTATTGATGTAGTCATAGTGCAAAAGTACTTGATGAAATGTTGATAAAAGGCGCAAAATCATAAAAACTCCTGACATCAAGGGAAACCTTATTTAAACAAGGATGGTTTTAACCTTCTACTTATTCATTTTAATACCTATATGAGAAATGACATAACCTTAAAAAATTTTCTTAACCATGAGGACATGGTATCTATTTTTTTTTTTTTTTTGATAAGATTTTAAAAAATTATTGAAGGTGACATAGATTTTCATTCAATATGTGGCTATAAACTAAAATGTCATCAATGTATATCATAATAATGTTAACCACATGATATGTTAAATATTTGATAAAAATATAATATTGTATGAGCTAACATGACTTGAATAAGATTATGTTGGTATGAGTATTAACATTTCATATAAAAGCTAAAAGAGCATATCATAAGAAAATTGACACAAAAGGACAAGATTCCAAAAAAAGTTCATGGTCCATGCAATATATATATATATATATATATATATATATATATATATATATATATATATTATTTTTATTGAGTCATGTATTATTATAAGATTGTTAAGATGGCCACCACACATATACAAGCTAATTAAGTATAATGCAATCTAACATAAAATATTTAAAAATGATCTTACCTAATCATACTATTCAATCCATTAGAATAAAAATTCTTAGTGCTTTGATTGAATTGTATGATCATGAATTATACTTGATCAAATTTGATTTCAAAACTCTAGCTAAGAAATTTTTATTAAGACCAAAAAATATGTTAATTAATGCAAATTAATCTTAATATCATATTGTATATCTTACTATACGAGTTGTCTTATTTTCATATAATATTCATATAATTAATTAATATTAATTATTATAATTTAAAATTTAAGTTAATCATATTGTATGATAAATCATAATATATGTTCAACATAAGATACATCATAATATATGATCAATATAATTATTTTGAGCTAAATTATTATTTTTAATATAATATTCAAAATTTAACTAATCAATTTGTACAATTTATATCGTACTACATGATTTACTTAAATTCAATTATTTACATGATATTTTAAATCATCAATATGATTTAAATTAAATTAATTTTTATTATACAATCTTGATTATAACATATGATCAACAAGTAAACTTCTCTTGTTTGTTTGAGTACCCTTAGGGTTTGAACTAATAAGCAATACACTTAATATAAGAGTATATACTAAATCTAAACAAAAATAATAGAATGAGCTACTAGAAACTCATAAGTTGCCACTTGTAATCTTAGAGAGAAGATTTTTCTAGAGAGAGAAAGTGTGAGAATACTCCAAAGGCCATCTTCTTCTTCTAAACACATTTTGGTTCTCATATTTGAAAATATGGTTAATTTAGAAATTTTATTCATTTTTTATGGTAGGTCTTAAATCTCAAAATATTAGTTAGAATTCAAAAAACTTCTTGCTCAAAGTAGACATTCATATAGGGTTTATCTAAAATCCATGAGTAAGAGAGACTTCTTCGCCTAATGGTACCGAAAAGAAAAAAAATAGTGAACAATATTGAGACAAGAACACTACCATTGCCGGTCCCAAGTCCGGATGTGAAAAGTGGAGGGTTGCGTTAGGTAGTCGACAACCAACGTAAAACTTGTCGAAATAATCATGACATGAATCCTTTAAATCATTGTGTTAATGTTAGCATCCCACAGGAAACGTTGTATAACGAATCTGATGAAAAATATCTGAAACCCGCATCGGCCTTGGGGTGCGTGTTAAATAAGCAAGGGTTCCCACATTATGGACGGATGCGGGCAAAGAAGTTAGTACATGAAACTGGAATTTGGTTAGAATCTTGAAATATAGGAACTCTTACAGGTAAATTAATGGAATTAATAGATATTATGATTTATAGAAAGATAAATATTTTATGTGTTCAAGAAACTAAATGGGTTGGGGAGAAGTCCAAGGAGATTGATAGTTTAGATTTTAAACTTTGGTATTCAGGTAAAAGGCAAACTAGAAATGGTGTAGGTGTGATTATAGATAAAAATTTGAAGGATAATGTTATAAATATTAATAGATGCGGAGATAAAATTATAGCTTTAAAGATTATTGTTGATACTAAGATTATCAATGTTATAAGTATCTATGCTCCTCAAGTAGGTTTGGAGGTAAGTGCAAAAGAAAAATGTTGGAATGAATTATAGGGATTAATACAAAATATATCTCTTAAAAAAAGTATTTATTGGAGGAGATTTAAATGGACATGTTGGTAGAGTGGTAGAAGATTTTAAAAGTATTTATGGTGGTTATGGATTTGGAGTGACTAATGAGAATGTATGACTATATTAGATTTTACTTTAGCCTATGATTTTGTAGTTGCTAACACTTTATTTATGAAAAGAGATGAACATATTATTACTTATAAAAATGGATCTAGTAAAACATAGATTGATTATTTTCTGATAAGAAAAATAGATCGTTTAGATTGTAAAGATTATAAGGTTATTCCAAGTGAAAATCTAAGTACCCAACATTGATTGTTAGTTTTAGATTTTAAGATGAAAGGTTGTAAAAGAAAAAATAAACCAAATTATTATCTTAGAATTAGATGGGGACACTTAAAGAATATAAATAAAAATATTTTTAAGAGCAAGCTACAAGAGATTAGAATTTGAGATGTTCATGAGGAAGCTAACATTATGTGGGAAAAAATAATGAGTGAAATTAAGCAAGTTGCTAAAGATGTGCTTGGAGAATCAAAAGGAAAAACTTTTTTTAATAAGAATAGTTGGTGGTGGAGTCAGAGTGTGCAAGAAAAGATAAAAAATAAGAAGTATTATTATAAAACTTGGTTTAGATGTAAAAACTCGAAGAATTGGGAAAGATATAAAGTGACCTGTAGAGATTCTAAGAAAGCAGTATATGATGCAAAAAGTTTAGCTTTTAGTGATTTATACAATAGATTAGATACCAAAGAAGGTGAAAGATATATGTATAAGTTAGCCAACCAAAGAGATAGGAGAAGTAAATACATAGTTCAAGTGAGGTGTATTAAGGATGAAAATAATAAAATGCTTTTTTTAGAAAAGGATATTGAAAATAGGTGGATGAGGTATTTTGATATAATTTTCAGTAAAGGATCTGAAAGTATGATTGATTTTAGCAACCTTAATATCCTAAACAAAAATAGAGAATTTCATTTTTATCGTCGTATTAGTAAATCTGAAGTTAGCGAAGCATTAAAGAAAATGAAATGTGGAAAAGCAGTAGGATCGGATAATATTCCAATAGAAGTGTGGAAATGTTTAGGAGATCAAGGAATTTCTTGGCTTACAAATCTTTTTAATGTCATTTTAAAGACTTAAAAGATGCGAGATGAGTGGAGAAAGAGTTTGTGTTTAGGGCTTGTTGTTGTTGTTGTTGTTTTATCTTTTAGTACTTTTACTTATTGATATGTTGTGCGATAATGCTTAAAAATATGGCGATTTGTGTTTGCTTATGATATGAAATGTGAGAAAATTTTGAATAATTTGAAAAATATTATTAATATGAAAATATTATGTTGTAAGATTTAAGGAGTTTTGAATAAGATGAAAAAATATTTCTTCAATAAAAATTTGTATGTTTGTCCTTTTTAATTTAAAAATATAATTTCAAATTCTTTTCATGTTATATAGAGAAAAAAAGATTGATATTTTAAAATCAATTTTAAAAATGACACTATTTCACCCTTCCTCTTAGATTTGTCATGCCATTTAATTAGTGTCAGAGTAGGTTCTTTGTTTAAAGTTTTAATAATACTAAGTAGATCTGTATAACACATTTCAAGAATAAGAGCACCATTAAATGATATTTTATTATTCAACTTTTATTATTTGATAATATTTTGTTGGTTTGTTAAAACTTAGAATGGATTTTTTTACTCATTTAAGTGACTATCATATGTAGAACTTGGTATAGTTGTTTATGTGCCTCTAAATAAACATATGAATGGAAAAAAAAATCCTTTTGAGGAATGGACATAAAAAGAACATGTATTATCTCAATTAGATTATAAATACTTAAACTATTTTTTTATGTTGACGGACTAAAATGGTGTACGTAAGTGCATGTATCGTTTAAGTAATATAATGTTGAGTAGAGTATAGTTTCCACGAGATTTATTTAAACATTTTATTAAGAATTAATCTGTTATTAACCTTGATTTTTATCCAACTAAGTTAAATATTAGGAACAAATTATATTTAAATTTATGTAAGTAAATTTTTATAATTTATTATATAAAATAAAGTTATTGCTCTTAATTTTGAAAATATTATGAATTTATAGAATTTTTAGATTATGTATTATATTAAACTAAGTCATGGAATTAATTTTAAGCTTGTAGTGTTAATGAGGAGTGAAATGCTATATCCTCTATGTGTAGACAAGCATAATCAAACCAATTATTTTAGCTAATTTTCTATCTTGTGTTGAGTAAATTTTAATTGGTTGTATTACTCATATTTCTCTTGAAATAATTGTGAATCCTAAAAATAGACATATTTTTAATGGCTATTTAGCACTTATGGACTATTTTGCACATTAATAGCTATTTGATACATCCGTTTGCCTTTTTCTAAATTATTCTTCTAGGACTTCATCGATTAGATCACACTTAATTTTAACTTTATAATTGGCCAGATCATAAGTAAATAAAGCAAGAAGAAAAGTAAAGCACCAATTTCATGAAAAACATGAATAATGTCTTTATATTAATCCACAAACATAATTTATTATAATATAAAACATCAAAAAACTAACATGAATTCAGAGCACTTTATAGGATTAGTGCTTCATAGTAGAGAAGAAGGAAAATTCATTAAACATTGTAAATTAAGATGTAGGATAACTAGAGAAGAAAGAAAAGAGCACACCAATTAAGTTTTCTAATTCTACTATTCATGATCCTCTATTGCTTTTCGTAAAAATAGCCAGCATCCCCTGTTAACAATTCTTTCTTTTGATCACCTTTTTTAGCACTTACTTAATAAGAACACACTACTACACTTCACGCACATGTGTGCGTGCGTGTGCACACACACACACACACACACAGGGGCGGAACCAACCTCTATTTTGAGGGTGAGTAAAAAATAATTTTAAAAAAAAAGTGTACTATTTTTTTTGGCAAAAGAATTTCAATTTTCATACAAAATAAACAGAAAACTATTACACTTTTTCAACAAACAAGTTTGAAGTTAAGAAAATATTTCTTCCAAATCAAATAAATAATTCATATACAAGTAACAAGAAAAGCAGACTACTTGGCATGAAAAAAATTGACTACTCGATTATACTTTTCAGTCAAAACATAAGTTCTACTAGGCTTAAGATCTACGAACTTGCGCCTTGAAAACTTCCAATTACTAAACATGAAATAGTGGTTCCACCCTTGGGAAAGCCTAGATGCGAGACAACTACTTCCCTAGCATGGGGAAGAGGGAAAACAAAAGTTTTAAAGGGGAAAATTACCAAACCTCCCCTTTATTATAAGAAAAATTACAAAATCAGGGTGGGCAATTGCCCACCCTGAAATAAATGGGGATCCACCCCTACACACACACACACACACACACAACACTTGGAGTGTCACTCTCTAAGTGCTATCATTACACTCACACACTCTCATTAGACTCACACACTTATAAAAAACTCTGTAACATTGCTTAACACCCCTTATTTATAGTTATTAAGTCCCTTTAGTAGTTTTCACTCCGTTCCCCCCTGGAACTACTTTAACTTGTTTCTAGAACTATTGAAACTACTCTAATCAGGCCATAACACCTTGACGCTGGTTCTGTAGTGCCTAGGTGATGTACTCTTTGATTTTCTGCTTCAAAATTTTGATTATAGCATCAATGCTATAATGTAGCACCATAGTGTAGGGTCTGGCGCTTCGCTGTTGCAAATCTGGCACTGCGATGCTATCTTCTCTATTTCTACATAGCTTTTTCTTCTAATACTAGTGCATAGGCACTGTACTGTGATTTTACATTTTTGAATTTCCTTCTTTCTCTAATAAGAGATTTTGTGTCATAAACACTTAAAATTATGAAAATAAATTATAAAATAATAATTTTTTTACATAAAAATACATGTTAATTTAAATAAACATTTTCACTTGTCAAACACTCTCAAACTCAAATCATTACTTATCCTCAAGTAATCATATGTATTTTCATGAATCTTGAAATTTATTTGGCAGTAAAAATTTTAGAATTTAAAATCATTAAATAAAAGTTTTAATTGATGAATAAACTTACAAGAATCATTATTATATATGAAAATTAACTTGCTATAATAGCCTAAATTCTTACTCAAACTAATATTTCATTTAAGTTAAGTCATTTCTATATAGTTTGTTCTTTTGAATTTTAGTTAATTGATTATAATAAATAGTCATCAATTATTATTTAAATAATCATAAGATGATTTTCTCTCTTGAATTTAGTAGATTTAGTTACTTTAATAACTTCATGGACTTGGTTAGATAATTGGGAGAATTTCTATGTATTATTATTGTATGATACTCAGCCTCAAATGTTTTCTTCTTATCCCTCTTTTTAATTTTTTCCTCTTTTTTTCTATATATATATAAACCCTAAACTTCGTGGACTTGGGTTGGACAATTAAGAGAATATCAAAGTATTATTATTGTATGATACTCAGCCTCAAATGTTTTCTTCTTATCCCCCTTTTTTTATTTTTTTCCTTTACTTTTTTTTCTATATAATAATAATAATAATGATAATAACAAGAATAGTAATAAAAAAATAAATAATAATAATAATAATAATAATAATAATAATAATAAGAGAAGTTCACCTTATTGGCTTGGTAACCTGTACTTGTTATTAATGTTCATACTTTTCTATTCTCCTTGTATATCTAACACAATTCAAATGAATTATTATTTTTCACTAAATTGGCTAATCTCTAATTAATATTAATCTAATTATGTTATTGAAATACTAGTGAATTTTTATTTATTTTAAGCTAATTACAACAATTCACTAAGAATCTCCTATGTGTGGTGTGTGTAAGAAATTTCTTAACTAATTTGAAATTATTAATTTTTATAAGAAATTTAGTCATTAGTAGTTTAAGTTTTAATTCATTATTTAATAATTTTAATGCATGTTTTATTTTTCAATTTTAAAAAATATTTAATTAATTTTAATTCCAAAGTTTTACTTTTTAAATAAAATTTCAAGTTTTAGGAAATAACACATAATTATGAAGGACAACTAATACTTATAAACTTTTACTACTAAAATAAAATAAATATGATAATTTAAATACCACATTGCATTAGTTCTACATAATGAAACACTTGAACTTTATATACTCATAGATTTCAATAATAAGAAAAGTATCTCTCCTACTCCTCCAAACTTATATATGAGTATAATAAAATAATGAAGCATAAATAAAACAAAGGACATGAACTTCTCATTCATTAATCTTATTTTTCTGACTCTTTCTTCTCTTCTTCTTCTACTTCTTTTAACAAATATTTAATATTATAGGCACTTTCAACAAAACAAAATAATTTTTCAATAATATTACACTTTCATACTAGATGCAATAATAACTCACAACTACAAATCACACCACTGCACACTAAATCAAATGAACATTTGGTTTCCTTCCAAGCAATGCTTAGTTTATAGTCTTTTGCCTAACTATACCACATTTTCCTAATTTTAAATTAACCAATATGATAGGTACTTTATATGAGAAAGCGTCCAATCCATAGTTTTCTAATAATCCTTGAGATTTTCATCCACTCTTTTTTTCTTAACATCATCCAAATTCTTAAAAATTATGATTAGTAAAGATGATGATTCACTTAAGTAAAGCATACTTTAAATTGCTAGGAAGTAATTTTAACTTCAAATCTAATTCCTTTAAGATAGATGACTTAAGAGTACAAACAAATACATCTAAGAGCTTGCATTTTTCATTAAACTCCATAGGTGCAGATCTAAGAAATGGATCATCTTTTTTCTCTTGCTCATCCTTATTTAAGGCTTGTTCTAATAAATTTTCAATTAATGACATCTCCAAATCATCAATTGCACTTTCTTCCTTAAGCTCAAACTCTTCATTTTTATCATAAAAAAATTTTATAGAATTAAAAATATTAATAGTGATTTCTTGACCTTGAATTCTTATTGTTAATTCCTCTTTTTTCCACATCTATCATTATCCTTGTTGTTGCTAAAAAGGGACTTCTTAAAATAATATGAATCTCGTTATCTTCATCCATGTTTAATACAATAAAATTTGTATGGATATGAATTTATGCACTTTAACTAACACATTCTCTATCATCCCCTCGGTAAATCAAAGATCTATCAGCTAATTAAAGGGTAACACTAGTGGGTTGAACTTTTTCTAATCCTAATTCTTAAAATAGGCAATGGCATCAAGTTTATACTAGCTCCAAGCTTACACAATGCTTTCCCAAAGAATTTATCTCCTATAGTTCATGGTATAATAAAAGTACAAGGATCTTTCAAACTTTTAGATAATGGTCTTTGAATTATGACACAACATTTTTTAGTTAATACTATAGTTTCATTTTCTCCTATTTTTTATAATATATCTTTTATAAAATGTATATGAAAAGGCATTTTCTCTAAAGTTTCAACAAAAGAAATTCAATAGCAAGTTTTCCAAAGACATCTAAGAACTTGGGGAATTAATTGTCTAAATATTTTTAAATTCTTTGAGGGAAAGGTGGAGGTGGTCTCTCCTCAACCTTAGTTTTCTCACAAATTTTATTTTTTCTTTTATATTTTCCTCAATAATGTCTTCTAAGCCCTCAAATTTAACATCAACTTTATCCTCATCAATCTTTACCTTTCTTTGGTCTTTTTCACATAGAGATTTTATTGCATTACATTGCTTTTTATCCATTTCCTTAGGATTAATTTTTCGTATTACAAAGTAGACTATCTCGGGGTCTATTTGCAAGGTTGTTACCCAATTATCCTAGTTGGATTTCTAAATTTTTAATAAAAGCTGTTTGATGTTGTAATTGGATTTCCATTTGCAACAATAAGTCTTGAAGGGCTTCTTTTCTTTAAATTGATTTTAAGGAGGATATCCTCATGAAACTATAGATATATAATTTTGATTATTATTAAAATACCTATTATTCCAATTTTCTATATTTTTATTTTGATTAAAGTTTGAATTATTATTGTTCCATTAGAAGTTAGGATAATTCCTCCAACTTAGATTATATGTGTTTGAGAATGGATCATTGAATCTATTACCTATATAATTAAGCATTTATGTACTTAGATCACTAGATTTGTTAAACTTGAATGATTTAGTACTCTTACTATTATGGTTATTAGGATTAAAATTTTGGCTATCTTCAAAATAATCTATATATTTTTTAGAATTAAGTGGCACAAGATTTACACTAATATCATTATGTATACAAAACAGACAAACAAACTAAAATTCTAAAACACAATATGTAATTACAATAATTTTTTTTATGAAAATTAACTTTCACTTATAAAATAAAGTACAACTCAAACAACATTAAAATATAAATAATAAGTTGGATTAAAAATAGTGTTTTCATTTAATATTAACTTAATTAAAATTTTGCAAGATCTCTAGCAATGACACTAAAAAACTTGATAGACTAAAATAGTGTAGGAAAGTGCATATGTTATTTAAGTAATATAACAATGAGTAGAGTATCATTCCCACGAGATCTATTTGAAAATTTTGTTAAGCATTAATCTATTATTGGCCTTGATTTTTATCCAACTAAGTGAAATATTAGAACAAATTATATTTTAATTTATGTAAATAAATTTTTATATAAAATAAGATTATTATTCTTAATTTTAAAAATTAAACTCTGAATTTATGAAAATTTTAGATTATGTATTATATTCAACTAAGTAGTGAAATTAATTTTAAGCTTGTTGTGTTAATCATAAATGAAATGTTATAACCTCTATGTCTAGACAAGCATAACCAATCCCTTTAGTTAATTTTATGCCTTGTGCCGAGTAAATTTTGATTGGTTGCATTATCCATATTTTCCTTGGAATGAATACGAATCCTAAAGATAGATATATGTTTAATGGCTATTTAGCACTTATGAACTATTTAGCACATTAATGGTTATTTGGTACGTCTGTTTGCCTTTTCTCTAATTATTCTTCTAGAAATTCATCGATATCTCTAGTTCACACTTAATTTTAACTTTACAATTGCCAAATCATAAGTAAATAAATCATGAAGAAAAGTAAAATATAAATTTTATGAAAAACATAAATAATTTTATTATATTAATCAACAAACATAGTTTATTACAATATAAAACATCCAAAAACTCACATGAATTTAGAGCACTTTATATGATTAGTACTTCATAGTAGAGAAGATGGAAAACTCATTAAGCATTATAAAATAAGTTGTAGGATAACCAAAAAAGAAAGAAAATAGTTCACTGATTAAGTTTTCTAACTCTACTATTCACAATCCTCTTGCTTCCTCGTGAAAATTGTCATCTTCCCTAACTAAAAATCCCTCCTTTTGATCTCCTTCACCACTTGTTTAAGAAGAACTCACAACCACACTCCGCACACATACATAGCACACAATACTTGGGAGTGTCACTCTCAAGTCTTTGTCCTCACAAACTCTCACTAGACTCACTTGCCAAAAAAACTCTTTTTTTAACACTACTTAACACCCCATATTTATTGTTATTAAGTCCCTCTAGTACTTTTCACTTTGTTCTCTATTGAAATAGCTTTGAAAACTACTCCAACTACTTTCTAGAACTGCTCTGATTGGACCATAGGATCTAGGCATTATGCTTTAAGATTTTTTTTGGCTTCAATTTTTTTGATTTTGGTGCCATGACATTGTAATGTAGTGCCACTACGCTAGATCTAGCATCTCAGGGCTACAAATCTGGCACTACTATTTTCTTTGTTTCTGCATAGCTTTTTCTTCTGATACTAGCGCCTATGCATTATACTATGATTCTACATTTTTTTCATTTCTTTATTTTTTTTAATACGAGATTTCCAATAATAAACACTTAAATTTCTGAAAATAAATCATAAAATAATATTAATTTGTACTTAAAAATATATGTTAATTTAACAAAACTTTCTCACTTATCATATGTCCTAAATTTAATGGTTATTTATACCTTTTTAAATGCAAAACTTTTTTAAAAATTTGGTTAAAGGCACTATTAAGTATGGCATTCATGCATAAATCTTCATGTATATGATTATGAATTATTCTACATACAATATAGTGAAATAATTTTTAATATTTATACCACGTTTATAAAAATTCACTTATTTTCTTGCACTAGATAAAAATGTGCTAATGCTAAAAAAATAATAAGAATATTACTTGTTTGCTTAAATTAGTAAAAATTAGTATTGCTATAATTTTAAATTTAAGAACATATCAACTTATTGATGTCATTTGGTTTGTTGATAACAAATGAGCAAAAGATTAGTTTAAGGCTTAACATAGTTAAGAAAAGAAGAAGAATCAAATAACTCTCATAATTCAAGACATTGATGATAATTAAAGTGATATAATAATTAGAGATAATGTGATACTAATTACCATGAAATTCAACTCATATTTTCAAAGAAAAAAAAAAAAAAAAAAAAAAAGAAAAAGTTGAGTGATAGATGAAGAGGTAAGGACAAAGGTAAATAAGTACTAAAATAACCTCATTTGTATTTATTTTGATTGTAAAAAGTTAGGCTATAATAAGTAAAACTATTGCAATAACAAAAACACAAATTTAAAAAGTAATAAAGAGGTGATGCTAAAAGAGCAAAAAATTTAAAAAAATTATTTTGGAACTCTAACATAGACTCCTCAGGTAGTGAACTAGAGTAGATGATAAACAACTTATATTTTATAACTTGAGATAAACATGTGAATTATGATTATAATCAAGTTTATGATCTATATTTTAATGAATTAATTTTATATGATAGAAGAGATGCATAATATTTAAATAACTTGCAAACAAGTAAACATTTTTGAAAAAGGAATCATATATGTATAAACAAAGAGCCCATCATTTTATTGCATAAACTAGATAGTGTCATGAAGTAACTAGAAAAGAAAGATTTGCATGCACTAAGTTTGAAAATGTGCACAAGTTAGTACAACAAGAAATTCTTATAATCGAAAGCATTAAGCATGACTTATAAAAACAATTCACTCATAAGTGTAAATAAAAAATTTAGAAATGAACTAAAGAAATCAACATATGTTACATCTAGCATTATATTTCATATGAACACAAAACATAGAGTGGTTCCACATGTTCCATCCTCATCTCACTAAAAAAATCTTAAATGAAAAAAAGAAAATTAACACCTGTCTTGCCTAACTTTTCTTATTACTCTTATAGTTTACATGAGCATATCTCTTGCATGGGCACACATAAAAAAATATAGGAGGATAACTTATATAAAGATTCATAAAAAATATGATCCATATACCATAGCCTTTTTTCACCCACATATATTAGTGGACTCAAAAAGATTTGGATTCACAAAATGAAAAAAATACTACATTTGTGTAAGTATTCTTTTATAATATGACTAATGAAAGTATAGTACTTAGACAATAGGTGCTCAAGATATCAACTAGTGATAAATTAAAATTTGTAACACTCAGAATGTAGAGAAGATTGAAAGGTCACTCTTGGCAATAATGCAACACAAAAAGTGATAGGTATAAGTACTGTTAGTAAAAGTAATCATTTATCATTTACCTAATGTTGGATTAAGATATAATTTTTCAATATTAGTTGACTTTATAATAAAAGATTTAATTTTAATTTTTTATTGACTTTTATCTATGAAAATGGAAAGAAAAAGTTAATATTGAAAAGTAAATTAATACTATTTATACTTTTTGATAATGATAATATCAGCAATTCTATACAAATCTCTAATTTAAAAATTACATTATGTGAGCCCTCATCATAAGAGATTATGCTAGGCTAGTATTCCTTGCTTAAGAAAATTACTCACCTAGATTTAGTTAAAGGAGTTCTAAAATTATATTATACCAATGATCACTTATGTAACCACATGCTAGCTAGAAAAATAGTTAAAAATATTGTTTCATTTGACCAAGATCATTCTCATATCTAGAGCCTAAAAACTGTTATACATGAACTTGTTTAGGCCATATAACATTATAAGCATACGAGTCAAGTTAGTTGGTTTATGATCATTGATGAATGCAATCGATTCAAGGGTTGACAATTACCACACAAAAATGATTTCTTCAAAAGGTTTAAAATATTTACAACTAAAGGTTCAAAAATTGGTAAGTTATTTTCATCTCAACTATACATTTTAAGAATGAGAACTTTAAAATACTTTTCAAGGATTTAAAATTATGCAAAACTTCTTTACAACTTAAATATATTAATAAAATGGAGTAAGAAAAAAAATGGAAACTTAGTTGAGCTTACTTGATGAATATAGACTGCTAAAACATTTTTTGATAAAAAGTTATGAACACCACTTATTATATTTTGAATAGAGTAAATATTTAACCAAAATTCTTTAAGGCACCATATGTGTTATTAAAGGGTAAGACACCAAATTGTCTTACCAAATACATATCTCACTTACATGTGTATATAAGTCTTTTATTCTAAATAATGAAAAGATTAATTTGGATATATTTGATGTTAATCTAAATGAGGCAATATTTTTAAGATACTCATTTATAGTAAAGTCATAAAGGGAGCATTTATCATAAGAATATTCATATAAAAGAATCAATTCATATCATATTCAATGAGGCATATTTATAGTTATAAAATTTACATGATTTTTTCTATCTTAGATTATAAATTTATCACATGTAATTACTTATTTTTAAGATTTTTGATACACTTATTAGTTAAATTTTAAAATTTTTTAGGTCCTCAATGAAGAAGAAAAATTCCATCCTTAATGTACAAAATCACATGGAGAAACATTTCGAGTAAATTTGAGAGTGAATGGTGTGATTTAGGACCTAATTGATGCTTGAGATGAGCCATGTGCCATACACTATGTTCTTAATTGCAAAAGCCAGACAAATTGAGAAGCCAATGGTTAAACACCATAACCTTAATTCTAAGTGTAGTCCAAGATAGAGTGCTCGATGCTAAGGTGCCAAATCTTGGTGCCTAGGCACCATATCTAGAAATTCTAGCATGCACAAAATAGTGAGCAAGGCCCTTAAGCCACTTGATTATGGTCCCTAGGTGTTAGTCTAGTGGATGCTAAAAATTGCTCAGGATCATCATAAAATTTTTTTAGGGGATATTTGATGTAGCTCTATTTAAAAAAAAATCATTAAGATAAACTTTTTTGAGAAGATGTCTAGTTGATCTCGAGGGTAAGGAGACAAGGTAAATGGGAAGATATTCTTGACAAGCTTCACGTGAATTGTTGACATCACTTTTAGAGATTGACATCTATCCTCTTTAAATGTAGGTTTTCAACTTAGCACTAGGACTTCCTCACTTAGTGTTAAGACACATCTATTGATTAAGAGCTCCCCCAAACTCAAAATCAATGACTCAATCAATCTTAGGGTTAGACTCCTATTAGATAATGGACCTCACTTAGCTCAAACTAAATCAAACCCATACACTGTAAGCTAAATTGATTTCAAACTAATCTTAACCTCCAACACAATCTTGAATACAAACCAAACACACTTGTCTTCAAATGACTAGTCCACTTAGCCCAAATTAGCATATTTGACCCAATTAGGTCATCTTAATTGAAATAATAACCAAATCCAAATTAATTTTAATCAATTGCTGACACCCAAAATACAAATCATAATCAAATCACACCCAATTGATGTCCAATTTGACCAATCGACTTAATCGACCCAACTTGACCCATTTGGGCTTGATGGGGGCTAAACTCAAAATTAATCCATGTCATTTGAAATTGAACCTACCTAAATAATTTATAATCTTAATTGATCTTGATAAAAGCCTATTTAGAATATAATTTTACTAATTGGCTCACCTAGCCCAAGTTAGCCCAATTGATATATGACAAAATTGAATCTAATCAAATTCTAATCCAACTTGAACCAATTTAAGAATTCCAAAATACTTAAAATTAATTATTTAACATAATTCAATGACCAGTTGAACTCAATTTAATCAATTTGGCTAATTGACCAAACTTAACCAATTTGACCTACATGAATCATTTTGAACCAAGATTCAATCCAAGCTAAATTAAACTAAACCAATCACCCCTACATGTTTTAAATTAACATTTGAACATGATCCAATAGTTCTTTTCCCAATTTAATCAATTGGTCAATTTGAATTAAATTGACCCAAACCAACCTATATGGGTAATATTGAACCTAAATCAAAATAATTTAAAATTTAATCAAACTAATAACTCCATAATCACTTAGGGAACTTAATGAAACTCAATTCAACCATTTTTGGGTCTAATTTGATCAATTTGTCCAATGGATTCTAAGTGAACCAAAATAGACATGATTAGGTCAATTTGGGTCAAATTCAAAATAAATTCAAATCAATTGTAATCAATCAAAATCAACCACCTTAAACAACACACTAAAAATAATTAAAGCACAATCTAAATACAAATTAATCAAATCAAGTATTTAGCCCAACTCAAATCCAATCTAGTTAACTCAAATTAAGCCAAACCTAAAGTCACCAAAACCAAGCTTAAGCACACTCAACTTGACCCAACCTCACCATGTATGAGCCAGTACTTCAGCTTTTGAGAGAGGGAAGAGAAGTCAAAGGTGGGGGAGGGGAAAGGAAAAAAAGTATAAAGCTTAAAAGCTCAACATCCCTTTACCATCTCTTTCTATTTGCATGTCTTGGAGTGATTTTAATCACTCAACCACTCCCAATAATGAATGCTAGCTGTTCACCATTATGACCACCCCTCTATATCATCCTCCCATGGTATTTTTAGCTAACCATAAAGAGAGGGATAAAAGAAGCTCAAAATCTATCTTTTTGGCATCGAACACCTTCTCGACCTCCCAAGAAGTAAAACTGACCCATTCCTCTCCTTTTCACTCATAAAAATACCAAATCAAGTAGATTCTGGTGAACTATGGTGGTATTCAATAGTGAAGATGATCTAAGAGGAGGAAAAAGAGGATGATCGTATGAGAGATACTTCAAGAGGAAAGAATTAAATTTGATGTGAGAAATTCAATATTGGCTTGAGTAAGATAATTTTTCTAAATTTTAGGCAAGCCATAGGCCTTAATGTCCGATGAAAAAGTTGTGATTTTAAGAAATTTTCTCAGATTCCCATAGCACTTTTTATTTTGAAGCTCCTAATGCAAACAAAGCAATTTCCAATGAAGATCGCTAAAAAATCATAAAATTTGATGGCTTTAGGGCAGATTCCATTCACCCCTCCCTACTTGGTTTGTCGCTCATTAGAAAATAACCTAAGGGCTATTCATTTTACTTGATTAGAATGGATGGCTATGAGTATATCACTTTTTTGATTTATTATAATCCCCCATTAATCTGGATAATCCAATACAAAAATTAGATGGTTCAGATTTATTAATTTTTTGCCCAATCTATGTCATCTTTGTGTAGCCCGATTAGGCAACACACATAGGGGAATGTCACGTCAGTATTGACTTGTTTAAGTAGAAAAATATGTAAATTGTTAGATCTAAAAATATATAAAAATAGCTATATTTTAAAAAACTAAATATTCAACCAAAAAAAATGCAAATAAGCTTTCTATGTATTTGTCTTTTTGAGAGGAATCCAATGAACTAAAAAATCATTAAATTTTATTGAGTATTTTGAGATTAATTTAAAAATTATCAAAATAAAAATTTATTAATTAAACTCAAAATATTAATCCAATTGAAATGAAATTTCAAAATTAAAGATATCGACAATCACCACCTACCATAAAAATTTCACAATCGCCACCTTCCATAAAAATTTCAAGTCAAATGGTCATCTAGTTTAGGAGTTATTAATTTTTGAAGTTCATTAGTTGATTGTAAATAAATAAATAATTAGAAATTATATAATTTATGAAAATTGATCAAAATGGTACAAAATATTCCAACACATAACGAGGAACTTAGAAAAAATATATTTAAGTCCTGTAGATTATTTAAAATAAAAAAATCACTTAATAAAGAATTAAAATTTTAATTATTTGATTTATTTAAATTCAAAATTCAAAAAATTCATAATAAATCCACAACTTAACTTAAAAAAAAAGTACAAATAAACCCTCAATGAATGCATATTTTAGAGAGGAATCCAACAAAATTAAAATTATTAAATTTTATTAAATATTAAAAAGATGATAATTTCTTAACAACTCATAAATACAATCAAATAGAATTGAAATTCTTAGGGTAACAACTTATTGCAAATATCTACTAACCATAAAAATTTTAAGCCAATCGAACTCTTATATCAAAAGATATGATATTTTAGGCTTTCTCGGATAGTTTATATAGAATAATTAATTTAAAAATATAAAAATTATTGAAAAATTAAAATAATTGAAAACATTTTTATCAACTTGAAGGACTCTAGAAAAGTTAACTTGAATATTTGGATTTAATTAAATCAACTTAATTAAAACTTAATAGAAAATTAAAAATTTAATTTATTAAATTAATTGAGCTTGAACTTCAAAAATTCATACCAAAATACTTTTAGCACAAATTATAAATGACCCCTCTTTTGATGCGTTTTTAGAGAGGAATCTTAAAAGAAATCAAGAACTCTAAATTTTGCTAAGTATTTTCGGGATAATTTAAAAATTATTGAAAATGATAATTTCCTAAAATATATACTTAATTAACTTAAAATTTTTATGGTAGGTTAATCATGTCAACGCATATTTCTCATAAAATTTTCATGATATTTGGGTGATTGGGTAAGAAGTTATGAATTTTAAAGGGTTTAATGACTAAATTTACTTAACAATTACTTTAAAAAAATTCTAAAAATGAATAAATTTATGTTTAAATGTATAAATACAATCACTGAATATCAAGGTCTCTTGTTGTCATTAAAACTCAAAACTACCATTATTAGGATTAATAATTCATTAAATATCCTAGGACTTAGAAACTCCATATCTAATTATGTAGTTCTCTAAAATTTTTGATCAACACCACTTTGTGCTCACCTAACAGAGAAATTTTAAATAAAATTAAAATCTTTAATTGATTTGAGATATTTTAAGTATAATTAATGATTTAGGATTATATTTATTTATTTAATTAGTCATAAATTATAAGCCCAAATATATTAAAATTTTAAGAATGTGGTTTATTTATGTTAATGCATGTTATGCAATTTTTCTATAATTTTTGGGGTTATATTTCATGTCAAATTAAATTTGTTAGGCTCTTCACTTAATTGCATCAAATGATTATTAAACCTTAATTAAATCATAAAAATCATTATCCAGCTTTTAAATTACTTAATAAATGAAGAGGATTGTGGGATAATTTTAGAATGTTATAATATCTTCAAATGTGCCTAATTAACCTTAATTCAAATATTTTAAGTGAAAAGCTTAATTAGGTTTAGTGGTGTTATGCTCATGTGATTAGTCTTGGGATTGATGGTTTAGAGTTAGTCATTTCGCTAGATATCAAATATATTGACATCTTTGGGGATTCACAGTTGGTTGTTAACTAGATTGCTAGAACCTACAAAATTCTGAAGCCCAAAATCCATTAATACCATAAGTACACGATAGAGTTATTAAAGCAAATTCTAGAGGTTGCTCTATATAAAATTCCCCAAGGTAGAAATTCCATAGTGGATACTTTAGCGAAGCTCACTAAGAAAATGGCCTGTCTAGATAATAAGTCCATACCAACAGAGATATGCAACTGCCATGTTTTATCCCTTATCGATATTGAACTCATCGATAAACAGGCTCATGAATGGGAGGTTGTCATTGCCAAAGACAATGAAGAGGTTGAATGGAGATATCCCTTCATTGAATACTTGTGTGAAGACAAACTAACTCAGAACAAATTCTAAGCCCAATAAGTCAAGCAAAGAGCACTATCTTACACTCTTATCGATGGCACCCTATATCGATGGTCCTTTGATCATATATGGTTATTGTGTTTAGATAAACATGAAGCTCAAAAAATTATGACCATAGTGCATTTAGGACTATGTGGGCACATTAATCAGGTTTAAAAATTAAAATAATGATAAAAATATTTAAATACTATTGGATAGTGATGATTATAGATTGCTTGGACATGTCATGTCATTGCCACCAATGTCAATTGCATGGGGTGTTCCTACATCAACATTCCAACATTCTTCACCCAATGATAGCCTCATGGTCGTTTGAGAGTTAGGGAATGGATATAGTCATCCCGATTGACCCTCTTTCATCTATGGTATCGCTTCATCTTAGCAGCTACAGATTATTTCTTCAAGTGGCTGAGTTGAAGGCCTCACCTAACTCATTTTCCTAAGAGTAAGATATGGTGTAGTATCTCTAATCAATGTCTCCTAGTCAAGTTATTGATCTTCATGCTTTTGAAGGTGGTACCATTATCGTATATGATTTGTCGGGTACACCAAATTCTTACATGATATGGTTTTTAAAGAACCGTAGAACATAATAGGCTTTGACCTCTCTCAACAATAGTAGCATGAGTAGTTAGTTGAAGCATTGTGGGCTTATCACACCACATATACGAATCCGATATTGTCCACACTATTTTTCTCAGTGTATTGGTCTTAGGTTGTTCTTTCTTTAGAGATTTGTCTACCATCATTAAGAGTTTCTATTGGTAACAAAATCACAACTAAGTAGAATGCTAAGTTAAGGCTAGAGAACCTCGAAGGTCTTGAAGAGAGATGTCTCCAAACTCATTAAAATCTTGAGTTATATAAAGTACATATGGCTTAAGCTCACAATAAGTTGGTCCATCTAAAAATTTTTTTGTTAGAGAGCTAATTTTAGTTCTTAGGAATCGATTGCGGACCATTATAAGATGGGAGGTAAGTTTAAACCAATGTGCAAAGGCCTATCAGAGAGGATCATACCAACTGATTGATCATAAAGGTGAACTCCAGATGTTTCCTATCAATGGATTTTATTTAAGGAAATATTATGCATGACTATATTTCATAATAAATTATAGCAATAAGATTATGCTTTTATGTCATGTTGGTGCTTATATTGACTAAGTCTGAGTTCTTGAAGAAGCCTTCAATTATTTAACCCCCTCTAAAATCACTTTCAAACTCAAAATCAAAATTCAAAATCATTCTCAACTTTATGATTATATTTCCTTTGTCTTGCTATTTCAAACAAGGTTAGGAAAGAATCATTCTTTTGTTCTTCATTAGCTACTTTGAACAAGGTTAGGCGAATGTTAAACAATCCCTCCTTACTGTTTTGAGCAAGGTTAAGTACAAAGTAGATTTTTTTTACTTTCATGTGGTTATTTTAAATAAGGTTAGGCAAATGCTTATATATATTTTTATCATGTTGTTTCAAACATGGTTAGGCAAGAATTAGTCTTTCGTTCTTCATTTGTTATTTTGAACAAGGAGGTTAGGTGGATGTTGAACAATCCCTCTCTAATATTTTGAGCAAAGTCAGGTAGAGAGATGAGTCTTTTCCTACTTTCATATAGTCATTTTGAATGAGGTTCGATAGATGATTATATTTTCTTTGTCTTAATATTTCAAATTGGGTTAGGCAGACATCTCTCTTTTGTTCTTCATTTGATATTTCAAACAAAGGCAGTCAGATGTTGAAGAATCACTCTATACTATTTTGAGCTACTTTAGGTAGGGAGTAGATACTTTTCTTACTTTCATTTGGTCATTTCAAATGAGGGTCGGGTAGGTGGGTGTTGGGGGTACTTATTGAAGTGATCGAGTACGACATTGAGGTATGATGTACTATCTCAAAAGATAAAATGTCACCCTTCAATAGATCTAATCACCTAATAAGGACTCCTAAGGCATAATGGGTCTTCGAATATACTAGAGATTTTTCCACTGCTTTACATGGATGAATAAAATAGGGTTTATATTAAATTGGGTTCTAAAGTTTCCTATGGAGGCAAAGCCTCCATAGTTAATTATATCTTAAGGAATGAAATTCCCTAAGAATACTCTCAATTAAAGTAGACAATCATCATCTCCAAAGATTTCAAGGTTAATACTATCAAAGGATTGGTTATGTTTGGAAAATCAATTGGGAGAGTTCAAGGAGTAGACTTATTTTTGGAATCTAAAGGAGGGAAGTAAGAAATTCTCATGATATTAGGAAGCCTAGTGAGCATTCCAATCTATCCTGTGATTGAGCTTTATATATTTGAAAGTGAAGAAATTTAATTATTAGAGTTGAATTTTATTAGATTGCTAGGGCTTATAATCCACCAACACAAGATTGTGAGAATATTTAAGAGGTGAGGATTTATGCTTGTAGCCCAATGAAAATAACAATCTTAGATTCTAAATCTAGGGAGCTTTTGCATAAGCTAAAGCATGACCTAAATCTAAGCAAAGATTGACATAAGGTTTACCTTCATAAGAGAGGATAAATTGCCTGACTGTTGGGCTTACAACCGCCTGGAGTGGCCGCCAGCTAACTCCTCCTATGATTTTAAAACCATGTAGTTCGGTCATATGAAATTGCAAGATAGTTGGACTGTTATTTATTTAGAAAAGAGATTAAAGTCCTTAAACCCATTCCCAAGGAGACAAGGATGAGTTGTGTGAGTAATGACTTAATCTAATGCAAAATCTTTTCAAATTTTATTTAATTTTTAACGCTTCATTTGGATAAAGGCTTTAGGATTTTGATGCTTATATGCATGATGAAATAAAGTTGTTGGCTAAATCATGAGAAAAGAGTGTTTTCCAACACAAGGGATGCCCTCACAGGTCAAGCATTCCCTTATCATGCAAGGATGGAAATCCCATATTTTCAAGAGAAAAATAATATGCATGCATGATGTGATACATACAATATTCAGCTAATGGGTTGCTAAATATTTTAATTATCTTGATTTACATTTTAAGCTTTATTGTGAGGTTATAAGTTGTAGAAAATTTTAGTTATGAGTAATTACTTAGGTAGAACATTTATTTTATCCTAAGAGCCTAATCGGATCTAGGCCATACATTAAAGTATCAAACATGAAGAAACTATAAAGAGCATGCCATCCTAATGCACAAACAAGTCATCAAACATTTTATAAAATTAGCACAAAAGAATAAGAGGCCGGTGTGATCGGGTACCACCGTACAACCCGAAAGAGAAAAGGTGGGTAGCCGAGCTCTACCCTTATACAACCCGGTATATGAAAGAATAATTATAATTTATAATAAGTGAAATGTTATGAGGGGTTTTCATTCCTTCATTCCTTGTGTCTTCATGCATCTTTTTTCTCCTTTAATTTGGTAGACTTCAAGGCATCATATGGCATTCCAAGATAAAGCCTTCTAGCCAATGCTCATCCTAATCCCCAATACCACAAATCCTAATTCCTAATACAAAATTACATTGAAAATAGGAAAAGTAAATCTAACTACACCTGCAAAAAAAGTATTAGCTAAATACATACAATCCCAAGCAATTATATATATAATTTGGATTTAGCACCTTGCACATGGGTAACCAAGCCCGCCTGTCCTAAACTTGGATTGTGCTTAGTGGTTTAAGTAACCTACAAAAAGAGCATTTATATTTATTTTTAAGAATCCCATTAAGCACAATCCTACGCAGAAAATATGATTAGGCTGAGAATGGCCTAACATCCGGCCTACGAAGCATACATCTTAACATCCAGTCTAAAATATTATATCACAAAACAAAACATACATCACCCCATGCACCATCCTAACTTAGGACTAGAAGTGGTGACCTAATTCTAATGTGTGTGTTAAGATTTGTGTGGTATGTCTCAACTAAGCATTTGTATTATATTTTCTAAGTGTAAAAATATTTAATTTAACATGAGAGGTTGGTTTTACTTCAAGTTGTTCAATTGATTTGAGAATTTTAATTTATATTTTCTTTTGTTACATGTAACCTACACTTAGCAACTAAGTGTTATAAAGAGAAGAAAGGGGATCATTCCCTTTCTTTCCTACCTTAAGCCACTTTCTAAAGTATGTTAATTTGATTTAATCCTTTTTAGTGAATGGCTTATTACACATTCTAAATTAACACTAAGTTTAGGTTCACCTTAAATAACTTCATTCAATATGAAAGACATCTTAAGATTAATTAGATTGAATTACTATCATATGACATATATTAAATCATTCCTTCCCATGACATATAACACACATATGATTCAATCCTAAATGTATCTATACATGCAACACATTTTAGCATACTTATATGATGAATATATATGTGTATATTTAAAGTTTATATTTTCATTTTTTGATTGAATTATTTAATCATATTAATTTAAAGCTCTATTCAGATTCTTATACAAAAAAAAATGCATAAGGATGAAATTAAATGGTCGTGTTATTGTTAATCAGGGAAGTGAGGTAATCAAATGACCTCCTTAGGGCTAGCTAAAGCCTCATGTTCCTGGGATGTCCAAATTATATACACATTTGCATTCAAACATATGCAAATTTGTATGCATGAATATAGGAAAGAAAGCTTCGAATCATATGACTAATTAATCCAAACACTTAATAAATCATGAATGCATGCATTTTTAGTGGAAAAGAGGGAATTTTATCCTTTAGCCACATATAGATACACATGTAAAAAGAAATGAGCAAGTACATGCTTTTGTTAACCAGACAAGTGAGGTAATCAAATGACCTCCTTGGGGCTAGCTAAAGCCTCATATTTTCAAGATGTCCAGATTATATACTTTGCTATCTCGCTACACATGAATGTATATGTAAATAAGAGGAAGAAAATCATGCAAAAAATTTATTTTTATTTGATTAAAACATTATGTATGTGAAATAAAGTTCCATTCAAATTCTAATATAGAAATACATGTAAATGAAATCAAATATGTATGTGTCATTGTTAACCAGGGAAGTGAGGTAATCAAATGACCTCCTTGGGGATAGCTAAAGCCTTGTATTCTCGGGATATCCAGACTATATACTTATTAACATTCAAATACATGTAAAACTACACATGAATTAAGGAAAAGAAAGCTTTACTTAACATACCTAAGTTATAAGCACATGCAAACCTATATGTATTCATAACTACTATCATGACACATATTATTATTCATTTATAAGCTTTTGAAAAATATATTTGGATTTAATAGTGATAATAGCCACACATATATTAAATTAAATCAACACATGCAAGCTAACATTAAGCAAATCCATTTTTGCTTTACTTGATTTTGAAAAAGATGGATGCATGAATTCAAATGACATACCAAATTTAACATGATTGGAAATGAATAAATAAACATAAACACATGAATTTATTCTATCAAATTAATTCCTAAGGACAATCATATTAAATAAAGTCATTTGAAGAAAGCCAAAGCTTTCTTAGTATCATTTTAATTTCATATTTTGATTCGATTTAAGGATGTGTGAAAGGGGTTTGTTGATCTAACCCTAATTAATTTGGTTTAATGAAATGTAATTAACTTGATTTTATGAGTTAATTAAGTTGTGTTATGCATTAAATATATTGATTAACCCTTTCTTATGTCACCTTAAAGTAATTAACCAAATAATTATGAGCCAACATGATATGCATGGAAAATAAATTTACAATGATCCTAGGAATTAAAAGGGACCTAATGCAATTGGGTCATGATTAATAGTTAGTTAGATTAAGGGACTTAATTAATTACTCTTATGGTTTTCCCACACATGTGGACTAACCATAATTTCATTAAACTCCTTTAGGTTATAAAACACCTAAAGATCTACCCCAAGATTTCATTAATTAAGTTTTGATGTGATTATGATTTTAATTTAATTAATTAAGCCATTTGATTACTTAATTAAACCTTAATTGATTTGATTTTAATTGAAGGAATGAGCTTAGGGAAAGAGGCCAAGAAAGAGGTCTCAACCCTATTCCATTAGTCCATTTACTATTGAACAATGATTAATAAGCTTAAATAACCAATTTGTTACTTTTCATGGGATTAATTAATCATTAATTAACTTAAAGGGGTAATTAATGTTTAATTAGTCAATTTTCTCAATTAAGTGAGCAATAAATCCCAAGAAAATTATGGGAGGCAGAGGTCATCCCATTAAATTAACCCACAAAATTTGGGATTAATTGCTCAAGTAATTAAGGAGTGATTAAGATAATTAAAATTATAATTAAACCCTAATTAAGCCATAATTACTATTGAAAATTAATTAAGATCATTTTTAATTAATTTTCCTCTAAAATACCTTTAAAATGAGTATTTATTTACATTTATTTGATTTTTCTATGATTTGTTATGATTTTTAGAAGTTTTAGCCATTAAAAGGGTTAATTAAGCCTAATTAAAGCCTAATCCCATCGGCACCATGTGGCTCACTAACGCGGTGTGTTTTCCACGTGACACTGTGAGATTGGTTATTTAAATTTATTCGAGTTATCATGCGTGGTGATGACGTGATGCACTTTCTCGTGCGCCATCCGTTCCTACAGTTAATCTCGTGACACAAAAAGATTAAATCAGATTAATCTAATGGATCTAATCACGATCATCTATGATCATGTGGAATGGATGGTGCGTGATCTGTCATCATCATGAGCGAGGGAGAATGGAGTTTGATCTCCATTGCTCACGTGATCCAAGCTTACTTGAGCTCGGATAGCTCGAACGGATCCCACACTTTCGCTTGAAGGATCCAAAGGGATCCAACAGCTAAGATCACACAGTGTGCAAGTTTTCTTCAAAAATCTCTAACTCATTTTTGCCTAAGGATCAGTTTTAATGGCATACCTCACCCGAGCTCAAGACCGATGGAAAATCTGATTGAGGAAGCTTCACCTAGTGTTTCTTGATTTGATGTAGTTTGCTTGGAAGACCAACACCCAAAGCTTGGGAGGCTAGTATTGATCAAAGTTGCACGTCCGGTGGTCGGAGGGCTCGGGAGGCGATTTGTTCTTACAAAGTTAATTTGATTTTTATGGTGGTTTGAGCAAGTTGGGATCAAGGAGGGATGTCCAAATTTGGCTTTGGTGAAATTGGTAATGGGGGAGCTCAGGATGCTTGGGAATAACTCTAAGAAGTTTTATTTTATTTTTTTAGGTTTAGGCTTTAGGTTTTTATTTTAGGTTTATTTTTAGGTTTTATTTTTTAATTTAGGTTTAGGCTTATTTTTAATTTAAGTTTAGGTTTAGGTTTAGATTTAGGTTTAGGTTTTATTTATTTTTGGTTAGTTTATTTTAGTTTAGGTTTAGGTTTATTTTATTTTTAATTTATGTTTAAGTATTTTTTAGTTTAAATTTTAGGTTTTATTTTTTATTTATTTTAAGATTTTATTTTTAGGTTTATTTTATAGGTTTAGGTTTTTATTTAGTTTTTTTATTTTAGGTTTATTTTATTTTTATTTTACTTTTAGTTTTAATTTTATTAAGGTTTTTAATTCTTAGGTTTATTTTATTTTTTTAGCTTAGTTTACATTTTTCTTTATTTTATTTCAGTTTAGGTGAGGTAATTTCACCTCCCCTTGGGTTAGTTTGGTTGGCCAAAGCTTAGGAGGTGGCTGCCAAGAGGGATTAGTGGGTGTCCTTGGGTTTCCATGTGCACCAATGGGGGAGGTGAGGTAATTCACCTCCCCTTGGGTTAGGTTGGGGAGTGTCTTTAGTGCTTAGGTGGATCATTGGAAGAGTACCAAGTGACCAAGAAATAGAAATGACCACTTACATGGGTGATTTTCCTCATGTGATACCCTTGACCTAAGGGTAGAATAGTCATTTGGCATTGGATTTGATTTTGACAGATTTAAAATGAGTCAAAAGTGAGTTAGCCCAAATTTTAAGTGATTTGGAATTGATTTAGTTTGATTTGGCTCAATTTGATTCATTTAGGTCAAATCGAGTTAGGTTGGGTCAAGTTGACCAATTGGTCAAATTGGGTCAAACCAAGGGTTGGGTCAAGTTCATATGATCATTTGGAATGTTTTAGTATCATTGGTTTAGTTTGATTTGACTTAGATTTGATTTTGACTCATTTGAGCTCAAATGGGTCAAATGGGTTAAGTTGATCAATTTGACCAAATTGGCTTAGGTTAGGTGTTGGTTTGGGTTTAGTTGACCAATTGAAGATGATTGTAGGCTTTGGTTTGAATGAATTTGGATTTGGTTTTGATTTAGGCCAACTTGACCCTTTAGATCAATTTGGGCTAAGTGGGTTAATTGAATCTAATCATGGCTTTGGTCAAGTTCAACAATCAATTTGAAATGAACTTGTGCCATTGGTTGCAATCAATTTGGTTCATATTTTGATTTGACCCAATTTAGTCTTTTAGGTCAATTTGGGTCAACTTGGGTCAAGAGGGCCAATTGGGTTTGGTTTGGCTTAATTGAAGGTCAAGTCATGTTCAAATATTGATTTTGAGTTGGTATGAATCATTGGTTTCAAGGGATTTGGCTTGTGTTGCGATTTGGCTAGTTTGGGTTCATATTGGTTAAGAGATTGACTTGGTCAAAAACCAAGTTGACTTGGTTTGACCCAATTTATGATAATTTATCAACCTAGGGTGATCAACAATCATGATAGGAGATCTTGGAGGGCTTGGTTCAATCCAATTTGGGTAGGATTGAAACTTGGCTCAAATATGTCAAATTGGTCACTTTGGGTCAAGTGGACTAATTGGGCTTGGTTGAGTTTGATTTAGTTAAATTTATATATGGATTTGGGATTGATATATAAATTCAACTCCAATTAATTTGGGTTTGGATGAGTTTTTGTTTATTCGGATATTTCAAGTCACAATGGCTAAGTTGGGTTCAACTTAGGTTGATTTTGGTTTGGTTTGGTTATTGTAGATCTCATTTATATTTGGGATGATAATTGAAGGAATAATTGATTCATGAGAAAATCAATTGAATTTAGGTTTTGGAATGAAGGAATTTGGCTAAGTCCATGGAGTTGGGTCATGCGGCTTAGGTTTGAATTTCGATTTAGTTCGATTTAGTTTTGATGATTTAAATATATATCATATTTATATTTGTGAAGATGATTAAATATATGAATTTATTATGAAAAAATCGATTGAGTTTGAATTGATTTGGGTTAAGATTTGGCTAAGCTCATGAAGGTGGGTCATAGGGCTTAGATTTGGATCTTTATTTAATTTGACTTAGTTTGATTTAGTTTTGATAATTTGAATTTAAATTTGTTTTATATTTAAGAAGATGATTGAAGATATAAGTTTATTATGAGAAAATCAATTGATTTGGATGGGATTTTTTTGGCTAAGTTCATGAAATTGATTCAAAGAACTTAGAAAGATTTCAAATTTGGATTTGATCATGGGCTTTAATCATTTGGTTTTGGAATTTGGGGTTGGATTTGGATTTGAATTTGATGTTTGAATTGAACTTGAGGTTTGGTTTAAGAAGGTGAACATGGATTGTATTTGGGTTGTAGGGTAGGTCAATTTCCCCAATCCCTAAGGCATAACCTAATCCTATGATTAACCCTTCTAAGTCTTTAGGCTTGGGTTAAGTGTTCACCTAAGTACGAGGAGTGTCTTATGACTAAGAATTCTTAGTGTCTAGAAGACTCCTAGGTCTAAGAATAGGATAAGAACTCACTCCAAAAGTGAGGTCAACACAAGCATCAATCTTTGTTCTTCATTCACAATTTCAAACGAAGGTCAGGTGGGTGTTGAACGGTCCCTTTCTATTATTTTGAGTGAGGCCAAGTAGAGAGTGGATTACTTCCTTATATCATTAGGGATTAAGATAATGTCCTCGTAGCTCCTTTCTTGATAGGCATCCTACTTGGATAATGTCCCTATGGCTTATGACTTAGACTGCTATAGGTTAGGATAACACTATAGAAATCCCTTTCCTAATAGTCGCCTTTAGATCGAGTTCAACCTATTACATGGTCAATAGGTTACCTCGGTGATTAATCCAGCATAGGGAGATGCAAGTGCCCACACTTTATCTCTATTTTAAGCATCATACACTAACTAGTAACCCTTAGGTTGAATAGTAACTAATCCTCTGACAACAGACTATCCCTTTGGGCTAGTGATTCTAAGCTAGGCCAAGGCCCTAGTGCCTTCTCCTTAGTGTGGCCAATTGCACATCGATAGTGTCCATATATTAGGGATTAGGATAACATTTTGTGACCCCTTTCCCTTAAACTACATTAGGTTTGGATAATGCCATAGTGGACCATTTCCTAATAGTCTCCCCCTCCAGTTGGATAGTATCTATTTTGCAGATGACATGTTATCCCTTTAGAATAGTAAATCCAAGGCAAGCTAAAGCTGCTGTGGCTCCTTCTTAGTCTAGCTCGTTGCACACCAACAAGGTCCATACATACCTTGTAGACACTTTGGGGCATAATTTAAACATTAGATCTTCCTCCCATTGCATTCACATATTTACATAACATCAACCTAACAAATCATCAAGCTTAAGCAATATTAAGTTGCATTGACCCCTCGTAGCTTAATCTCCTCTTAAATTAAATTAAATCTAGGGAATATCTTGCTAATCTCTCCTTAAATCAAAACCAAACAAAATCTATCTTTAAGGAATAGTTCTCTAATCTCTTACATTAAATCAAATATATCTTTAGGGAATATTTCCCTAACGTCTCTTCTTAGACAAATCAAACATGCTCCTAAAGAATACTTATCTATTCTTCTAAATTAGTCTACGAAAGATTTAGGTCAAGAATCTCTAAGCATAGCTTATATCCAACACTTTAACACTTATTTTCTAAAATCCTAAGTATTGAGAAGTTTATCTTAGCTTCTTAAATTAATTGTATGGTGATCTTCATCAAATATATTTGAATCTTGAGAGTAGTGCAAATGTCCTTGCCTACTATCTTTTGAATTCGTTTGACTAGTTTAGTCAACACCAATATGTGCGATGTACTCTATTCATTACACCATAGCTATTAGGGGGCCCTTTTATTGACATCACTTTTAATAAGGCTTGGCATTAAGACTTCCTTTCTTAGTGTTAGAACATTTCCAGTGATTAAAAGGATACCCAAACTCAAACCCAAAGACTCAATCTTAGGGTTAGACCTCAATTGGACTAATGGACCTCATTTAGCCTAAACCAACTCAAACCACTACAAACTAAGCATAATTTATTCCAAACTAATCTTAATCTCAAGCACAAACCCAATGCTAACAAAATGTACTTGGCTTCAAATGAGTTATTTGGCCCACTTATCCCAAATTAGTCCATTAGACCCATTTAGGTCACCTTGACCCAAACCTTTACCAAATCCAAATTGATTTTAGTCAATTGATCACTTGATACCCAAAGCACCAATCATATCCAAATCACACCTAATTAAGGTCCAAGTTGACCAATCAGCTCAATTAATCAAACTTGACCCATTTGGGCCTTATAGGGCTAAACTCAAAATTAATCAAAGCCTTTTGAAATTGAACCTACTCAAATTATTTGAAACCTTAATTGAACTTGATTAAAGCTTAATTTTGATCTAATTTGGTTAATTGGTCCACTTAATCCAAGTCATAGTTGGACTGTATATGACCAAAATCAAATCCAAGTTGAACTAATCCAAGTATTCCAAAATACTTCAAATTGATTATTGAACTTAATCCAATGATCAATTGCACTCAATCTGGTCAATTTGGCCAATTGAATAAACTTTGCCCAATTTAACCTACATTAATTATAATGAACCGAAATCCAATCCAAGCCAAATTGAATTAGACTATTCACCCCTACATGTTTCAAATTAAGTCTAATAGCCTCTCAGGCTCAATTTAGTCAATTGACTAACTTGCTCGATTTGACCTAAACTAACATATATTGGAAAAAATGAGTTGAAAGTAAAATAAATTTAAAATAAATCAAATCAATCACTCCAAATCACTTAAGACACTTAATTGAACTCAATTCAATCATCCTTTGGGTCCAATTTAGCCAATTGATCCAAGCGAATTCAAATTGAATTGGCTAGGAAAATTTGGGTCAAACTCAAAATAAATCTAAATTAATTGTAATCAATCAAACTCAACCATCCTAAATAATGCATTAAACATAATTAAAGCATAATGTAAATCCAAATTGATCAAACTAAATATTTGGCTCACCTTGAACCCAATTTGGTTAATTCAAGCTAACCCAAATCTAAAGGCACCAAATGTTACCCAAATCAAGCTTAAGTACACTCAACCTCACCCAATCTCCCCATGTATAAACTAATACTTCAGATTTAGAGAGAGGGAAGATAAGCCATAGTTGAGGGAGGAGAAAGAAAGAAATAGTGCAAAGTTCCAAAAATTCACCATCCTCACTATCTCCCCACATCTCTCCATTCGCTTGTCATGGAGTGATTTTTAATCACTCAACCACTCTTCACAATGAATGCTAGCTGGTCACCATCAATGGCCACACCTCAATATCACCCTCCAATGTTGATTTTAGGCCAAACATTAAAAGAGGGAGAAAAGAGGCTCAAACCTCTCTTTTTTGGCATCCAACACTTTCTCCACCTCCCAAGAAGTAAGACCAACTCACCCCCATTCTTTTTCACTCATAAAACACCAAATCAAGTGGACTTCAACAAACTACAATGGTCGTCAATAGTGAGGATGATTCAAGAGGAGGCAAAGGAGGAGGATCCCGTGTGAGCTTCATCTCGTGGCAAGGATCAAGTTCGATGTGAGAAAATCAACTCAACATTGGCTTGGGTGAGATAATTTATACAAACTTTAGGCAAGCCAAGTCTTGATGTTTGATGAAAAAGTGATGCGATTCTAGAAATTTTTTTCCTTAGATTCTCATTGCACTTTTCATTTTAAACCTCTCTAACATGAAACAAACCGATTTTCAGCAAAGATCACTAAAAAAATCAAAAAATCTGATGACTTTATAGCAGATTGTCCACTCCTCCCTCCTTGGTTTGCATCCTATGAGGAAAATAAGCTCAGGGTCGTAGAATTGATGACCATAATGAGATCCCTAATTTTGATTGATTATAAATTCTCATTGATGTGGATCATTTGATATAAAATTTGATGGTCTAGATCTAATTATTTCTCACCTAATTCATGTCATCTCTGCATGGCCCATCAGGTGTCAATACATATAGATGAATGCCACATTAGTGCTAATAGATTTAAGTAGAAAAATAAGTAGATTTTTGGATATAAATAAATGCAAGAAATAACTAAAATTTCAAAAAAAAAATTATAAAAAAGCAAATAAGCCTTTATGAATTCATCATTTTGAGAGAAATCTAATAATCAGAAATCATCAAATATTATCTTAAGATTAATTTGAAAATTATCAAAAATAATAAATTTTTTAATTAAACTCAAAATACTAATTCAATTGAGCTGAAATTTTCAAGGATTAAAGTTATCCTCACCAACCATAGAAATTTCAAGTCAAATGACTTATAGTTTAGGAGTTATAAATTTTTGAAGTTCATTAGCTAATTATGAATAGATAACTAATTAAAAATTATGAAAACTAGAAAAATTCATCGAAATGGTTGAAAACACTCTAATACATAACTAGGAACCTAAAAAAATATTTAAGCTTTTGAATTATTTAAAAATCTAAAAATTAATTATTTAAGGTTTAATAATAATTTAAAATTTTAATTAATTATTTTACTTATATTAGAATTATAAAAATTCATAATAAATCAACCACTTAACTAAAAAATACAAATAACCTCTCAATGAATGCATATTTCAGAAAAAAAATAAAAAAAAATTAAAATTCTTATATTTTATTAAATATTTTAGGATTAATTTAAAAATTATAAAAAATAATAGTTTTTAATAACTCCAAAATCAAACTAAATTAAAATTTTTAGAGTAACAACTTATTTCAAATAGCTACTTACCATAAAAATTTTAAGTCAATTAAACCCCTTGATCAAAAGATATGATTTTTGAGAATCTATTAGATAGTTTAGATAGGATAATTAATTTAAAAATATATAATTAAAAAAATATTAAAATGATAGAAAATATTTTTATTAACACCTAAGATTCTATAAAAATTAATTAGGCTCTCTAAATTTGATTAAATCATAAAAAATAATTAATTAGGGCTTAATAGGGAATTAGAAATTTAATTAATTTAATTAATGGAGCTCAAATTTTAAAAATTTATAAGAAATTAATCATCAAGTAAAAAATTACAAATGATTCCTCTTTGGATGCTTATTTCAAAGAGAAATCTAACAAAATTATAAACTCTAAATTTTACTAAGTGTTTTTGAAATAGTTTAAAAATTATCAAAATAATATTCATTAAATTAGTCTTAAAATATATGCTGAATTAACTTAAAATTTTTATGCTAGGTTAATCATGTTAATGTACACTTATAATAAAATTTTTATGACTAGGTTAATCAAAAGTTATGAATTTTAGAGTGCTTAATGACCAAATTTACTTAACAATCAATTAAAACTTATAAAATAACCAAATTTATATTTAAGTGTATAAATACAATCACATAACATAATGACACTTAGGAAAAATGATCAAGTTCTCTAGTTGTCATTAAAACTCAAAACTATAATTATTATGATTAATTTACAATTAATAATTCATTAAATGGCTTAGGACTTAGAATATCTATAACTAATTATGTAGGTCTCCAAAATTATGATGAGGCTCACTTTGTGTTTAGCTAATAGAAAGGTTTTCAATGAAATAAAAAGCCCTAATTAATTTGAGATATTTTGAGTGTAACCGATGATTTATGATTTTCTTCATTTATTTAATTAATCATAAATTATAAACTCAAATGAATTAAACTTTTTAGGAATTTATTTATGTTAATGCATGTTTTGCAATTTTTTTTTATAATTTTGAGCTTATATTTTTTGTTTAATTAATTTTTGAGATTCTTTGAGCTTAATTATATTAAATGATTATTAAACTTTAATTAAACTATAAAAGTTATTTATCCAACTTTTAAATCTCTTAATGAATGGAGAGGATTATAAAATAATTTTAGAATGTCTTAATATCTTCAAATGTGTCTAAATAATCTTAATTCAAATATTTTAAGTGAAAAGCTTAATTAGATTTAAGTAGTGTTATGCTCATGTCAGTGGTTTAATAGATTGCTTTGTGACACTTAGTCATTCCTCTTTATTGACTAACATATGTGTGATTGATTACATGTTTATACATTCATGTCTAAAAAATTCTAAGTGTTAAGTTTATGTCATTAATGCTAATATCACTAGTAAATCTCATTAATGGTTTTTTGTATACGAACAACGCAGGGTTACTGGTCCGAAAGATGTCTTTGATATCTTGACTCTCTGGTTTAACAATGACATGTACTTATGAGAATGCAAAGAAAGACGCATATGCAGATTAATTTATTTTTTAAAACTTATTGATCACTAAAAGTTTTTTAAAATAACACATTCATTTGCATACATGTTTATACATACATGTATACAATTAGCAAGTATATAGTCTGGATACCTAGGGTATAGGGCTAATGGTTTGAAGGAGGTCTTTGATGCCTTTACTCCCTGGTTTAACTATGCCTTATATTTAAAGATAGTAAAAAGAAATCTATGTGAATTAAATGTGGAAGACATCACAGTCTAATAAATAACATCGTATCCTCCAGACTAGCATACAAATAATCTTAACATCTAGTTTAAAATAGAACATCATAGAACAAGAAAAATCAATACATCACAATCAAGTATCAGCTTTACCTAAGTTTAGGATTGGTGATCTATAAATCTAATGTATGTGCAAAGGCTAATGTGGTGAGGCTAAGTTAGACTATAATAGTTGAATTGTAATTTGAGAGTTAAGTTTAATTTATCACCACGCAAGTGGATGGTTCTAATTCAAATAATTAATGATTTTGAGATGCATTTTTACATTCCAATTTAACTTAAGTTTAGGTTAGATTTAATGTTTTGATGAGTATGAGGAACAATGGACCCTACTTGAGGTAAGTTAACCATATCCATAGGTTGATTCTAAAGATGGGTTTCATGACTTTTAGCATTTTTAATGAAGCATTGTATTGTAATTAAGCCCTAAATTTGAGTTAGATTCAAATGTAATTATAATTATATAAAGTCATATTAAGATTAATGTGCATAAGCCATGGCTTCCATTTATGATATTACTTAGCCTTTTCCATCATCTTCAACATATTTATATGTTTATATTTTTATTACAAGTATTAGATATACATTTTCTTATCATCATTAAAGAACATATTATTTATTTAATCACTTTTGATTGAAATATTTAACTTATTCATGCATGCATGCATATGTATGTTTATGTTCATTTTAATTGAGAATTTTTCATAAACAATACTAGTATAAACATAACTACATGAATGCATATGTATATTTTAAATAAAGAATAAGATATTTAATTCACATACATTTCTCTCTATGATCATTAGTACGTGTCATTGTTAAATCAAGAAGTTGAGGTATCTAAGACCTCCTTCATACTATATACCTTAAAGGTGTATTGATGATGTATATGATTAATACACCTTGACTAACTCTATTAATTTCCAAAAAAAAAATCATAAATACATTTCAATTTATATAAAACAAAATAATTTAAAATTCACCATTGATAATGGCATTAATGGGTGTAATTAACATAACTTGAACTTAATTGTTATCATTTAAACATAGATGCACATAAATAGGAATCAAGCGCACACTTGCAAATTGATGGAGAAAGACAAATATATATCACATGATAATATACTTAAGCCATTAATTCTTAAGGCTAATCACATGAGTATAATATTATTTAAACCTAATTGGCATTCTCTCTTTTAATTAGCACATTCATATTAAAATTAAGTGGGCATATTAGAAGTGGAACATTCCAAAGTTATCTCATGTCCCTCTTTGTTCATTAAGTGATTTAAAGGTGCAATAAGTAGTTTTTATGATTTAATTAAAAATTAATAATTATTTAAGTTAATTAAACTCCAAAAAATTAATTATACATCAAATATAGTCCCAAAAATTATTAACAATTTACAAAATAAGGATAAACGTAAACAAAACATATCCTAAAAATTATGATGCAAATGAACTTATATTTTATACTTAATTAAATAATAGGAAAAACTAAAAATTATTAATTGCACTCAAAATATCCCAAACAATTAGAGATTTTGATTTCATTGAATTCCTCTCTATTAATTAAGCACAAAGAGGGTTGAATACAATTGTTAGAGATTTGTGTAATTAATTATAAATTTTCTAAGTCTTAGACTAATTAATGGATTATTTAATTAATAAAGTCCCTCATAATAAAATTTTTTAAGAATTGATTATGATTAGAGGTCCTAATCATTTTCTAATCATAATTAAGTCCTCCTAACACTTCTAAGCATCTAAAATAACTTTCATAATTTTTCATCATTTATTAAATTAATAAATCACCAAAATGAGCAATTAAAGTTTAAAATATGTATTCCCTAATACGCTGAGCAATGACTTGAAATAATTATAGCAGGTTGGGCCATCCTAAGGCATTCACCAAAAAAATTAAATAATTTAGCCAAATAATTAAAGTTTAATTTTAATATTAATGAAAATATTCAAATCGTAATTAACCCCAACACACTTAATAAAAAGTGTAGCTTTTATTTTTTCCATAATTCTCCTCAATTCAAGCTTTATGATAAGCTTGCATTTATATTTTTGGATTCATTTATAATTAGTTATGCTTTTAAAGTTTTTGCTAATTAATTTTAATTAAAACTTATTTACATACTCAGTGATTGAGTTTCCCGAGGTAGCTTTATCTTGAAGTCCCCTCTTGCCTCCTCGCCAATCATCCTTTAGATCAAAACACCACAACACCTCACCAAAGTTTGGTCTATCTCTATCTTCCCATGCTCAAATTGAGTTGTTATTGATTTGTTTTTACTTATGAGGATAAGGAGAAGGTCTGAGATGAGTTAATTTGAAGTTTGGAGGAGGTTTGGTGAGAGGTGATGTTTGGTGCATTTAGGTTGAAGAGGAGCATGGTGCTACAAGTGATTGGGTGTAAGAGAGGCTCTCAAAAACTCAATGATTCTCTTGAGGATGCATTATGAGGTGTGTGTGAAGTTTAGAGGGCTGGGGTGGAGTATACTCTCCCCCATGTGAACCACTATTTTTGGTGGGTTCAGGTTTAGATAGTTGGCCAAATAGTTTGCAAGGCTTAATCTAGCTTAGGACTGATGAGGTATACCTCCTTGAGTGGCTGAGGGAATTTAGTGGTTTGGCAAGAGGTGGACGACCCATGGTTGGTGAACCAAGGGCTATTCAAGGTGAAGGAGACTTCAATGGCTGGACCAAACAGCCTTGGGTCTGGCTTAGTTAGTATGGGTGAGCTCAAATCATGCTACCTTGGCCAAAAGGAGGGGGTTGGACTTTGCTATTCTTAAATTTTGTCTTATTTGGAGCCTCTAGTTCACTTGGTTTGGTCTGAACTGAGTTCACCAAGGTTTGGGTTCACTTGGGGAGGTGTAGGGAAGTCTAAGGATGTGCCAAGTTTGGTTGGGTTTGGACTTGGTTTGATTGGGTTTGACTCATTTGACTCTTATATGTCAATTTTGATTCAATTATATTAGGTTGATCAATTGGTTAAATTGGGCACAAGGGACAAGTAGGTATGTTCAAATGATAATTATATAAGTGTTGGTGCAATTGATTAAATCTAATTTGTGAAGGATTCTAATTTGACTCATATGTTCATAAAGGTCAAGGTGAAATTGAAGGTTGGGCATGTTTAATAATATATTTGGAGATGATAGTATTTTTTGTGATCTAATCTAGATTGAGTTAGAGTTTTCATTCAATTTGACCCTAGGTCAAATTAGGCTAAATGAACCAACTTGATGAATTTCGCTAAATTAAAAAAGGTAAGATTGAGAATCCTTTAGGTCAAATTGGACTAAATGGGGTTGATTTATTGGGTTAACCAAATTAGGCTCAATTGATCATTGATTTGTATTCAACAATCAATTTAAGGTTGATTATAGGTGTTAGCTTGGTTGACTTTAGTTTGTATTGAGTTTTAGCTTAATTGGGCCATGTAGGGTCAAATAGGTCATTTAGTCAATTTGGGTTAATTGGCAAAATTAAATTCAATTGAAGGTTGGGTCATATTTAACAATATATTTAGGATGTTTTGGAATAATTAGTTTGGTTCAATTTCGGCGAAAGAATTTAAATTGTTTTTTGGTTTTAAAGGGCACAATTAAGTCAACTTGGGTTGGGCGCATTCATTGACCAAATTCAACTCAATGAGGTTTAAGATGGTTTAGAAAAAATTAATTTCAAGCAATTTGGATCAATTTGTGTTTAGCCCCTTTAAGCCCACATAGGTTAAGTTGGATCAATTGAGTTGATTGGTAAAATTGAATTCTAATTGGGTGTGATTCTGGTTGTGTTTAATATCAATATTAGTTCATAATTAGTTTATTTGTTGAGATTTGAAATGGGATCTACTAGAAGGTATAACCCTAAGTTGACTTCTATTGGTCTTTGAGTTTCCACTTGATCACTGAATGTGATCTAGTGTCTAAATGAAGAGAAACCTTAGTGCTTAGATTGGATCCGAGGTCTGAGAAGAGATAGGTGTCTGATATGACACTAAAAATTCTACTAGTCGAAGCACGAATTTTGATGTCAAAAGCAAGTTGATCCTCAGTTGAAATTAGTCGAGATCAAGCACTTAAAATATCATTAAAAACTTTGGGATATCACTTAAATCCCTAAATAGCTCTTAAACATGGAGTGTTTATAGTCAAATCGAGCGTCTTGATGAGATGGATCTAACAAGTCCAAGATCTCATAATTCTGACTTCATTTGAGCATTAAGAAACTTAAAATACATTGAATGATCAAAGGAATCATTTTGAGCTATCCGATGGAGGGGAGGTTCGATTTTGCATGTATTTACAGAGATGCCACTCCAATTTATAAATATCCCCTCATTCCTCATATGAAGGGAGCCCAAGCAAGAGAGAGGACAGAGCTCTAAAGGTTGAAAATCCTCCAAGCACAATTGTGCCACCACTCGACGGTTGTCAACCACCGCCAGCCGCGCCACGCCATCATCACAATCTCGTGGCCACCATCATGATGACCTTCATCCCATCGATCATATTCATCACTCGCTACCACTAGCTACAACTCAACGCACTATATGACTCGACTGATTCTAGGATTCTCATTATCATCCTTCTCATGTACAATTTTGTAATCCCGTTATCGAAATTTTATACTCTAAAATAAATACATAGTGGAAGATTCTACTGCCCATGTGATTTTCCCTCTGAGGTTTTTCAGTAAAATTTCTGAGTTTTCTTGTTCAATCTTTAAATACTTGTGTGTGTGTCTTTGGATTTCATAGGCTAAGGCATAAACTTTCACTCTATCACAACTGGTTTTCTAGCATGCTACGCCATCATGAGAATAGAACCCTTCAATCACAATTTGTGAACACCCTCATTTGGCAATAGGCATCAGAATAACGAGCCTCATGCTCCAACTCCTCCACTCTCAAACCAATCTTGAACCAAGGATGCCAAGCTCGCTCTCACTCTATTGGTGAAGGCATGACAAGAATCTCTTTAGAAGATCGTGTTCGCCGAATGGAAGAGTCTCAAAATGAGATTATCTAACTTTTGCGAGGAACACAACAGCCACTACCATGACAAACACATCTCCCCCAAGATCGATCGTTGGCCATGGGAGGTCAAAATGCTAATCTCTTTGACACTGAAGTTCCTCCACGTAGAGACCGTGATGTTGATCTCCTGACACGCTAGTTCTACTCATCATCATTCAACCGATCTAATCCACCATTTATTGTTGGTAGCTTGACACATTCGCCCCTCTGACTACTCGTCATGTTATATTATGATGCTTTAATGCAAGATGAATTTCATCTTCAAGACATAAATCATCTTCCCCTCACCACGCTATAAGAAATCTCACCTTTTCGTTATTCTTCAACATCCTATTCTGGGTTTCAAGCTTCCAGCATTGATGAGTAATGACCCACATGAACACATCGACCATTACAGGACTTTCATGCATATCTAATGAGCTCCTAACACACTGCTTTGTCAGGTCTTTTCTATTACCCTCAAGGGGCAAGCTCGCACTTAGTTCTACTCCCTTCCAAGGGATCCATCCGTACCTTTGATGAACTCGCCAAGATTTTTGTGGAATAGTTCATTGCAAACCAGAGGATCATTAAGGATTCTTCCCATCTCTCCAGCATTTGTCAAAATGAGGGTGAATCACTTAAGGAATACTTCCAGAGGTTCTCCTTAGAAGCTCGCCAAATACTTGGAGTAGACCTTGAATTATTAAGAGGAGTTTTCCTTGAGGCTCCGTTAGGGCCTTTTACTCACTAATGCAGACACGGTCGCTCATATGACTTGGTTCATCATGTGGAAGCACAAATCGCCGATGAAGCTATTAATGCCCATCAAAACAATTTGAACAATCTACAGAAAACATAGAGCACCCGGAATGCACCATCCCCATCAAAAGAAGTAATAAGCATGATCTCCCCACCCATATCAATAACGTGAACCACCACCAGGAATACACCCACGAACATATCTCATGTTAACCTCGATGGGTATTCGAGATGAAGAAAACATCAACATCCACAAACCAAATTCGAAATCAAATATATTGTCATTTCATCAAGTCGTGGACATACTACTAAGGCATGCAAACAACTCAAAGAAGAAATTAAGAGGCTCATTCAACATATCTATCGATTTGTGAAGAATCAATCGACAAATAAAAAAACATACCTCCAACTGGGGCAACCAGACAATCATCACATAAATAACAAAATATAATATCATGGGAAATTGAAACAATCGCAGGAGGGCTAATACTATCTAATCAAGTTCTCATTACCATCTCTAAAGAGCCAGAATTAAAGAAGTATCATATTGATCATTCCATCACTTTTAATGACTCGGACTTAAAAGGAGTTCATGTTCCTCATCAAGATCCACTTATCATCATCGTAGGGATCAGTGACCCATGCTATAATGTTAAAAGAATTTTGATTGACAATGGGAGTTCTATTGATGTCTTATTTTACTCCACATTTCTTAGCATGGGCCCGTTGGAAAAGCTCCAACCCACCGCAGACCATTATACTGATTTGATAATTGCCTTGTGTGAGTAGAGGGGACAATCACCTTTCCTATTATCCTTGGTGAATTTTCTCGATAAGTGACTCATTTAATCCAATTTATGGTAGTCAAGTCAGATTCAACATATAACACTATCTTCGGAAGACCTCTCTAATCAATTTTCGGTGCGGTCACTTCAGTATCTCATCTTAAGATGAAATTTTCAACCCCCGTAGGAGTTGGGGTGGTCTCAGGAAATCAGCGCAATCATGTCTGACAAGCTCAACCACTCTGTGACCTTCGATCAAGATTTTAATTTTGAGATGAAGAAGTACCCAAAGCTTCAGAGACTTGCTCTCTGATATGGATGACCAACCACTAACAAAGTAAGTGGGAAGGATCCTTGCTCAAAAAAAACAAAGAGAAGAATACATAGACTTCTTGTACAGAAATCAAGACATCTTCGCATGGAGTCCAACAGATAGGCTGAGGGTCGACCCTAATGTGATCATGCACTCCCTCAAGATTGATCCAACATTCAAACCGATCATCCAAAAGAAGCAAAGTTTTGCACCTGATCGCCTCCAAGCTATTGAACAAGAAGTTAACAAACTCTTAAAAGAGATATTCATACTAGAGGTACATTACCCTACATGGCTAGCAAATGCTGTCATGGTTAAGAAAACAAATGGAACATGGAGAATGTGTATTGATTACACTAACCTTAACAAGGTTTGCCCGAAAGATAGTTTTCCTCTTCCTCGAATTGATCAATTGGTTGATGCTACATCTGTACATCAAATGCTCAATTTTTTGGATGCTTACTTCGGTTATGACCAAATAAAAATGGACCCAACAGATGAAGAAGCTACAGTATTTCAAACATATAAAGGTTTATACTGTTACCAAGTTATGCTATTTGGGTTAAAAAATGCTGGTGCAACCTATCAACGCCTTATGAATAAGGTTTTTAAAGACCTATTAGGCCGCACAATGGAGGTATATGTGGATGACATGTTAGTGAAAAGCTTAGAAGAATCACAACATATTTCTGACTTAAAAATATGCTTTAACCTTCTTCGACATTATAGCATGTGACTCAACCCGACCAAGTGTTCTTTTGGGGTTACGTTAGAAAAATTTCTTGGATTTATGGTAACCCACCGTGGGATAGAGGCCAACCCCGAGAAAACCAAAGCTCTCAAAGATATGACTCCTCCAAAGAATATTAAAGAAGTTCAACGTTTGAATGGACGAATTGCCGCATTATCCTTCCTAGCCCGCTCGGTGATAAATACTCATTCTTTAAAATATTAAAGGGAGCTAAAAAATAATAATTCATTTTATGAATGTTAGATACTTTTAAGCAACTAGAGAGTATTTAGCATCTCCACCCTACTATCCAAGCCTATTCAAGGAGAGATGTTATACTTATATCTCACGTCTCTTCCCATAAGCTCGCTTTTAATGCGAGAAAAATGGGATACAACGACCATTTACTACGTCGAAAATTCTCTCTAATATAGAAAGTCGTTATCCACTTGCATAAGGTGGCTCGGCTTTAGTTTTCTCAGCGCGAAAATTACGTCCATACTTCCAAGCTCATACTATCGGTGTTTACACTCATTTATCATTAAAGACTATCCTATAGAAACTAGAAACATCTGATAGGTTAATTAAATGGTCTGTAGAATTGGGAGAGTTTGATATAAATTTCCTACCTTAGCTTGCAGACTTTATAGTGGAATGCACTGCCCCAACTCCAGAGGAGCTATTTGCTACACGTCTTTCGTCTCCTCAATGGACTCTCTATGTTGATGGATCTTCAAAAATATCGATGCTGGTGCGAATCTTACTTATTTCCCCCCAGCAGGATACCTTAGAGTATGGACTTTGCCTAAAATTTCCTGCAACTAATAATATGGCTGAATATGAGGCTCTCATCGCAAGGTTGAGACTCCATTGCCATGAAGCTCAAGACTTAGTGATCCACACCGACTCCCTTGTCGCCCCAAGTTGAGGAAATTTTTAATACTCATAATCCTCACACAATACCTCCACTTGGTAAAGTCTTCTTGTCCATTTCAAGACACATCAAATCATTCACATCTGAGAGAAGAATACTGAGTGACGCTCTCACTAAGCTTGCTACATCTTGGAGATCTATTTAAGAGAAGGCATGAAGAAATATATTTTCTAGTATCCAAGGGTGGGTAATACAAGCAATTAATGAGATAAAGGAACCTTCATGGATGGATCCCATCTATCTTTTCTACAAGAAGGACCCTTCAAAGAACTACTACAAACTCATCTCCAAGACAAGCTTCAAACTTTATTATCATTGAGGTGAACTATACAAACGAGCTTTCTGGGCCATACCTCAAATGTCTCACCATCGAGACCATTATTAATAGAGGTGCACTGTGGATATGTGGAGAACACCTAGGAGGAAGGGCGTTAGCCCTCAAAATTATAAGGCAAGGGTTCTATTGGCCTACGATGAAACAAGATGCCTTGGAATTCACAAAAAAATATGCAAGTTGTCAGTTGCACTCTAACCTCCCTCACATGCCACATACAGAGCTCTAATCCATTCAAAGCCCGTGGCCCTTTGCTCAGTGGGGAATCGATATCATGGGACATTTTTCGATAGCATCAGGGCAACAAAAGTTCATCATTTTAGCCATCGACTACTTCACTAAATGGGTGGAAGCTGAACCACTCGCTAAAATCATAGAGGCAAATGCTAAATAATTTATTTGGAAAAATATAGTATGTCGATTCGATCTTCCTACAAAGATCATCACTGGCAATGGAACCCAATTTATTGGAAAAATTTTTACATCCTTTTGCAAAGATCTTCACATTCAGCTGCTGCATACGGCTGTAGCACATCCTCAAACAAACCGGCAGATTGAAGCTACCAACAAGACTATACTCAAAGGACTAAAACACATCGAGAAGGTTGGTTGATGAGCTTTCTAATGTTCTTTAGACTTACCGACTACACATTTAACCCGACCGGTGAGACACCATATAACTTGTGTTTCGCACGAAGCTATTATACCGAGATCGGAGTTCCAAGTCCAAGAGTTCAATTATTCGATCATGATGGAAGAAAAACTCCGACAAAGACTTGGACTTACTCAAACTCGTGACATGGCCCTACCGATCGCTCTATCACCAAAGGGTAGCTTCACTTCAACTGTAAGAGTAAAACCTCCCCCATATCCGTGACTTGGTCGTAAGTCTCAAGTTGCGCAAAGGCCCTCAATGCAATAAACTCTCACCTCTTTAGGATGGCCCATATGTGGTTATAGCTATGGTAAAGCCAGGAACATTCAAGCTCAAGGATCCAGTGGAAAATCTTTGCCTCGAACTTCAAACACTGAGAATCTCCGAAAATATTATTTAATTTCTACCGCATAATTATTGCAACTTTATTTTGTCTCATTTGTCATTTCCTCATTCCACTTAAGTGGGATAAAGACTTGTTGTTGTCATCATTTCCTCTTGAAACTCATATCTGTTAAAATCGTCTTATGATTGTATCGCCGAACTTATCAAAGTAATGAATTCATAGCTTTTTCTTTCAAGCTTATTGCATATGAACAATCTCCTTCATTTAATCCTCCCACTTAAGAAAATGCGCAACTCACATTGTATCTCAGTCGGGGCATGATCAATCCCACGGGGACTTGATCGGACCTCTTCCATACAGGTAAAAAGTCAAGTAACGCTTTGGCTAATACCTAGGATAGGTCAAAAGGTCCTTGGTGGACATCTCACGGCCTCTTCCATACAGGTAAGATGTCAAATAATGTTTTGAATAATTCCTAGGATAGGCCAAAAGGTCATTGATGGACTTCCCATGACCTCATCCGTGCAGGTTAGCGTCGTTGGATAATATTCCGACCAATCACCCAGAATGGGTAAAAACAAAATAAGAGTTATCACCTAAAAATAAATAAAAAAATTAAAAATTTAAAAATAAAAAAATTTATTAACAACATTAACATGATGACATAAGAAAGAATCAAAATTGATACACACAATAATAACATAGATAAAAAAAAAAGCATCCTCAAGTGACACTACATCATATCGCGTGATATCAATATCCTCCTCACCACTAGGGAGACTCCTCGACTTGGACTCTCAACTCCTTCATCTCCTGAATATGATGAAGAGTCTTTAGATACTTGGCTGGGAGATAGACCCTCAATACTAGCTCCAATCTTGCGATGAACTAAGCGGATTCCTTTTAGGAACCCTCAGATGAAGCCCTCATCTAAACATTGGTGCTCCAAGTCCTTCACTTTAACATCAAGAATATGATTACAAGCTTCCTGGACATGGTCTTTGATTATACCATGATAATCTAATGAGCTCTTAAAGTCTTCCAATGCCTTCAAGGAGATTTCATTTGTTTCCGCTTCTGACATTATATGCTTCTTCTCAGAAAGATGATCTTGTAATTCTTTCTTCTCCAGTTCGAGAGCTCTCTTCTCCATTGTAAGTTCCTTGAGTCTTTTCTCTTCGACGAGTCTATCCCTCACCTCAATCATCATCATAAGTGCTCCACCTCATGACACCGGAGAGAAAGACATATTCGCCGCTCAGCACTCGGCCACCGATCCTCCAAAGTTCTCACTTCTTTGGCATTAACACTTATCTTTCGCTCATACTCGCCTTGCAGATATTTTACCTTCACAAATTTAGTATTGTACTCATTTAAAGCGACACCCAAATGAGCCATCTGTCCTAATGTTTGAGTTACCTATAAAAAAAAACCATCATAAATATTATACAAAGGAAAAGAAGAAAAGAAGAAGGAGGAGAAGACAACGTACCAATTCATCTACTCGTTGATGTCCAGTGCATATGTGATTTAACACCTCTTCAGAAATATGTGGCTTTGAGAAACAAACTCCCCCATCATGAGTTGAAACATCTAAATGCTCAGAGGCCAAAGAACATCTTCTTAATATATCCGACGTAGTCACTTCAAGATATGTCTTTCTTTTTTTTTTTGAAACATTGCTACCACCGTGATTCCGTAATGGGCTTCTTGAGAGAACCCTATGAGTATGATGAGAAGTTTCATCACTTTTACTTGACCTCTTTAGTGGAAGAGCATGAGATCTTCCTGCTTGGATGGAAAGGCCAACCTTGAACATCCTATCTTCAACTATATATTTGCCAATGTGATGTAACTCATGTTGCAAGCTTCCTACATCAGGAATATTAAGAGTTGCCAGGATCTCATTCTCATGCCATCAGCAATGGATCTGGAAGGTCATTCAATCTTCCCCATCTCTCAGGGAGGCCCTACTCATTTTTCACAAAAAGAATCCATTAGACCAATTTTTAGACGGATCCCGTGCTAAAAATTCTATCCAATTCTTTATAGCCCGATAAGAAATATGTCCCTGAACATCACATGTGAATCTACACATTCGGCACAAGTATTTGATGTTCAAAGTAACACCACGCTCTCTAAAGAAGACATCCAAATTGATGATGACCACTAAAGCCCGAAATGAAAATTATGACAAAGCTACACCACATGTTTTGAAGATCTCAGTCAGCTTAGGAGCCAAAGGGAATCATAATCCAGCTCAAAGAATCATCTTAGAAACAGTGAAGTATCCTGACGGAGGTGAATGAGCTCGATCAGACCTTTTGGCAATAATAGCCACCAACTAATTAGGGAAATAAAATTTCTTACGAAACACCATTAAATTATCTATTGTGACAAAAGATGGTATATTGTCTATAGCTGCCACGCTATTGGTTTTCTTACGGCCATCACCCTATGAAAATACATAATGAATAAGTAAAAAGGGGGAGAAATGATAAAAATCTGAGAAATTTGTGAAGCTACTCACTCACCCCAATACTTGGGCATACCTTTTCGACTCGCTCCGGACGACTTGGGCTAGAATTTTTTTATCTGATCGGCGAAAAGATATGCATACATGTGAGATCGAAAAAAAAAGAGAGAAAGAGAAACTATTCCTCCCCATGTGCTCAAATTACACCTCCAAACTTTCGAGTTGATTAAATGATGGCTCTAATTATCTTCCCATCTTGGCAATTATCAACCATTGAACCATCCATTGAAGTTTCAAGAAATCTAATTTCTCACTACGGGTCTTGATCGCCTCCAAAGCGGTCGGTCCGACGAGGTCAGTTGACACCTCTTTCAAGGGAAAACTAGAGCCTTTCCATATGAACTATGGGTCTTGATCGCCGACACAGTCGGTCGACAAGGTCGTTGACACCTCTTTGAGGGCGGAGCCTTGCCGTATGAACTATGGGTCTTGATCGCCTCCCGGTCGGTCGGCGAGGTCTTGACACCTCTTTCGAGGAAAAGCTGCCATATGAACTACGGGTCTTGATCGCCTCAACCGGTCGATCCGGCGAGTTCGATTGACACCTCTTTCGAGGGAAAATTGGAGCCTTGCATATGAACTCGGTCTTGATCTCCTCTGGCGGTCGGTCATGAGGTCGTTAACACCTCTTTCGAGGGAAAACTGAGCCTGCGTATGAACTATGGCTCTTGATCGCCTCAAACCCGGTCGGTCCGAGGTCGGTTGACACCTCTTTCGAGGGAGCACTCCGTATGAACCACGGGTCTTGATCCTCGAATGACCTCTATTAAGAAGAGGAACACTTAAGCATATGAGAGTGTGCCTTCTCCCTTGGCCCCAGGGTGTTTATAGACCCCAAAAAAAAGATAAAATCATCAAAATCAGCGAAAATGGTGTTTCGCCCGCGCAGTGCATGTAGCCAGCGCCGCAGACGCTAATCGCCCACCAGCGTGGCCGCATCGCTAACCCTGGCTAGCCCGAGCCCGTCGTTGCCGACTACCACTCGGCTGACAACCAGCGACCCATGAAACCCGCGCATGACCCGATAACGTGACCCAAAGCGAACGGGTCTGATGCCCGACCTGCGCCAGCATCGTTCATGATCCCATGGCGCCTTCGCACTCTGCGCAGCACCGTAAGTGCCAGATGGGTCCATAACCCGAAATCTACGCCATATCGCACATCCACGACCACGCACCTTCCGTGATCATAATCTTGTGCTCTCACGAAGATCTATTCTCTCAAAATATATGGTTAATGAACCCATAAATTTTATTGAAGAATTTGTTACTTTCAAGTATTTGGAATATATATTTTTGAATGATTGAGATAATGTCATCCAAAAATAGGGGGGCAACTGATATGACACTGAGAATTCTACTAGTCAAAGCACGAATCTTGATGTCAAAAGCAAGTTGATCCTCAATTGAAATTAGTCGAGATCAAGCACTTAAAATATCATTGGAAACTTTGGGATATCACTTAAATCCCTAAATAACTCTTAAACATGGAGTGTTTATAGTCAAATCGAGCGTCTTGATGAGCCGGATCTAACAAGCCCAAGATCTTATAATTCTGACTTCATTTGGGCATTCAAAAACTTAAAATACATTGAATGATCAAATGAATCATTTTGAGTCATCCGATGGAGGGGAGTGGTTCATATTTTTCATGTATTTATAGAGATGCCACTCTTCCAATCTATAAATAGCCCCTCATTCCTCATATGAAGGGAGCCCAAGCAAGAGAGAGGAGAGAGCTCTAAAGTTTGAAAATCCTCTAAGCACAATTGTGCCACCACTCGACGGTTGTCAACCACCACCGCCAGCCGCCGTCGGCCGCCGCCGGCCGCCGCCGGCCGCCGTTGTCAGCTACCGCCGCTAATCCTTGCCATAGTCAATCTCCGTCGGTCACCATCATGAAAACCTTCATCATTAGTCACTGATCCCCGCTATTCATCATCATCTACTACCACTACGCTGAACAGACTATATGGTACGTTGTTGTCGATTCGAAATTCTCATTATCGACCCTTCTCATGTATAATTTTGTAATCCCGTTTATCAGAAATGTTTTGTACTCGAAACAAATACATAGTGGAAGATTCTTCTGCTAGCCTCGTGGTTTTCCCTCTTTTGAGATTTTTCACTTAAAAATTTCTGGAGTTTTCTTGTTCACTCTTTAAATACCTGTGTGTGTACTAGATTTCATAACAAGGCTAAGGCATAAACTTTCACTCTACCACAACTGGTTTTCTAGCACGCTACAGTGTCAATCTCACCAAAATGGAGGTCAACATACACTTACTTTATTACTTGACACAACTATGTACTTTTACACATATGATTTACCTAAGACCACATAATATATATTCAAGTCCAAATTATAGAATCTAGCATTAATACATAAATCACAACAATCTTTAAAAATCTTGAGTTAAAGAGAGAAAAATAAAAATAATTCTTAAAAAAAGGTGTGTGTTTGTGTATTTGTTGATGATTTGATAAAAAATTGGAATCAATTCTGAGAAAAGAAGAAGTTTTATGGTAATATACTCAATAAAGGGGTTTGATGATTTATTTTTGCCTAGTCAATTTTGTTAGTGATTAGTTTATATTTTTGTAGTCTAACACTTCTTGTTTCTTGATGCATTCTTTTTCTAAACTCATTTCTCCACCAAATAAAATCTTTTCTCATAAATGATGACCACAAGAATCCACTCCTAATCTAGTTTGGGATATTAGCCAAATAACTTCTTCAACAAAATCTAGCCTTGTTCAAGAGGTTAATTAATGCACTTAAACACTTTGAAATTTAGTGATATATTTCATATCAGAACAAGAAACCCTAAGCTTTTATTTCCTATCATTTTAGCCCCATTCTTTAAATCTATTTCTAACTCTCAAAGTTAAACTACCCAAGTTTGTGTTCTTGGCCAAAACAAAAATATCCCTAACCTAGTCATGTGAAAAATCCTAAAAAATAATAAAAATGCTCCAAAAAATATAAAAATTTTCATAATACATTTACACACATTACCCTAACATTTTCACGTGATCCCATGGCTTAGAGGGTTTTTTTTTTCATTTTTCCACACTATAATTCTAAAATTAAAAGAATGCCCACTGGTTAGACTAGTTTGTATCCTTGGCCTACCCCTTTGTTGCTCCAATTCCTACTCCACATCAAATTAAACCCTATCAAAGCTTATATATTCATCTTAGCCTTCATGATAAAAACCTCAATCCATAATTAGATCCCATCAAGATGACCAATCATGTGGGGGAAAATGATATGCAAGAAAAACATCCATCCAATAGCATGAAACTTGTTGTAATTCTTAAGTTAAAAACTATGCAAAGTAACTCAAGATCATATATTTATCAATTTTCATAAATTTATAATTAAAATGAATGTTTAAATATGATAGGTTGAATGAAACTAAAATCAGTCCAATTCAAGTTGAAATGAGTCTAAAAGCACTCAAAGTATAATAAAAAACTTCAAAGTATTAATTAATGACTCAAAAAATCTCTAAATTTAGCATGCTTATAGTCAAATCAATTGACCCAATAAGAAGAATCCAATGAGCCTAAGTTCACTCAATTTTATGATCATTAAGACAGTTAAATATTAAAAGAATGATATGTGATCAAAAGATTTAATATGGATTATTCAAAGAAATATTTTGAGATTTTGGAAAATTTACTAAATTATTCATCACAAAACTCTATAAGTAGAATTTCATTCTCAACATGAGAAAGAGGAAGTAGAGGTAGAAGATAAATTTGAGATCTTGAACCTGACCACTATTGGTAATTATTGCAAACCACTATTAGTGACTATTATAGCCCCACCACCATATGACTATTATAGCATTATTATTTATAGGATGTTGTCTAATTTTTATACAATATAAGAATGAATTATTCTCATAACTTTGAAATATCATTTTCTTCAGTTGGAAAGAAGAGTAAAATTTTGTAATATCATTTACAAAGTGAATTATGATTTTTACTCATTTTAACTTTCTTACATAAATTTGTATGTTGTATGTGTTTATCTTTATTATTTATATCAATGCTAGTTCTTTGTGCAAAGCTAAGATATAAATTTTTTTACTCCACCATCATGAATTTTCTAACACATAATAAATCTATATAAAATAATTAATTATATATTTATGAAATTTTGCAAATATTATATATCAAGATAATTTAAAGTTGAATCAAACTTATTTTGAGATAATTAACTTCAAATTAGAGCAATTTAATTTTGATTTTAAATCTACTAAAATTTAAATAATTATTAAAATTTGAATAAACTATAAACTCTATTCTCACTATTAAAACTTCAACACTATCTTAGGGTCCCAAGTCCCAAATGTGAAAAGTGGAGGGTTGCGATAGGCAGTCGACAACCAACATAAAACTTGTCGAAATAATCATGATATGAATACTTTAAAACATTGTGTTAATGCTAGGGCGTTCTTTGGAAGCGACATGATGTATGGACTGAATATAATGAAAAGTGTGCAAAGGTCACTGCATTAGTGCCAGGGAGTAGTGTTAAATAAGCAAGGATTCTCACATTATGGATGGATGCGAGCAAAGAAGTTAGTCCATAAAACTAGAATTAGGTTAGAAACTTAGAATATATGTACTCTTATAATTAAATTAATGGAATTAATATATATTATGATTTAGAGGAAGATACATATTTTATGCATTCAAGAAACTAAATGGATTGGAAGAAGGTCATGGAGATTGATATTTCAGGTATAAGTCGCATTAGAAATGGTGTATGTGTGATTATGGATAAAAGTTTGAAGGATAATGTTATAAATATTAATAAGATTGGAGATAGAATTATAGCTTTAAATATTGTTATTGATACTAAGATTATCAATGTTAGTGCTCATGCCCTACAAATAGGTTTGGATGTAGGTTGAAAAGAAAATATTTGGAATGGCTTAGAGGGATTAATACAAAAGATACATCTTGAAAGAAATGTATTTATTGGAGGAGATTTAAATGAACATGTTGGTAGAGTGGTAGAAGATTTTAAAAGTATTCATAGTGGCTATGAATTTAGAGTGACTAATGAAGAAGGTAGAACTATATTATATTTTGTTTATCCTATAATTTTGTAGTTGTTAATATTTCATTTAAGAAAAAAGATAAGCGTATTATTACTTCTAAAAATGGATAGAGCAAAACATAGATTGATTATTTTTAATAGGAAAAATAGATTGTTTAGATTATAAAGATTGTAAGGACATTATGAGTGAAAGTTTAAGAACCCAATATTGATTATTTGTTTTAGATTTTAAAATGATGGATTGAAAAATAAAAAATAAATTAAATTATTGTCCTAGGATTAGATGGGAGCACTTAAAGAATACTAATAAAAATATTTTTAAGAGCAAACCATTAGATCTTAGAAATTTAGGATGTTCATAAGGAAGATAATGTTATGTGAAAAAAAGTAATAAGTGAAATTAAGTTAGTTGAAAAAAATGTGCTTGGAGAATCAAAACGGAAAGCTTCTTTTAACAAAAAATAATTGGTGGTGGAGTCAAAATGTGCAAAAAAAGATAAGAAATAAGAAGAATTATAAAACTTGGCTTAGATGTAAAAACTTGGAGAATTGTGAAAGATATAAAGTCACCCACAAAGATTCTAAAAGAGTAATATATTATGCAAAAAACTTAGCTTTAGTGATTTATATAATAGATTGGATGCCAAAGATGGTGAAAGATGTATGTGAAAGTTAGCCAAGCAAAGAGATAGGAGAAGTAAAGATCTAGTTCAAGTGAGCTGTATTAAGGATGAAAATCATAAAGTTCTTTTCTTAGAAAAGGATATTGAAAATAGGTAGATGAGTTATTTTGATAAACTTTTCAATGAAAGATCTAAAAATAAGATTGATTTTAGCAACCTTAATACCCTAAACAAAATAGTGAATTTTATTTTTATCATCATATTAGTAAATTTGAAGTTAGAGTAGCTTTAAAGAAAATGAAGTGTAGAAAAATAGTAGGACCTGATAATATTCTAATAGAAGTGTAAAATATTTAGAAGATCAAGGAGTTTCTTGGCTCATAAATCTTTTTAATGTTATTTTAAAGAATAAAAAGATGCTAGATGACTAGAGAAAGAGTATGTTGGTTCCTATATTTAAGAATAAATGTGCTGCATAAGAGTATACAAATTATTGAGGATTTAACTTATTATGTCATACATTAAAATTATGGGAGAGAGTAATTGAGCATAGGTTATTATTTGATACAAAAGTTTCTCAAAATTAGTTTAATTTCATGCCAGGTAGATATACTATGGATGCTATACATTTGTTGAGTGGTTTGATGGAGAAATATAGAGAAAGTAAGGGATCTACATATGATATTTGTTGATTTAGAGAAAGCTTATGATAAAGTTTCAAGAGATGTTCTTTGGAGAGTTCTAGAAAAAAAAGGAGTTAATATTGGTTATTTCCAAGCATTAAGGATATGTATACTAGCGTTGTTACTTGTGTCCAAACACAAGGTGGATTAACAAAATATTTTTCTATTGCAGTTGGATTACATCAAGGATTGACTTTAAGCTCTTATCTTTTTTACTTTAGATATTGATGTTACATGAAGGTGTACCTTGGTGTATGCTTTTTGCTGATGACATTCTTCTTGTTGATAAGACTAGAGAGGGATTCCAAGAGAAACTTGAATTATGGAGGTCAACCTTAAAGTCTAAAGGTTTTCATTTTAGTAGATCTAAAATTGAGTATATTGAGTGTAATTTTAGTTGTAGAAGTTCTAGTGGTGGTGTTGTAACATTGGGTGACCAAGTCATTAAAAAAGTGAGCGATTCAAATATCTAGGCTATATTTGTAATAATCAAAAATCAGAAAAAGAAAAAAAAGAGAAAATAAATAAATAAAATAAAATCAACCGCTGACGGTTGGCCGTGGATTGGAAAAGTCAAAAAGGGGACCGAACCCCCAAATCAGCAAAGAAGAAAACGGGAGAGGGAGAAAGAGAAGGGGAAATCGTCGTCCGTTCCAGAGAGTGGCTCCGCATTCCGACATCATCGGAAGCCTTCCATGTGTCGTCGGCCGAGGAAGAAGGAGGAGGAGAGATGGCTAAAAAGTCGCTTGGCGAGGAAGAAGAAGGCCTTGCGTGCCCATTGACGAGCCTTGCGAAGGAGAGAAGCCGTCGTCGCGAGATGAAAGCGAAGTGTATTTAGGGCAAGCCAATTGAGGAAATAGGAAAAAGGATGTATGTATTTATATGTATATTTAATTAAAGTGAGATTTTGATTTCATTATTATTGCGATCATGATTTAGGATGTTATAAGTTTAGCAAGGAAATTAATTGAAAATGTTATTATTTTAATATATATATATAATTAATTAAAATGTTATTATCTCAATTTTGACTTAGGGTTTATAGATTTCAACAAGAAATGTAATTTGAGAATATGTAGGATGAATGAAAGTTAAGTAATTAAGTATTAAACCCTTACATATGAAATATAATTGCAAATTTAATAAAACCTTAAACCTATGTTAAGTTATATTATCATTAATTAATTTAAAATCATCTTAAGGGAAATGATAAACATTAAATGAAATTAAAATTTATTTATATCACATTAATTAATTTAGAATCATTTTAAGGGGCATGATAAATATTAAATGAAATATATTAAGTCACTTTAACACTTAATATTTTATATTAAGAAAAATAATAGGATTAATAGGATTTAGAAGTATTATATAGAAAATTAGACATATCATTATATTAAATAAATTAAAGATTAATTTAACTTGATTTAGAAATTAGACAATGAATATTGATGAATGCGAGCGTCAATTTATAGAAGCTATATGTAAGTATCATATGAATAAAATAAAATAAATTGCTTTCTAATATTGATCCAATCAATATTTTATGTTATATGAATTTCAATTAAGGAAAGAAGCATTAAAGGAAAAGAGATTCAAGAGAAACTACAAATTAAAGCAGGTAATTATGTTCTTACATTTATGATAAAAATGTCTTTAATTTCTTGTGATGAAATGCATGTTTGTATGATTATGACTTTTTCCTGTACTGCAAATTATGATTATTTTCCTGCTTCTTCATAAATTGTGATGTACTTTACTGTTTCTTCATGTTGGACAATAACCTGAATGCTAGATCATATTGCCACTTCGTCATTTTACAAAGTTAACTGATTTACTGTTAGTTATGAATTAATATGCATAGCTATATAATTGTATGTTATGAATGTGTATGTTGAAAGTGGAGTTCACCCCCTTATAGTACTGACTAGGGACGCAATGTACCCATGCACAAAATGATGAAAAAAGGCCAATGAAATTGATAAATGGTAATGGCTACTTGTTCTTTGGATGAGTATTGGTAAATGTTTTCTTTTGGTAAAGGTTTAGATGGTGACTCCTAAGACGGATGATAAATGTAGAAGTAAAAGTTTACATAATGTTTATCTGTACCTACCTCCCATATATTTGATTATTTGAGAAATTTCTTTTATGTACATGTGAATAACAAAAACTGACATGTATACTAGTTCTACTTTCTTATTTACTATAGTGTAACAACATAATTGACCCACTGAATTTTATTCAATTGTTAGTTGTTTAATTTTTTTCAGATAATCATCCTAACTAAATGGCTGAGAGAAGGGAGAGTTATGTTTATCGCCATAGAGAGACTTCAGGAGATAGGTAATTATGTTAGTTATGTTGAATTATGTTTAAATTGTATGTCATATGAACTTTGTTAGTATATATATGGGTGTACAAATTGTTAAAACATTTACAGATTGTAGTGACTCTTGTATGATTGGAGATTTTATTTAAGATTGGAAGTGTTATGTAAGTTTTTCTTTTATCCGTCCGACTGTCTATTCCCGCCTTGGTATTCCAAGCTCCCAGGTCGGTTCATGACAAGAGTGGTATCAGAGCTAGATTTTATATTTTAGGGATATAAGTATGATTATAATCAAAGAGCTATTAGGAAGATGATAAATTTTATGAAGAGAATTATATATGATTATATTAATTGATGTGTAATGGTTATAATTAAATTGTGCTTCTCAGGCCTATGGAATCAATTCAGGAAGATGCTATGGGTGAAAATAGAGAGGCACAAATCCATGAGCACTAGAATTTGGTGCAACCACCTTCACTAGATTTGTGCCTTCACTAGACTTTAGGAAGATGCTATGGTTTGTGCCTCTCTATTTTATTGATTGATGTGTAACGATTATAATTAAATTGTGCTTCTCAGGCCTATGGAATAAATTCAGGAAGATGCTATGGTGAAAATAGAGAGGCACAAACCACTGAGCACCAGAATTTGGGGCAATTGCCTTCACTAGCTATAGATGCATTTACACAAATGATAGAAGCAATGACTCAAATGAAAAGAAATCAGCATACATAAGCTAGTGGAAGTGGCGGGGTTCTTATTGACAAATACTTGAAATTATTTTAGGATATGAGGCCACTTCTTTTCTCAGGGACAGGAGGATTTATAGAATTAGAAAATTGGCTGATGTGGATAGAGAAAATTTTAGAAAGTATGTCATGCCATCTAGAAAGAAGAGTTGCTTTGGCTTCTTTCGCTTTTGAGGCAAACTAAGAGATGGTGGCGAGGATAATTGCAAGAGAAGTTTAAAGGAAAGCCTTGCAATTTTATTTCATTGGAGGACTTTGTGAAGACTTTTAGAGATTGATTCGTATCCCTCTCAACTAGGAGACAAATGCAGGATAAGTTCATCAGATTGGTACAAGGAGATCGTTCTATAATGCAATATGAAGCTGAGTTTATAATGCTTTCAAGGTATGCACCTCAATTGATACCAAATGCAGAAGAAAAATGCCATAGGTTTCTATCTGGACTAAAGGATGTAGTCAGACAGCCCTTGATTCCTCTAGGTATTGATGACTATGTTGTACTGGTGGAGCGGGATAGAATGCTAGAATTGGATGTGCAAGCTACTCAGAGGAGGAGAGATATTAAGAAGAGGAGGAATGATGATTGGAAAAATTTAGGCAGAATGTTCAAACTAAAAAATCAAACTGGAAGAAGCCTAAGTCATATACCAATGCCAGCAGTAGCAGTATTACCACATGCCCAAAATGTGGAAGAACACATAAAGGAGAGTGCCTCTCAGGCACAAACACTTGCTATTGGTGCCATCAGCCAAGACATATGGCAAAATCTTGCCCAATCTCGAGTTAGAAATCTTCAATGGATACTTGGGGTTCAACCTCTTGATAGTAGGCAAAAGGATGATCAATCAGCATCAGTTCCATCTCAAACTCGAGCTGGTAGAACACATCGAGTTTATGCACTCATGCAGCAAGAAGAAAAGACTCGCTTGATGTTATTATAGGTATGTCTTTAATTAAATTAATTATAATTTTATATTGTGCTAGATATATTTGCTTTATATGTCTACTCATTTATAGGTATCATCTTTATTGAAAGTAAATCAGTTGGAGTTTTATTTGATACTGGAGTATCACATTCATTTATATCTGAGAAATATGTGAGAATTTTGGGATTGCAAGTTATAAAAATGTATGTAGTACTTTGATCAATGTTAAATGGGTCTCAAATGAATGCTAAAATGTTTACGATGTGAACCGAATATCTGTGAAAAAAGCTTGAATCATTTAATTTAATGCTTGCCAATATATGAATTTGATGTGATTTTAAGAATATATTGGCTATCTAAACATTACGCTACTATAGATTATTGTGAAAAGATAGTCAAATTCAATATTCTTGGAGAAGAAGAATTCAAATTTGTGGGGCATAGGGAGTATTAATGATGGTGTCTTGCTTAAAAGTTCAAAAGATGCTAAGGGATGAAGGTTTTCTTGCTCAAGTTCTTTACTAAAGAGGTAAAGAAGTTAGAGGATACATCAAGATGAGTATCCATAAATTTTTTAGATGATTTACCGGGTTTACCTCCATCGAGAGATATTTCTCTATTTAATTCAAAGTGCAAAACAGGAGTACCATATAGGATGACGATCAAAGAATTACAAGAGTTGAAGAATCAACTACAAGAATTATTAAAGAATGGATGTATCAGGCCTAGCACATCTCCTTGGGGAGCTCCTGTATTATTTATGAAGAAGAAAGATGAGAGCTTAAGGTTATGCATCAATTATAGAGAGCTTAAAAAACTCACATTGAAGAATAAATATCCCTTGCCAAGAATTGATGATCTTTTTGGCCAACTATAAGGAGCTTCAGTATTTTCAAAGATTGATTTAAGATCAGGTTATCATCAACTTAGGATCAAAGAAGAAGATATACCAAAGATTACATTCAGTACAAGGTATGAGCACTATGAGTTTGTGGTGATGCCTTTTGGCTTAACAAATACTCAGATTTTGTATGGATCTCATGAATAGAATCTTTAAACCCTTTTTAGATTCATTTGTGATTATATTCATAGATGATATTCTAATTTATTCCAGAGATGAAGCAGCTCATGAAAACCATCTTCGCATTATTTTACAAGATCTGAAGGGAAATGAATTGTATGCAAAATTTTCAATGTGAATTTTGGTTAAATAACATCATATTCTTGGGGCACATGATTAGTAGTGAAGGTGTTTGATTGGATCGAAAGTAATATTTGAATGGCCCAGACCAACCACGGTCACAGAAGTTAGAAGTTTCTTAGGGTTGGTAGGATATTACAGAAGATTCATGGAAGGGTTTTCCATGTATCATGTCAGGCTAACTTCGAAAGCATCAAGTTTGAATGAATTGAATCGGTGTGAAAAGGCTTTTCAAAATTGAAGAATTGTTTGACTACGGATAACTATTCCATCAGGGACAGAAAGATTTGAAATTTATAGTGATGCATCATTAAGAGGCTTGGGATGTATACTTATGAAGAATGGAAGAGTGATTGCTTATGCTTCAAGGCAATTAAAAATCATGAAAAGAATTATCCAACCCATGATCTAGAGCTAGCAGCAGTGGTATTTGTATTAAAAATTTGGAGGCATTATTTATATGAAGTAAGGTGTGAAATTTTTACTGATCATCAAAGCTTAAACTATATCTTTACTCAGAAAGAGCTAAATTTAAGGCAAAGAAGATGGTTGGAACTCATTAAAGATTTAGATTTGATATCAATATCATCAGGGAAAGAAGATGGTTGGAACTCCAGCTGTATTTATGGATCTCGTGAATAGAATCTTTAAACCTTTTTTAAATTTATTTGTGATTGTATTCATAGATGATATTCTAATTTATTCCAGAAATGAAATAGCTCATGAAAATCATCTTCATATTCTTGGGGCACATTATTTGTAGTGAAGGGTTTCAGTGGATCAGAATAAAGTTATGAAATAACCTCCACCAACCTTCATCACATTAGTTTCTTAGGATTGACAGGATATTACAAAAGTTGAAGGGTTTTCCATTGATTGTCATACTTCTAGACTAACTTAGAAAGTCAAATTTGAATGGTCGATCGGATGAAAAGGTTTTCAAAAATTGAAGAATTGTTTAATGACTGCACCAATATTAACTATTCCATCAGGGACATAAGGATTTCAAATTTATAGTGCTGCATCATTAAGAGGCTTGGGATGTATACTTATGCAGAATGGAAGAGTGATTGCTTATGCTTCAAGGCAATTAAAAATCATGAAAAGAATTATCCAACCCATGATCTAGAGCTAACAGTAGTGGTATTTGCACTAAAAATTTGGAGGCATTATTTATATGGAGTAAGGTGTGAAGTTTTCACTAATCATCAAAGCTTGAAATACATCTTTACTCATAAGAAGCTAAATTTAAGGTAAAGGAGATGGTTGGAACTCATTAAGAATTATGATTTGGACATTCAATATCATCCGGGGAAGGCAAATGTAGTTGTTGATGTTTTAAGTAGAAAAACATATGGTAGTGCTTATTGGTTGATCTCTCAACAAGAGGAGTTGATTAAAGATTTAGAAAAATTAACAATTTCAATTATTAAATCTACAGATGATCATGCTTCATTGTTAAATCAAATGGTTATACAATCAAATTTGAAAGATAGAATACGAGATGCTTTACTCAAGATGATGACTTTTTAGAAAATTTTAAATTTGGTAAAAGTAGGCCATACAAAAGATTTTGAAATCGATGAAGAGGGATTACTGAAGTATCATGGCAGGGTTTGCATTCCAGATGTTGAATATTTGAGGAAAGACATCTTACATGAAGCACATCATTCTAATTATACAATTCATCCAGGCAGTAGCAAAATGTACCAAGATCTTAAGAAAATATTTTGGTGGCTCGGAATGAAAAGAAGTGTACCTGAATTTGTCTATAAATATCAATCATGTCAGATGGTTAATGGTGAACATCAGAAGCCAAGTGAACTTTTACAGCCCTTGCTAATACCTGAGTGGAAATGGGATGATATTGCTATGGATTTTATGATTGGCTTACCTAGATTCAGAAGATGATGCGATACTATTTAGGTTATTATTGATAGGTTGTCTAAATCTGCCCACTTTATACCTATCAAACAATATGATTCTGTTGAAAAGCTAGCAAGGAAGTATATTGATGTAATCATAAAGTTACATGGCGTGCCAAAATCTATAGTGTCTGATCGGGATGGCCAATTTACATCTAGACTGTGGAGAAAAATTCAAGAAGCTTTAGGTATGAAGCTTACTTTCAGTATTGCATTCCATCTTGAAATTGATGGTCAGTCAGAAAGAATAATTTAAACACTTGAAGATTTGCTTAGACTTTGTATCCTTGATTTTGGGAGAAATTGGGAAATTCATTTGCATTTGATTGAGTTTGCCTACAATAATAACTTTTAAGCAGGTATTGGTATGACTCCCTATGAAGCATTGTATGAAAGAAAATATAGAACACCGTTTTGTTGGGTGGAGACAGGTGAAAGAAGAATCATTGGTCTTGGTGGATGAAGCCTGAAAAGATTTGATTGATCCGTGATAGATTAAAAATTTGTTGAGATAGGAAATCTTATGATGCTAAACACCGAGAGAGTTTGAAATGGGAGAATTTGTATTTCTTAAAGTTAGCCCCATGAAAGGTATAAAATGATTTGACAAAGTTAGAAAGTTGAGCCCACGTTATATTGATCCATGTGAAATCATGGAAAGAATTGGAAAAGTGGCTTATAGACTGGCTTTACCTTCTCACATGCAAGGAGTGCATAATGTGTTTCATATTTCTCTTCTGCAAAAATATATTACTGATGAAGCCAAACAAATTATCGTGGATCCTATTGATATTCAAACGAATCTCACATTTGTGGAGGAGCTAGAAAGAATTATAGATTATGATGTTAAGAATCTCAGGAATAGAAAAATTTCATTTGTCCGTGTACTGTTGAAACATGGGTCAGATCGAGAAGCTACGTGGGAGAAGGAATCAGAAACGCAAGAACTTTATCCTAAATTATTTAATTAAATGTATGTTTATTTCTATTATTGTCATTTAATTTCGAGGACAAAACTTTATAAGAGGGAGTGATTGTAATAACTGAAAATAAGAAAAAAAAGAAATAAATAAAATAGAAAAATCCAACCATGACGGTTGGCGTGAATGGAAAAGTCAAAAGCTCAATTTTAGTTTATCAAAATTGAACCCCCAAATCAGCGAAAGAGAAAATGGGAGAGGGAGAAAGAGAGTGGGAAATTGCGTGTTCTAGCAAGTGAGGCGGTTCCACATGTCGACATCAGTCGGAAGCCTGTGTAATGTCCAGGAAGTAAGTGAGAGGAGAGAGAGAGCTAAAAGTGTGCTTAGAGGAAGAAGGAGGAAAGCCATGCGTGCCCTTAAGTCTGAGCAGGGCCTGCGAGTGAAGTGTAAAGCTACATCGTCGAGACGATGAAAGCAAGGCAAGTCGATTGAGGAAATAGGAAAAAGGAGGTATGTATTTATATGTATATTTAATTAAAGTGAGATTTTGATTTCATTGTTATTGCGATCATGATTTAGGATGTTATAAGTTTAGCAAGGAATTTAATTGAAAATGTTATTATTTTAATATATATATATATATATATATATATATATATATATATAATTAATTAATTAATTGAAATGTTATTATCTCAATTTTGACTTAGGGTTTATAGATTTTAGCAAGAAATATAATTTGGGAATATATAGGATGAATCAAAGTTAAGTAATTAAGTATTAAACCCTTACATATGAAATATAATTACAAATTTAATAAAACCTTAAACCTATGTTAAGTTATATTATCATTAATTAATTTAAAATCATCTTAAGGAAATGATAAATATTAAATGAAAAAAAATTACCTATAGCACGTTAATTAATTTAGAATCATTTTAAGGGGTATGATAAACATTAAATGAAATATATTAAGTCACTTTAACACTTAATATTTTATATTAAGAAAAATAATAGAATTAATAGGATTTAGAAGTATTATATAGCAAATTAGACATATCATTATATTAAATAAATTAAAGGTTAATTTAACTTGATTTAGAAAATAGACAATGAATATTGATGAATGCGAGCGTCAATTTATAAAAGCTATATGTAAATATCATATGAATAAAATAAAATAAATTACTTTCTAATATTGATCCAATCAATATTTTATGTTATAGAAATTTCAATTAAAAAAGAAGCATTAAAGGAAAGGAGATTCAAGAGGAAACTATAAATTAAAGTGGGTAATTATGTTCTTACTTTTATAGTAAAAATATCTTTAATTTCTTGTGATGAAATACATGTTTGTATGATTATAAATTTTTCATGTACTACAAATTGTGATTATTATCCTGCTTCTTCATATATTGTGATGTAGTTTACTATTTTTTTCATGTTAAATAATAACCTAAATGCTAGATCATATTGCCACTTCGTCATTTTATAAAGTTAATTGATTTACTGTTAGTTATGAATCAATATACATGGTATAATGTATCTTTGATGAATATGTATGTTAGAGTAAAGTTCTTGATTGATGTACCTGAAATAACAAAAAAGGGCCAATGAAATTGGCAAATGATAATAGCTACTTGTCCTTTGGATGAGTATTGGTAAAGGTTTTCTTTTGATAAAGGTTTAGACGGTGACTCCTAAGACGGATGATAAATGTCAAAGTAAAAGTTCACACGAAATGTTTATATGTACTTACCTCCCATATGTTTAATTGTTTGAGAAATTTCCTTTATGTATATGTGAATAACAAAAAACAACGCATATCTTAGTTCCACTTCTTTTATTATAGTGTAGCACGCATAATTGATACTGAATCTTTATTCAATTGCTAGTTGCTTAATTTTTTGTCGGTAACCATCATCTAAATGGGGAGAAGGGAGTTATGTTTATATTTGTAGAGAGACGTGAGATATGAGTAATTATGATTATGTTAATTGTGTTTAAATTGTATGTCATATGAACTTTGTTAGTATATATCTGTGTGGACAAATTGTTAAAACATTTGCATATTATAGTGACTCTTGTATGATTGGAGATTTTATTTAAGATTGGAAGTGTTATGTATGTTTTTCTTTTATCCGTTCGACTGTCTGTTCCCGCCTTGGTATTCCAAGCTCTCGGGCCGGGTCGTGACAAAATTATTCAAAATGATGGTGAAATAGATGGTGATGCTTTTAGTAGAATTCAAGTTGGATGGTTGAAGTGGAGTAATGCATCTGGTCTGTGTGATAGAAAAGTACATCTCAGACTTATGGGAAAATTTTATAAGATGATGGTAAGACCTGTAATGATTTATGAAGCAGAATGTTGTCCAATGAAAGAGAAGTATAAAATTAAGTGTTGCACATATGAGGATGCTTAGGTGGATGAGTGGCTTTACTCTTAAAGATAAAATGCAAAATGAGTATGTTCGGGAAAACGTTGGAGTAGCTCTAGTTCCAGATAAGTTTAGAGAGAGTCACTTTATAAGATTTGGCCACATAAAGAGTCAGCCATCCGATGACTCATTTAGGAGAGTAGATATATTAGATTTTCTTATGTTAAGAAAGGTAGAGGTAGACCTAAAAAGACTTAGTTAATATGTATAAAAATGACCTTTGTTTATTAGAATTAAATGAAAATTGATATAATAGAACACAATGGAGAAGAAAGAATCATTTAGCCAACCCCACATAGTGGGATAAAGGCTTGTTTGTTGTTGTTCGCTGTTAAAACTTCTAATTTATCATGAATGATAGCGTGCTAATTTTGAATTAAATTCATTAATTAGTAATAATTACCTCTTGTATGAGGGGATTGCATTTTATTATTCATTATTTTAGCTTCACCAAAGAAATTCAATCAAATGTATTTATTACCTGGATTGAATACTAAAAACAAATTCTCACTCTCCTAAAACTTTTAGGTATAGAGGCCTAAAATTTTGTTGTGGCAGAAATCATGCTAAGGATTTTTTCTACCTTAGTTGTAAAAGTGAACTATATCATATGCATTAATATTATAAATACTTTGAACTATCTAATGTTAATTTTATCAACTTAAACTTATAATTATTGTTTCAATAATCATAAACATAATTTAATATGAGCTAAGATTAGTACATGAGTGTGCTAAATTACTTTAGGTTAAATTTAAATTCACAAATCAAAATTAAAGACATAATAAAGTGTATTTATGAAACAAGTGAAGTTGTAGTCTTGCTCAGCATGATTTAGCCCTACTATTATGCCAAGACCAATATTCAATTATATAAGTATTTTGGTTATTTTTTTAAGTCATAACTTCTAGTAATTTTAAGTGTTGTATATGTTAAGATGATTTGCACACACTTACAATTAAAATTAAACAATTACATTAAGAAATAGCTTAATTGAGAAAAATCCTAAATTAATTTTTCTACCTAATTAAGGATGGATCATACAATCAAGTTCTATCTTGGATTCAATTAATTGAACAACTTGATTAGTTAAGCACTTATTTAATTTATAAAACAAATTCATAGGACTATATCATATGATATGTATTTTGAGCTAAAGTAGTTATTTAAAATTGAACTATTTGTATTTTACAATGCTTGTCATACTGCACAATAGATTCCCTAATTTAATTTATTAAATTATGTATTTTAAATCAACTTATATTTTCAATCAAATTTTATATTGATAGTATCGTATGATCATAATCATATAATACAATAATCAGTAATTTGAATTTAATTTTTCAATCAATATTAATTGATAATTTGATTGATTAAAAGACTGATAATTATCCCTATTACTTTATTACAAATGCAATTAAAAATCTCAAAGAAGATTAAAACACTTGCAAATACTTTAACTATAATTCTTTGTTTCAATTTAAACATTTCCTTCTTAAATTTCTATATGATGTGGCACTAAATGCATATAAGATATCATTAACCTGAGAACATCTTATCATGAAAGCCATTCAATTTTATTAATATATTTGAATGAATACTAGCATGACATAATCTCCTGTGTATTAATGTTCACAATTAATTATTTCAATTAATTTTCTTTCTTTCTAATAATTTTTCATATGAACATGAAAGCAATTCTATTTTTTAATTAATTTTATCTTTTGAATTAATGGATTATTCAATTTATTATAACCATAAATTTTTTTATTTAATAATATTTAAATTTTCATTTATTTTTGAGATAAAAAAGTAATTTAATTTTAAATTAAATTTAACTATATTTTACTTAAATTAAATTCTATTTTTACATTATTATGTCTTATCTAGTATTATAACTCGATCATCCCTATTTCATTCTTTTCAGTAAATTTACCTATCTTAAAAATTAATGTTGATTTCACCCCTATAATTTTCATACTTTCAAGTAAGTGTTAATTACTTCGTGCGTATTCTATAAATAACATCTTACTTTTTGAGTATAAGTATGTAGGTTTCTCCATTCGCTGTGAAAGAGAAATATTTCTTTGCCTTACATTAACGAAAGACAAAATAGTTAAAATATAGATCAGTTGCTGACCAAATCTCAATACCTAGGTCTGTAGTGTTATTTTCTTGCAACATTTACTAACCTTAGTTGTTAGTGTAGTATCTTGTTGATATTAATTGCCTATAACAAATTGATTATAAGTAGTGATTGATTCAAGAAAAAAATATTTGAAAAAAGATAAATGTAATTTATAATTGTTGCATGCAGGAAGATTCGGGTCAGTAGAGTAGGAGAATTCGATGTTTTAGTATTGTATGAAAGTTTCGCACACATAATAGAAGAGTTTGAGAGATATTAGAATTTTTACGTTGAAAACCCAAAAAGGGAAAAACTACGAGATCTAGCCCACTTAGAAATAATTTTACTATATCAATATTCATTACAATTATTATCCTGTCTCCAAAGTTGGAGAAGAATAGCTTACAAGAGTAGGTTTTATGAGAAGCTTCACTGGATCAACGAAGAAGACTTCACTTGAGGTGGCAATATGATGATTTGACGATGATTGGCGATAGCGGTGGCGGTAGTGATCGCGCGGTGGCCGGTGTGATCCGGATTATCGTGGTGGTGAACATGCGGCGGCCCGGCAGTGGGCGGCGATGGTGACCGGTGGTGATCCGGCATCGGCATGGTGGCCGGCTAGCGGTGGTGACCGGTGGTGACGGTGGCGATGATCTGGTGACGGTCGGGCGGTGACCCGATTATTCTTTGAGATTCTTCAAGTATCAGAGCTCTCTCTCCTCTTTAGCTTGGGTCCCTTTCATATAGAGAATGAGGTGCTACTTATAGATTATGGGAGTGACATTTTTGTAAATATAGGCGAAATCTAAACCACTCCATCGGATGGCTCAAAAGGATTCATTCGATCATCATATGTATTTTAAGTATTTGAATGCTCAAATGAAGTTAGAATTAAGATATCTTAGGCTGGTTAGATTCATCTTGTCAAGATGCTTGATTTGACTATAAATATTCCATATTTAAAAGCTATTTAGGAATCCGAATGATATCCCAAACTTTTCAATTATACTTTAAGTACTTGATCTGGGCTAGTCTGGACTCAGAATCAGATTGCTCTCAATCTAATCAAGGTGTTTGATAACATCTCTATGACGATCAAAAGAGAGTTTGAAAGATTAAGATTCTGATTCTAAGTGATGTTCACATACATGAAGATTCACACTTCAACTAGGAGATTTTTCAATGACATATCAGTTTCCCTCCTATTTTAGTTGATATCATCTCCATCATCCAAAAGTACATGTCGAGTCAATGAATAATTTTTTTGATAATTAATTATAATTTTACGAAAATTGTGAAGCTAAAATTTCTTCAATGTTAATGAAATTTGTGAGTTCATTAACCTTTGTGTCAGATAGAGTTTGAAAGAATAGATCTTCATAGGCAAGGCCAGGTTCATGGGAGCGGGTGCAAGAGGCTAGTCACACAGTGCGTGAGTCCACGAGCTCATAGGTTATCAGAGCGGTGGGCGATAAGGCGTGGCAAAAGTAGTCGCACATGTGCGAGCACAGGACATGACATGGGGTACACAAGTCTGGCCGCGATGCGGTCAGTGATATGAAGGTAATGCCACTGCGGGGCATAAGCGCAATGCCAGGTGCAAAACATGGCTGGTGCTGTGCACAATTATAATACGCGCATGTGCACAAACGCGTGCTAGTGAGCTCCAACATAAAAAATTTTGAATTTTTTTATATTCCATTCAATTTTATTGATTTTATTTCTAAAAGGAAGAATATATTTGAGGGCAAAAATTTCAAAATTTATCTAAATATTTCTAAATTTCTTCCAAAAAATTCTCCCCTTTTTGCTCATGTTGTGGATCTATAAATACCCCCCCTTGGACTCAAGTAAGGAGACACAATTTTTTTTCCATATGCTCTAACATTCTCCTGCGTTGGATGAAAAATTATCCGACATAAGTTTAGAGGCTAAGGGTGATAATTTTTTTTATTTTATTAGTAAGGCTCTGACTTTCTTCTGAAAAGAAGGTTATTTATTTTGTTGATTAAGACCCGTAGTTCATATGATAAGGATTTGATTTTCCCTCGAAAGAGGCGCCAATCGTCCTCGTCAAACCGACCGGGTTTGGATACGATCAAAGCCCATAGTTCATACGATGAGGCTCGATTTTTCATCAAAAGGGGTGTCAACTATCTCATCGGACGGTGGGTGGAGGTGATCAGAGTAGTTCGTGGTGAGGCTCCACTTTTCTCGAAGAGGCATCAACGTCCTCGTGACCACTAGATTTGAGATCAAGGCACATAGTTCATACGGTGAGGCTCCAGTTTTCCCTTGAAAGAGGCGTCAACTGTCCTCGTCGGACCGATTGGGTTTAGAGGCGATTAAGGTCCGTAGTTCATACAGCGAGGCTTCGGTTTTCCCTCGAAAGGGCGTCAACTATCCTCATTGGATCGACTAGGTTTGGAGGTGATCAAGGCCCGTAGTTCATACGGTGATGCTCTAGTTTTTTCTCGAAAGAGGCGTTAACTGCCCTCGTTAGGCCGAACGGGTTTGGAGGCGATTAAGGCTCATAGTTCATACGATGAGGATCTAGTTTTCCCTCGAAAGAGGCATCAACTATCCTCATCGGACTGACCGAGTTTGGAGGCGATCAAAGCCCGTAGTTCATATGGCGAAGCTCTAATTTTCTCTTGAAAATGGCGTCAACTTTTCTCGTCGGACCGACCGAGTTTGGAAGCGGTCAAGACCCATATTATCTACTTTTTTATAGGAAATTGATTCTCTTGAAACTCCAATGGATGCTTTAACAGTTGACAACTATCAAGGTGGTGGGGAAGCATTGATTAGGAACCATTCTTCGAAGAACTCAAAAAATCTAGCAGGTAATTTCAGCATATTATTAGAGAAAAAAGAGATAGCTACTTTTGTGAACTCATACATATATGTATATTTTTCATCAGATTATAGATAAAAGATTATATCCAAAATTATCCATGAAAGACAAAGTCAGGAGAAGATGTGCCCAAGTATTAAGGTAGATGAGTTACTTTACACATTTCTTAGACCTTTGTCCCTCTCTCTCCTCTTTTTTATTTCATACTTATTATGCATTTTTATAGGATGATGGTTAGAAGAAGTCTAATAACATGACATATATAATATATCATCCACTATCACATCTGACAATTTAATAGCGCTCCGTAGAAAATTTCACTTTCCAAATAAGTTGATGGCTCTTGTTGCCAAAAAGTCGAGAGCACATTTTCCTTTGCAAGGATATATTATTATTTCTAAGATGATTCTTCATGCGGGATTGATTCCCTTTGGCTCTTGAATTGATTGAGATTTTTAAAATATGTGGTGTAGCTTTATCATAAATTTCATTTCAAGATCTGATGATCATTATCGGTTTGATTGTCTTCTTTAGGGAGCGTGGTGTGACTCTGAACATCAAGTACTTATGAAAAACATGTAGATTTTCATGTGATGCTCAGCGACGTGCTTCATATCGATGTATAAAAAATTGGATAGAATTTTTGGCACGGGATCCATTTAGAAGTTGGTCAAATGGGTTCTTTTTTAGTGAAAAATGAGTGGGGTCACCTTGAGAGATGGGGAAGATTGAATGACCTTCCACATCCATTACTGATTCAAGAGAATGAAATATTTAAAACTCTCAATAGTCCCGATGTAGAAAGCTTATAACATGAGTTACGTCACGTTGACAAGTATATAGTTGAAGATAGAATGTTCATGATTGGCCTTTCTATTCAAGCACAGAGGTCTCACGCTCTTCCATTGAAGAGATCAAGTAAAGATAATGAAAGGTCTCCTCATATTCATAGAATTCTTTCAAAAAGCCTGTTGCAAAGTCATGGTACAATAATGCTTCTTCTCTAAAGAAAAAGAAGACATATGCTGGGGTAATTATGCCAAATAATGATGGAGGTTGTGGAGAGGGTGTTCTCCCCTAGTTAGCCTCTGAGAGTTTAGCTATCTTGACTCATACTAGGGAGATTCATCCCTCAAAGCCACATATTCAAGAGGAGGTGTTAAAGTTCATATGCATTGAACATCAACGAGTAGACAAATTAGTATGTTATCATTTCTTTCTCTTTCTTTTCTTCTCTTATTTTTTATTTTCTCAAGTCTAATATTTGTGATTTTTTTTATTGTAGGTAACCCAAATATTAGGGACTTATGGCTCACTTGGGTGTTACTCTAAATGAGTGGAATGTTGAATTTATGAAGATAAAATACTTGCAAGATGAGTATGAGCAAAGAATGAGTGTTAAGGCCAAAGAAGTGACAGCTCTGGAGGATCAACTAACTGGGTGCAGGACTGAACTAGCGAACATATCAACTTCTCTTTCTCTCCAGTGTTAGGAGGTGCGTACTTTGTGATGAGTCGGTCGGTGAGACTCGCCATAAAGAGAAAAGACTCAAGGCATTTGCAGCAGAGAAGAAGTCCCTTGAAATTGAGAAGAAAGTATTACAGGATCATCTTTTTGAGAAGGAGCTTGTTATGTCAAAAGAAGAAGCAAATGTCATTTCCTTGAAGGCAGTAGAAGAGTTTAAGAACTCCCTAGCTTATCATGATGGTATCAAGGATCATATCCAAGAAGCTCATAATTATATTCTTGATGTTGAAGTGAAGGACTTGGAGTGCCAATATTTGGAGAAAAGCTTTATCCGAGGATTCCTAAAAGGAGTTCATTTAGTACATCATAAAACTGGGGTTAGTACTGAGGATCTATCACCCAGCCAAGTATCTGAGGACTCTTTGCCAAATTCAAGAGATGAAGGGGTTGAAAGTGAGTTTAAGGGAGCATCTTCCAGCGATGAGGAGGATGTTGATATCATATAGTATTATATATATATATATATATATATATATATATATATATATATATATATATATATATATATATATATATATATATATATATATCATTTCTTTCTCTTTTATTTTTTACTTCTCTTGTACTCAAAATTTTAATTCTTCCTTATATCATCATACTAGAGCTATTAATGGCATTAGTAAACTAAAATTTTATTGATTTACACTTTTTCTTCTCTCTCTTCTTCTTCTTCTTCTTCTTTTTTTTGACCTATCCAAGATGATTGGTCGAAATATTATTGATGACATTAACCTGTATGAAAGAGGTTGTGAAAAGTCCACCAAGAACTTTTGACCTATCCTAGGTATTAGTCAAAGTGTTACTTGACATCTTACCTGTATGGAAGATGTCAAATCAAATCTCCTTGGGATTAATCATGCCCTGATTGAGACACCATGGGTTATGCATTTCAGAGGATTGAATAAAGAAGATTATTTATGTGCAACAAGCTTGAAAGAAAAAGCCATATACTCATTACTTTGATAAGGATGGTGATACAATATTATCGTAAGATAACTTAATAAGAGGCATGAGAGTTAACAAAAGATATAAGGCGGAGAGGAAATGAATATTAAGGCAAAATAAAGGCTGTAATATTTGTGCACTAAGAATCACTGATAATACTTTCATAGATTCTCCATGTTCCAAGTTTGAGGCAAGGTTTTTCCCTCTGGATCCTTGAGCTTAAATGTTCTTGGCTTGATCATAGCAGTAACCACATAAGGGCCCTCCCAAAGAGGTGAGAGCTTATTGCGAGAGCCTTTGCTAGTAGCTTCAAGACTTCGTAGGATCAAGTCACCGACAGAGATGAGATGAGGTTTTACTCTTCGATTGAAGTGATGAGCTACTCTTTGGTGATAGGAAGCAGTCCGAAGTAGGGCCATGTTGTGAGTTTTGAGGAGTAGATCTAAGTTGTACTAAAGCTTTTCTTCATTATTATTATGATTGAATGATTGAACACTTGGGGATTGAACACTTGGGCTTAGAATTTCGATATCCACTGGAATAATAACCTTTATGCCGAAACATAAATTATATGGTGTCTCTGGTTGGAGTCCGTGAAGTAGTGCGGTAAGCCCAAAGAACACTAGAGAGCTCCACCACCCATTGCCCCCAGCCTTCTCGAGGTGCATTTTTAACTCTTTGAGTATAGACTTATTGGTAGCTTCAGTCTATCCATTAGTTTGAGATGGGCTATAGCCATTTGCAGCCGGTGAATGTGAAGATTTTTACAAAAAGTTGTAAAGACTTTTCCAGTAAATTGGGTTCCATTATTGGTGATGATCTTTGTAGGAAGACCGAATCGGCATATTATTTTCTTCAAATAAATTGTTTAGTGTTTGCCTCAGTAATTTTAGCGAGTGGTTCAGCCTTTACCTATTTAGTGAAGTAGTCAATAGCTAGAATGATAAACTTTTGTTGCTCTGACACTACTGGAAAGGTCCCATGATATCATTTCTCCATTAAGCAAAAAGTCATGGCTTTGAAAAGATGAGAGCTTTGCAGGTGGTGTATGAGAGAGGTTAGAATGCAACTGACAAATTATACATCTTTTATGAAATTCAGGATGTCTTGCCTCATCGTAGGCTAATAGAACCCTTGCCTCATGATTTTAAGGGATAGTGCCCTTCCTCCTAGGTGTTCCCCACATATTCAAGAGTGAACCTCTCTTAATGTAATTAGCCTCTGATAGTGAGTGACATTTAAGGTATTCCAGAAAAAGCTCGTTTGTATAGTTCATCTTCGATAATAATAAAGTTTGATGCTTATCTTCAGAGATGAATTACAACAGTTGGGTCTTGGGAAGGGTCCCTTCTTGTAGAAAGGATATGATGGGTTCCATCCACAAAGGTTCTTTCATCACATTAATAGCTTGTATTACCCATGACCTTTAAATACTAGGAAAATATATCTCCTCAAGGCACATTCTCTTAAAAAGATCTCCAGTAGTTGAGGTAGTGAGCTTAGAGAGAGCATTAGCTTGAGTGTTCTTCTCTCGAAGTATGTGAATAATTGGATGCGTCTTGATATGGACAAGAAGAAACTCACCAAGCTAAGGTATTGTGCTAGATGAGGATTATGAGCATTAAAATCTCCCTCAACTTGGGAGGTGACAAGCTGAGAGTCAATGTAGATCATTAAGTTTTGAACTTCACAGTTGATGGCAAGCCTTAACCTACGATGAGAGCCTCATATTCAACCACATTATTAGTTGTAGGGAACTTTAAGCAAAGTCCATACTCTAAGGTGTCTTGTCGGGGGGAAATAAGCAATATCCTTACTCCGGCACTAACATTTCCTGAAGCTCCATCAACATAGAGGGTCTATTGAGGAGATGAAAGGTGTAATAGATAGCTCATTTGGAGTAGGGACAGTGCACTCAACTATAAAGTCTACGAGTACTTGAGACTTTTTATGTCTGGCTTAGGTAGAAAATGAATGTCAAATTCTCCCAATTTTAAGGACCACTTGATTAACCTTCTGGACGCCTCCATTTTTGTAGAATGGCCTCAATAGTAAATGGGGAAAACATCGATGGTGTGAGCTTAGTATGGACGTAATTTTTGTGTTGAGAAAATTAAAGTCAAAGCCATCTTATCTACTAGTGAATACGACTTTCTATATCAGAGAGAATTTTGCTAACATAATAGATTGGTCATTGCATCACATTTTTCTCTCACATTAAAATTAAGCTTATTGCGTTGGTGGAGACTGTGAGATATAAATATAATATCTTTCTTGGGATAGGTTTGGATAGTAAGGGTGGAGATGCTAAATATTCCCTTCGTTGCTCAAAAGCAGCTTGACACTCATCAGTCCACTGAAAATTATTATTTTTAGCTCCCTTTAATATATTAAAGAATGACAAGTATTTATCTCCAGAATGAGCTAAGAAGTGGGATAAGGCAACAATCCGTCCATTCAAGCGTTGAACTTCCTTGATATTTTTTGGAGGAGCCATATCTCTGAGTGCTTTGATTTTCTCGAGGTTAGCTTCAATCCTACGATAGGTGACCATGAACCTACTAAATTTTCCCGACGTAACACCAAAGGCATACTTAGTTGAGTTGAGTCACATGTTAAATCAGAAATATGTTATGATTATTCCAAGCTTTTCATTAACATGTCATCCATATATACCTCCATTGTGTGTCCTAAGAGGTCTTTAAATATCTTATTCATAAGGCGTTGATAGGTAGCACTAGCATTCTTTAACCCAAATGACTTAGTAACAATATAAACCTTTGTTGATCTCCATACATGCTCCATCAATCGAGTCGAGCTCACAAGATAAAGTTGATCGACTTCGGATGCAATGGTGCACAAATCGGGTTGAAATACACCGGATGTCACCAAAATTAGTCAAAATGATCTCCGATCAAGGAACAGACTTCTCCATCACACTCAAAATATCAAAATTGATCAAAATATACATATTACACAATTCAATGGTTGATCGATCAAGGAGGAGTCAAGCACCTACGTTCATATCGAGATAGAGAAGCCGTGATGATGCCCAAACTCCATTCATGAAATTAATTATGTTGTTAGTGTCAAAATATCGAAACTTGTCAAACAAGATTGTCTGCGCTCAATTCGAACGAGTTTGTGCAGTATCGAGTGAGCGGAAGCAATGATGCGCAATTTTAAATTAAAAGTGGTCCAATTCATCGCCAAATTGAACCAAATAATCTTCGATCGTAAAATAGACTATGCCATTGTGTCTGACACATTGAAATTACCTAGAATAGATATACAATTTAATTAAGGTTGTCACACTTAAAATTTTATTGAACTTAGCAAGCATTTTGAGATAAATCCATTTAATTATCTCTTAATCGCATCTGATCAATGCTTCGAAACTTGCAGCTGCCCATTCTCATGCTTCCACCCCCCATTCAACCAATAATCGGCGACGCGTCATCTCTCCCATACCACCCTGATTTAATTAAGCTTTATCTCTCTACAACCGAGGTAAAAAATAAAAAAAATAAAAAATAATCGCGGCTCCCATTCTTCCTCCCTGTTCCCAGCCAAACAAATGGCCTATCTCATTCTCTTACATTTCTCAGTGCCACAAGCCGCCTCCCTCATCTCAGCCGAATGATCCCCTCTCTTCCATCTCCACTCGGTCGAACAAATCCATAGCCATCCCGATCAAAACTCGACTGCAAGAGAGCGATCCCATTTCTTTCTCCCTGCTGCCCGAACGAGCCATGGCTGCCCCATCCTTGCTATTGGTATCGATCTCCCTCTCTTTTCTCTTGGTTTAAACTCCCAACTGGTGCACGGTTTCCCATTCTCGAGATTGCACCAGCTTGTTCTCGCTCCGTTCCACCAGTACAATGGATTACCTCAAGAGCGTCGTTCCATCACAGCTCTTTGCAGAGCGCGGTTCCAATTTAGTTGTCATCAATCCATGTTCTGCAAATGTTAAATTTGGCTTTGCTCATCAAAATGTGTCATACAATATACCACATTGTATTGCAAGATGTGTTAAGTTTGGCCAGAAGAAACATGTTCAGGATCAGATGCTGAACACTCAGGCAACTCCTGCCCAAAATATGGAACGAGAGAAGGCTTATGATATGGTTGCATCTTTGTTGAAAATACTATTTCTTGATGAATAGGCTTCAAACAACTCTTTTCCCCATAAGGTTGGACGTGTAGATGGATTTGCACCACATCGAAGCCGAAATGAATCTCCGGACAAATGTTATGGACAAGAAACTCAATTCACACACTTTGCAAGATGGCAAGGCTACTAATTTGCATTCCTTGGAAATATCTAAATCTTTTGACACTGGAGACTCTGATTCTAATGAATATGAATTCAAGGAGTTTATTTGTGGGGAGGAAGCTCTTAGAATTTCTCCATCGAAACCATATTGCTTAAGTCATTCTATCCGTCGTGGCCGTTTTAACATTTCTCTGGATTATCCTTTGCAGTAGTTGATTACCAATCTATGTGTGATTTGGGACTGGATATTGGTTGATAAGTTACATATACTTCTAGTAGATGGAAGCTTGTATTTAGCCATACTTGTTTTGCCTGAGTCATTTGATAATAGAGAGATCAAAGAAATGCTATTTATTGTCTTGCGGGATTTGAGATTCGCAAAATTTTTAAATTAAGCATGATTAAAATCTTAATTAGCGGAATAAATATATTTTAAAATTTCAAAAAGCGCCTCGTTTAACGGGCGACTGACGCTGACTGTATTGCACAGTCAGCGCCAGTCGTTAAACTGACATACTATAATAACTTTTTTTAAAATGGAAATTTACATACAAATCACACAATTCTTATATATTTACATATCTATCCTAAAATGGCATGGCGGAACGTCTCTCTCTCTCTCTCTCTCTCTCTCTCTCTCTCTCTCTCTCTCTCTCTCTCTCTCGTGTATATATATATATATAAATTTAAATATATAATTAGTTAAATAATAACTAAAAAAATTTTAAATTATATAAATATTTAGTTATTTATATATTTAGAAAATATTTAGTTATTTATATATATATATATATAATTTATTTATTTATTATATATTTATTCCTTTCTTTATTTATTTATTAAAAATTATTTATTTATTTATTTTTTTATATTTTTATATTTTTTATATTTTTTGTTATTATTATTATTATAGACTTATATAAATAAATAAATAAAAAATATATATATATATAATATATATATATATATAATTAAAATATTTTATATAAATTATTTTTAAATTATATTTTTAAATATTTTAAATTATTTATATAACTTTAAAATATTTATATAATTTAAATATATAAATAACTAAATAAATTTATATATATTTAAATAATTTTTAGTAAATAAATAAATTATATAAATATTTTATAAATTATATAAATAAAGTATATATATATATATATATATATATATATATATATATATATATATATATATATATATATATATATAGTTATTTATATATTTAAATTATATAAATTTTTTTAAGTTATATAAATAATATAAAAATATTTAAAATATATAAATAAATAATTAGTTATTTATATATATATATATAATTAGCTATTTATGTATTTAAAAATATTTATTTAAAATATATAATTAGTTAAATAAATAAATAAATATATAATAAATTATATAAATATTTTGTTATTTATATATTTATAAAATATTTAGTTATTTATATATTTAAATTATATAAATATTTTAAAGTTATATAAATAATTTAAAATATTTAAAAATATAATTTAAAATATTTTATATAAAATATTTTAATATATATATATATATATATATTTATTTATTTATTTATATAAGTCTAATAATAATATTTATTTATTTAAAATATATAATTAGTTAAATAAATAAATAAATATATAATAAATTATATAAATATTTTTGTTATTTATATATTTATAAAATATTTAGTTATTTATATATTTAAATTATATAAATATTTTAAAGTTATATAAATAATTTAAAATATTTAAAAATATAATTTAAAAATAATTTATATAAAATATTTTAATTATATATATTTATTTATTTATATAAGTTTATAATAATAATATTTATTTATTTAAAATATATAATTAGTTAAATAAATAAATATATATATAATAAATTATATAAATATTTTGTTATTTATATATTTATAAAATATTTAGTTATTTATATATTTAAATTATATAAATATTTTAAAGTTATATAAATAATTTAAAATATTTAAAAATATAATTTAAAAATAATTTATATAAAATATTTTAATATATATATTTATTTATTTATTTATATAAGTCTATAATAATAATAATAACAAAAAATATAAAAAATATAAAAACATAAAAAAATAAATAAATAAATAATTTTTAATAAATAAATAAAGAAAGGAATAAATATATAATAAATAAATATATATATATATATAAATAACTAAATATTTTCTAAATATATAAATAACTAAATATTTATATAATTTAAAATTTTTTATTTATTATTTAACTAATTATATATTTAAATTTATATATATATATATACACGAGAGAGAGAGAGAGAGAGAGAGAGAGAGAGAGAGAGAGAGAGAGAGGAGACGTTCCGCCGTGTCATTTTAGGATAGATATGTAAATATATAAGAATTGTGTGATTTGTATGTAAATTTCCATTTTTTTAAAAAAAAGTTATTATCGCAGTGGCCAGTCGCCCGTTTAACGGGCGACTGGCGCTATTAATACTGCCATTGAGTCGCGTTAAACGGTATTTTCTTTTTTTTAAAAATATACTTATTCCGCTAATTAAGATTTTAATCATACTTAGTTTAAAAATTTTACCTTTGAGATTTGGCACAACCATTGTACATCAGGAGGGACTAGCGATAGCTTTTGGAAATGGGCTATCCACGGCTTGTGTAGTAAATATTGGTGCTCAAGTTACATCTTAATTTGTATTGAGGATGGAGTTGCTTTGCCTTCAACAATAATTACACTGTCATATGGTGGAAAGGCATTTGAAGACCCCCCTGGGCTCAGAAGAGCATGGCAGGTTTGAAGATTACGATCGCTGTCAGACCGCAAACCACATTATAAAGAAGCGTGGGAGTAAAAGCGTAGATCTGATCCATGTGGGGACGATCTTAGGAGGCTCGAATTTGGACATAAACTTAAGAGAATCAAATGAAAATACTAATGAGCTTAAACTCAACTTAAAAGAAAAAAAAATCAAAGTTAAATGAACATACAAAAAAGTATATATATATTTTATTTTATGTAGGTATATTTGAAGTCCCCATTACACTTAGAAGAGCATGTGGATTGAAAACTACGACCACAATATCACAAAGACACCCACTTTCTGAGTAGGTCAAAATACTCACGATCCCCCCATGGGAATGATCGTCGGAGGTACAAATTTTGGACATGGACAAAAAAAATCAAGCCAATTAATAGAATATTTGAAGTATAAATCAACAATTGAATTAAATGCTAACTTTTAAGATAAATGAATGAACTTGTAAAAAATATTAAATTAAAATAAAACTTATAATGCAATGCTCATTTATGTGCATGAATATAACGTTTCAAATAACTATTAAATTGCTATATCTTATACATGAAAATGTACGAGATTTGTGGTATACTTGAATGCCCACCTTCAAGTTAGAAGAGAACTCAAGCGAAATTCGCAAGGAGCTTTGCAATGGAGCTATGTAGTTTGCCGATGAGCATGATCAATTCTTCTTAATAAATGATTGGATCACTCTATATCAGGAATTAAGCAATTTGAAGATTAAAAAAAACTTGAACGACATTCATAATAAACTTGAAGGCTAGACGAAGTGTCTAGACGACATATTCTATCGAGCAATTAAATTATGTGAATCATCACATTCAACACATTGAAGTGATTTAAAATAAAATATGAATAAGAATTGCTATGAGTTTAGATGCTTATTGATAGATAGAATAAACATAAGTTAAACTTATAAGGAACTCAAAGAGAACTTGATTGTTTATGTACATGAATGTCATCCATTACTTGATAATCAAATACATAAGTTGAGCTCCAAATGAACTAAAAGGATTTGCATGAAATGTGCAAATAAACATGATGATTACTTTGTAAGAAAACAAATACTGAGTAGGTAGCATAGAACCAGGAATGAGCACGGATAGAACTCTTTACCGAATGCTTAGATAGCATTGTACCTGAAGAATTAAAGACAAAATAAAGAAGTCTAAAGCATAATTATAATGAGCTTATTAGCTAATCAATAAGCACGGATGAGACTTGATGAGTTTTTTCAAATTCAATAAACAAAGAAACAAATACAACTGATGGTACAGTGCTTTGAATTAAATAAGAGCTAAAATAAAATGCCACCAAATCTATTACACAAATTTAGAAGCAGACAGAAAGCGTTGGCTTAAATTATAAATAGATTTCAAATATATTAATTTTGTATAAATTATGGAGTCAACTATCACTTAATTCAAATGCTTCGAAATTTGTGCAATCATTTGAAAGAAATGAATTCTTGTACGAAATATTAAACAACATTCAATTTAATTCATTCTTTTTAAAATTCGTATAAGTATTCTAAATCACCCATATGAGCCCCGACACTATGTTGAATGCTTAAACTTAGTGTTAGAATGCTGCGTGGGTTGATTCCCAATTGGGTGTTAGGACCAGGTCCGAAAACCTAAAAATCCTATCATTATAAGAATTTCAGCTTAATAAAATATCCGAAGTTTAATTCTATCATATACGTAGATTCGATCCTTTATTATTAAATTAATAGTCGATAAGATAAAATTAAATGATTTAAGAATTTAAGAACCCCAACATTATGTTGAATGCTTAAACTTAATGTCTGAGAATGTTGTGCAGGTTGATTCCCGGTCTAGTCCTAGGACTGGGTCCGGGTTAACAAAACCTAAAAAATCCAATGATAATATTATAAAACTTTTAACTTAGTAAAATCTGAGAAGTTAATTCTGTCATATAATTATGAAAGATAAACCTAAATTTATTGGCACGGCTTCTCAAGTTCAAGCTCCCAAGTGAAATGTCCCAAACCTGATCCTCTACGCTTAAGCTAGAGTTGACATGGTTTAGATGATTATAAATTTTGAGAATTTAGACATCCTCAGATAGAAAGTGACATTGACATGGTCTATTAGCCAACCATAACCATGTACTCAAAATGTTATCATTGCTAAGGTTTAAATGATCAATCTTTACATATTCAAATTTAAACCAATTATAAAATAATCAAATATTCAAACAAAGAAAAATAAATTAAATGAAATTAATTACTAAATTTAAATTTAAAACCATCCCTCCGCATCTATTTGTCTGGGGGTGACAAATTAAAAAGACTTTTGCTCACAAAGAGCTAATGTCAAATCAAATACATAATTATTTTTACACTCAAATAATCTTAAGCTCGTAAGGACATGGCCCGTGTCCTCTATCCACATGGTTTTGCCATAAAATGACACCACATAAATAACATGACCAAAGGCCTCTGACTGGGTGGCTTGTCGCAAAATGTCACCACTAAATTACTTACAACCGCAGCCCATATGTTCCCTAATAGCTTTGCACTTTGAGCTGTGAACAACATAATCTATTTGATTGGGCAAAAAGCCCTCTCTTAGCTAAGTTGGACTTAAGCTTGTCTCCTTAGACAAATATCACCCCAAGTCTACAAGGATTACTTGGACGATGTAACCCATGGTTGCTAACAGGATCCTTCGGTCAGGATGGACTACCTCCTCTAGCTAAGTAGACTAGAAACCATGATAGCCTGGGATGACGGAACCATGGGATCTTGATAAGGTGCGTCATCATTCTCCCAACCATCCGCTTTAAGCTAATGATGAATTTCATAAATCTAAAATTTAAAATTCCACATGCTACAACTATACGCTATGTATTTAGCGATCTAATGACTAGCTTTAATCGAAAGTTCTCTCTCAGCATTGAGAGGGGTAATTAACTATAGGTGCTTGCGCCTATATGAAACCTGGAACCATACCTAAAGTCCTCACAAAATGAGGGCAAAATCTATGGGTAGTGCTTATCTATTATTCCATCTGCCTTCTGAAAATTTTATCGACATAAATCATACTCTCTTAATTGAGAGGTCGGTGAATTTTTGGAGCCCACAGATTTCTAGTGACTCCGCTGGGGACATGTTTCTCTTTCCACCTTTGGCTAGTCGAACCTGAGCTATAGTAATAGTTGAGTAAAATATAAATTGAAATTTAAATCAATCACCAATGAAATTAAATTTAAATCAATCATATTCTTATGATTAATATGTTTGTTCTCAATATCAATTCGCTCTATTGTATATCTATATTATGAAAGTGTGGGGTGATACATCAATTATTGATTACTAATCCACATCTTTCATTTGCATAGATGGATTTTTAGAGCACACCGTTTATCATGCAGCTAGGTCGCGGAGCCAACATCTATCTGGCTAATGTTATAATCAATACTTGAGATGCTGGAGCTACCATCCAATTTGGTAGCGTAAACTTCCTAACTATCGTCGCTGCAAACAACCATCCACTTGAAGCACATGTATATTGTGCACACCAACTTATGTAGGGGAGGAGAACGATTGGAATGGTTATATCAAAGTTCCTCAAAAGAGAGCCTATGTATTCAAAAGATTAGGTTATTCTGAGGTGCCAGTCATGAAAAGAATCGTCATTGGACAGAAAGTTTCAATCATGCCTATGAATGCGATCACTTTACTGGTTGAACCTTTTGATGCTGAAGCTTTCTCATCTAGAGGAAAACTAACTAGAAGGCAGAGGAGAAGAAGAAATGCTGAGCTGTGAGCTCATCAGCTCTTCTATGGGAAATCTATTACACAATCAACCTTATAACTAGAAGCGAGTATTCCTACCCCACAATAAATTTGAAAATTTTGAGATGGGTGAAAAGGAATAGCTCTATTGGTAATGTTAAGCGATCTTTTTGGGCTCAACAACAGTCAGCTCTAACCCTTCAGAAAAAATAACTTGAAACTCTATATGCTCAAGTACATAGAGTCTTGAAATTTGTCAAGAAAAAAAGGTCTTATGAAGAAGAGGTATCAAAGTTCAATTATCAGAGAAGCCAAGAATGCTCTACCACAGAAATTACCATTATTGGTAGTAAGAATTCAAGATCGTTCTATACAAGCCCTGCACGATGAGCATCGGGGCGTGACACCTGGACCGCATGTCCAGGAATCAGGCCAAAAGGTCACAACAAAAAGGAAAATAAATATGAAGGTTGAATCCTCGAGAAGAAGTAAGGATGCAAAAGCTTCTTTATCTGGAAACAAGCTAACCCAGAGGCAGCAGAGAAAGAGAAATGCTGAACTGCGTGCTCAACAGCCATTGTTCAAGTAAAACATTGTATAATAAGCTGTGGAACCGAAAGTGATTGTTCCAACCCATAATAGGTTTGACAATCAAAGATGGGTAAAGCAAAATGAATCTACTGGTCAAATCAAATAATCCTTCTGGACCCGACAACGTTAGGTTCCAACTTCTCTAGTGAGGAAACTCGAAATAGTATATGCAAGGGTGTATCGGGTCCTAAAAGTTGCTAAAGAAAAAGGACTAATGAAAAAAATATATCAAGGTCCTATCATCAGGGAGACTAGAGTTGCCCCTCCAAGGAGATCTCCTCTGACAATCCCGACAAGATGTTAATCAATTCAAGTCCTGCATGGTGAGCATCGATGCGTGACACTTAGGCCACTTGTCCAAGAATCCACCGTCAAAAGGTCCTGGTAAAAAGGTAAATTAGGGGGCTAAAGCCTCGAAGTGAAATTTCCTTAAAGAAAGACAATGACATGACATCTGGACTGTACTCCCAGAGATCTGCCACAAATGAAACTCATCAAGAATATGTACCTAAAAAAAGGTCATATATGATGAGATTTCTGAAGGTCGACACCTTGGAAAGTCATCCAAGGGATCTCGTCGCTGATCAGCTTCATATCTTCGAGAGGAGGTCAGCTTCGATCGTAGTCCTCCGGCTAAAGAAATACCTATTCCACACTCCGAGCCAGAAGTTTACTAGAGGTGCCAATTATAGATCTGCGTCCAATAGGAAGAAGCTAATGTAAAAGGATACTCCTTTAAAATATGACAAAGTTGAGAGGCTTTTGACAGTATCAAGAAGTATATGTTGAATCCGCCCATTCTCGCAGCACCAACCTCTCCTCTTGTACACAACAACACTGGAAGAATCTCTACATGCTCTGTTGGCACAACACAATGATGAGGGAAAGGAGAACGCTCTATATTACATTAGTTGAAGGCTAATAGAGCAGAAATGCAATATTCTCCAATCGAGAAGCATTATTTGGCCCTAATTTTATTGTCCAAAAGCTTCGTCATTATATGCTATCTCGTAAAATTACTCTCATCTCAAGGATAGATCTACTGAAGTTCTTGATGATAAGACCATCATTGGCAGGTCGCTTGACACGATGTGTTGTTCTTCTACTACAATCTAACATCACATATGTTCCCCAGAGGGCGGTGAAGGGAACAATTCTTGCAGATTTTCTTACCGCACCACCTACAAGACTCCCACAAAATTCACTCCTTATGCGCTAGTATTTGGAGTTGAAATAGCCTTGCCACTTGAAGTTGAACTACTTTCACTCCGAGTAGCCATTCTAAACGATATTATCCAAGATTAGAATGCCCATCTATGGATAGATGAGTTTGATGCACTTGACAAAGCTAGGCTCCAAGCTCAGCAAAATCTAGAAGTCTACCGAGTGAGGATGTTCAAAGCTTTCGATCATACGGTGAATCCATAAAACTTTTCAAGAAGGAGAATTGGTCCTAGTGCTGAGAATACCAATTATTTCTCACCATCATTATATGTGTAAGTTTTACTTGAAAATTCTCTTGTAACATAAAAATGCATTTCTAAAATAAAGTAAAAAATCTCCCTGTCAGATAGGGGGCATTTTTTAAATTTTATAGCAAAATGCCAGGCTCTCCCTGTGAAATACGGAGCCTTTCTGTATTTGGGTTGACATCGCGCCTAAGGTTGAGATCCCCATATACATATTCAAATTATGTATTCAAAGCTCACAAGTCTCAAAGTCTTACTGACCAAAAAGAGAAATTTTTAAGTCTGCAAATTGTAACAAATCAAGTTGGGGACACATCTTCCATCCATACATCCAATCTAAAGCTCGAAGTTGGTGCATAAGGTCAGACTCAACATGCCCAAATATGGTTGAGTCATTGATAGGTCTACTTACTCAACATGCCACAAAGGTCGCAGTAAGAGATACCCCACCTCATTAGCCCGATGATAAAATCCTCCATCAATTGCTCAAGTCCAAGACCTGCGGCGATAAGGTCGCACCTTCAACATTCTCAAATATAATAATGGATGTGTTCGCTTACTCAATACGCTACAAAGCTCATAGTAAGGGATTCTCCTACTTCATTAGTTCAGGCATGAATATCCAAATTTTCAAATCCTTTCAACTTGGTGAGTTCAATGGACCAGACTTGAGATCATCCCTAATGGTCGTAATGTCATTTTTCAAAATCCAACAAAAAGACCCTCACTCGAGAAGGCACTAAGTCGAGTTTGGTATCAATATCAAATATGAAATCTCAATTCCTTCAATAAGTCTATTACGCAAAAAGCAAAGATCGAAGAAACTCTTCTTCAGCAAGTCCAATTAAGCAGAAAGAAATGGACCGAAGAAGTCATCCTAATGTTCATACAAATCCAAAGGCTGAACTAAGAGTTATGTCATCAACATGTTCGCATGCCGCGTGACCGATGACTCTTTTCCATTGACCTCGCTCAGCCAAGTCGTCTCACGGCATCCTTCTATAAGCCTACAAAAGCATAAAGCTAGGGCAGAAGGTAAATTCATATCACCTGACAAGTCTTTAAGACAATTCAGGGAATTTCTTCGCCAAATTCGTCAAGGCATAAGGCCAGGATATAAGGAAATATGAACCACAAAATCTTGAGATTGAATCTTCAACAAGTCTGTCCAATACTAAGCATAAGACTGAAGATGTTCCCATCTCACCAACAAGTCATCAACTCCATCAAGTCCACTAAGGCATGAAGCTAGGACAGAGGAAAATACAAATTTCAAATTGTGATATTGAATCTTCAACAAGACCGTCATAAAGCATAGGATCAAAGATATTCTCATTCAGCAATAAATCATCAACTCCATTAAGTCCACCTAGGCACAAAGCCATGATAGGAGAAAAATACAAATTTCAAACTCTTAGGAGAAAGTCTTCAATAAGTTCGAAAGCACAAAGCATAGGACCAAAGATATTCTAAATTCTCACAACAGTTAATGCGAAAGCCCCCTATTAGACAGAGGATATTTTTATATATTTATCTAAGTCGACAATGTTTTAAGCTGAGATCTTTAGAAAGATACATATTAAAATTAGAAAAAAAATATATCATGTCTATTCTGCAGTAAAGGAAATCAAACCTTACAATATATTTCTTAACTAATTTGCAAGCCCCCTGTTAGACATATGTCATTTTTTTATGATCAAAAGTTGTTTCATCCTCTCCTGCAAAATAGGGGGTCTTCTTGTATATATTGATTACCATCGAGCTTTATGACGAGATCCCTGAATATATCTATAATTGTTATTGTTAAAGTTATCGATCTTACAAGAACAAAAAGAATCTACTTCAATGCACGAAAAGACAGTCCTAATGTCAAAAGTTTCCCTCTAAGATTCGTTAAATGTCAAAGATCAAGTTAGAAGAACTCTCAATTTGAAGCTTCAATCAACTAAGTTGGAAAAATATCAACCTCTACATCTTCAAGTCTAGGACATGGATAAGTTTTAAAGGTTGAACTCAACAAGCTCATAAATGGTCAAGTTGTTGACGCTCTCCTCACTCAACAAGCTTCAAGAAAAGGCCGCGGTGAAGGAGCCCTCGTTCGTTAGTCTGATGACAAGACTATCAATCCATCACAGCTTAAGTCAAAGACTTGAGTAGGTTCTAAGGTTGGACTCAACAAGCCCACAAATGGCCTAGTCGCTGACGCTTTCTCACTCAACAAGTCATAAGAAAAGGCTATAGCGAAAGAGCCCCTGTTTGTCAGTCCAATGATGATTGTTGTTCAATCTTAAACCAAATTCAATTTAGTGATTACAAGCAGTTAGAATCCAAGAGATCTTTCTACTTGATCGATGGACCAAGGCAATATGAGGAAACAACTCTTAACTCAGAGCTGCCAGAAATCAATCACCTTATTACCTGCAATACAACATCCCAATCCATTTTCAATGATCTAATCAAGCACAAAGCACAGATCAAAGTCAATTTCTTCATAAAGTTTGTCAAAGTAGAAAAGACCGAGGAAGCGATTCTATAGTTCACATAAAGCCAATGGTTGAACTAAAGGAATTTTGTGGTCATTCAATATGTTAAAACACATATTACTAGACTGATAACTCAACGATATAGACTTAATATGAGTCGAAAAGCTGGGTCATTTGTATGCACCCTTTAACGAGTTCATCAAAGTAGCAAACACATGGCTGAAGACATACATACACTTCCTAACAAGTGAATATGGACAAATCAGGTCAATCCTTCATCAAGTCCATCAAGCTTATAGCTAGGATAGAAGGAATTTCAAATCTCAAAGTAAACAAACTAATTCCTCCATCGAACTCAATCAAGCATGAAGCTAAGATTAGAGGAAGTTAAAATTTATAACAACATAAGAGAAAGTGATTTTCAAAGAACCCATTAAAGTAGAGAATAGATGGTAGAAAAAAACTCTTATCCTTCCTGACAAGTCGATATGGACAAATCAGGTCAATCCTTCATCAAGTCCGTCAAGCTTAGAGCTAGGATAGAAGAAATTTCAAATCCCAAAGCAAATAAGCCAATCTCTCCATAAAACTCGATCAAACATGAAGCTAGGGTCAGAGAAAATTCAAATCCACAATAGCATAAAAGAAAGAGATCTTCAGCAAATCCATTAAAGCGAGAGTAGATGGTGAAAAAAGCTTTATCCATCCGACAAGTCAATCAGGATAAATTGGTAAATTCTGTCATTTAGTTCATCTAAATACAATGCATGATACAATGACAAATCTCATCAAAGTTCCATAAGCTATTAAAATTGAAGCTGAAGTGATTTGAGATCTATGACTAGCCCAAAGGATCAATCAGTTTTCAATAAACATGACTCACTCCATGCACGAGTCACATTTATTGGGGAGCATTTGTTGACCTTCATGCATACGCCATGAGTCGAGTCGAGCTCACAAGCAAAATTTGATGGACTTCGGATGCAACAGTGCGCAAATCGAAGCTAAATGCACTTGACGTCACCGAAACTAGTCAAAATGACCTCCGATCGATGAACGGACTTCGCCATCGTGTTCAGAATAAAAAAATTGATAGGAATATAAATATTGTACAATCCGACGGTCGACTAATCAAGAGGTTGAGTGGTCAAAGCGGCTACGCACATATCAGAGTCGGGATGCTGCGACGAATCCCAAACGACCTTCATCATGAAATTGATCATGCGGTTAGCATTAAAATGTCAAAATCTTTCAAATGAGACTGTCCACGCTTAATTCGGACTAGTCTACGTGAAAGTTGAAGCCGAGCACGCGATTTTGAATGAAAGTGATCGATTCAACGCCGACAAATAAAACAACCTTCTGAAAGACTATGTTAAATCTAGAATGTCAAAATTACTTAAAATATATATCAAATTTAATTAAAACTACCACACTTAAAATTTCATCAAAATTAATACGTATTTCAAAATAAATTCATCCGATTGTCTCCTAATTACACCAACTTCTTGGAACTTATGGCTGCCTTTATCCATAATTAGCCACTCATGACAGTCAATCGAAAACTGTCACGTATGACCCTCCCATGTATAGCTGAACCCCCCTCTATTTCTCGCTCTTGTCCCTTTCGCGACAAGTTTCCTTTCTCCAGATCGCTCCCTATCCGGTCATGACACACACAAGCCGAGACAACGAATCTGCCGCTCCTTCCGACTCTCTTTCTCGGGAGGGGAAGCCGAGCCAGCGGCACGCACCGAAGGCTAGCTGCACAGAGACGACCATCTCTCGCGAGCAAGCTCTGCCTCTCTCACTCCCTCCGGTCACTACTCCTACTGGACGGGTGTGAACCCAATTGAACGAGTGAAACTCGTTCGTCCGTATCTATCGTGAATGGGCTCCTCTTCTTCTCAATGGTAGCCATGGCAGAAAATTCTTCCCATTGACACATTCAAGACTACCTACCTCAAGTCTAAGCTCGCCATCAAGACCTTCGAGCTCCTCTAGTTCGTCGTCTGCTCCTTCTCCATCCACGGTTCAAAGGTCCTTACTTTCCCGTATAACTTTCATCTCTTTCCCAGAGATGAACTAAACCTAGAGTACAAGAAGCTAAGGCTAGAGAGAAACCTTGGATCATGGATGCGTACGACTACTTCTTCACAAAATTCTTCTGTTGATGATTCAATTTTCAAGGAACGAATCAAGTCAAAGGTTACACATTGGAGGAAAACACAAAAAGATACTAGCCAAACAAAAGATGGGTCTCTTGTTCAATCTTTGAGGAAACTCGTACTATATGGGGAAGTTTATGGTTCCAGGCCAACCCAAAGCAGCACACGTTGTGTTAACCAGCTCAGAAGAGGATAAGAAGGTTCTCTTAACAGAACTTCAGAATCTGGAAGATGAGCAGAATAATAAAACTCCTTGGATTCCAAATTTAAAATCCTTGAGCCAGCTGAAGATGGGAACAAGAGCCATGGAAACAATGTTCTTAAGTTAACATTTTTGTTTGCTAAGCTGAATATGTTGTTGAAGAATGCTCCTTCTAGCGGAACAGCACCCACCCAGTCGATCCCATCTACTGTTCACACGGAAACCCCTTCCTCACCCCCATTCCAATCGAACACTCCAGTAGTAAATTCGACCTTTCCGTCCTCCTATTGGTTGAAACTTCTCATTCAATCCCTCTTCCTATTTGCAACATAAGAAAGTCGAGCAAGCCTTCCTTCCGGCCTAGTCTCTTCTCCTATCCACACATTCTTGTGTGTTTGCACATAGAAGCCTAGCTAATTGTTGATTGTTCTTGTTGCGTGCTAGAAAAATCAGTTGCGATAGAGTAAAAATTTACGCTTTAGCTTCTTTTGTGACACAATAATGATATTTAAAGAAATGAACAATAAAACTCCAAGTTTTACGTGGAAAACCTCAAAAGAGGGAAAACTACGCCTCCAAGAAAAGCTTCCTATTATGTATCTATTTCAGAGTACACGATCTTCCCGATACCGAGATTACAGAATTGTATATGAGAAATGGACAACAATGAAGTGACGACGATGTTGACAATATGTTGACGACGGCGATGACGCAACGACGCCGATGAACGACGACGGGTGGTCGATGATGACGGCAATGGTCGACGATCACGGTGGCCGATGGTGGTGGCCGGGCCGGTGGTGGCATCAAATGGCATGACGACGCGGGAGGATCTTTGACTCTCTCCTCTTGCTCTCTCTCCTCTCTTCGGCCTCCCCATACGAGGAATGAGGCTATTTATAGATAGTGAGTGCTCTGTAAATACATGCAAAACCCGCACTAATTCATCGGACGGCTCAAAATGATCCCTTGATCATAGATGATGCATTTGAATGCTCAAAAGTCAAATTGTAAAGATCTTTGGCTTGTTAGCCATCGGTGACGCCGATTGACCATATAAACACTTCATATATTTGAGAGCTATTTAGGGATTTAACCGATATCCCAAAATTTTCAAAGATATTTTAAGAGCTTGATCTCGACCGCCAACTTGATCGCCTTACTTTTAACATCAAGCTGAACCAATAGTATTTTAAGTGTCATATCAGTTGTCCCCTATTTTTGGATGACATTATCTCAATCATCCAAAAATATATGTCAAATACTTGAAAATAGTAAATTCTTTAATGAAATTTGGTCCATTAACCACATTTTATAAGATCTTCAGAGCATAATATTATAACCACTAAGTGAGAAAATAAATGCGAGTATGGTGCGCGAGATTGAGGTTACTGACCCATCCGGAAGATTGAGTCATGGCGCTGAGCGCTGCAATGTGCTGGCTACAAGACATATGGGCTACCATGCGCTGGCTACCGCCTGCGGGTCGGTTCGGGCCGTCGGGTCAGCAGAATGGCCCGCCGTCGCGAACTGACGGGCCGGTATCGCTGGCCGAATGGTGATGCGGGTCGGCTGATTCTACATGTAAGATCGGGTCGCGAACCACGGAGCGCTCGTGGAGTCACGAGCTGGTCGCTGGCGCTGCAGGTCGGGTTGGTGTCCGGCTGCCAGCGGTCGCTGGGTCTGTTCGCCCCTGGCCACGACGGCGAAGCTGGTCGGAAGCGGCGATGATACGGACGGCTTGCCGCTGATGGGCCATTGGGTCTGTGGACCGGTGGTTTCTGGAGAGGCAGGACTACGGCGGGCGGCTGGCCCGGCATGCCCACGGCGAATGACGATTTTGATGGAAGTGGTGGTTTACCCTTTTGCCCCTAGAAGGGGTCTATAAAACCCCAGGCTGGGAGAAGGCACACTTCCTCAACACTTTAGCTTCTCTTCTTGAGTGAGGTTACTTTGGAGGTGATCAGACGTAGTTCATACGCAAGGCTCCGCTTTTCCCTCGAAAGAGGTGTCAACGACCTGACCGACCTGCTCGAGGTTATCAAGACCCGTAGTTCATACGACAAGACTCCAGTTTTCCCTCGAAAGAGGTGTTAACTGACCTCGTCGGACCGACCGGGTTTGGAGGCAATTAAGATCCGTAGTGAGAAATTGGATTTCTTCGAACTTCGATGGAAGATTCAATGGCTGATAATTGCCAAGATGGCGCATAGAGTCAGCCATTTGAACTACTCGAAAGTTTGTGTAATTTCGTGGCATCATTGGGGAGGAATAGTTTCTCTCCTCTTTCCCCTTTATTATCGATCTCATATGTATGCATGTCCTTTTCGTTAGATCAGGTAAAAATCCTAGCAAGTCTCCATGTGAGTCGAAAAGGGTATGCCCAAGTATTGGGGTGAGTGAGTAGCTTCACAAAATTTCTAGATTTTTCAGATTTTGTTATTTCTTTCCTTTTTTTATTTATTCATTATGTATTTTCACAGGGTGATTACCGGAGGATAACCCATCGACGACGACATATACCATCCCTTGTCACATCGATAGTTTAATGGTGTTCCAGAAATTTCATTTCCCTAATGAGTTGGTGGCTATTATTGCTAAGAGGTCTGATCGAGCTCGTTCACCTCCGTCGGGATACTTCACTATTTTTGAAATGATTCTTCATGCTGGACTGTGATTCCCTTTAGCTCCCGAGCTGATTGAGATCTTCAAAACATGCTTTTATCATAATTTTCATTTCGGGCTTTAGTGGTCATCACGGTTTGCCTTCTTGAGAGCGTGGTGTTATTTTGAACATCACATACTTGTGTCGAATGTGTAGATTCACATGTGATGCTCAGGACGTGTTTCTTATCGCTATAAAGAATTGGATAGAATTTTTAGCACGGATCCGCCTAAAATTGGTCTAATGGATTCTTATTTGTGAAAAATAAGTGGGGCCTTCGAGAGATGGGGAAGATTGAATGACCTTCCGGATCCATTCGAGAGAATGAGATCGACAACTCTTAATATCCCCGATGTAGGAAGCTTGCAAAGATGAGTTACGCCACATTGCAAATATATAGAAGATAGAATGTTCAAGGTTGGCCTTTCTATCCGTGCAGGAGATCTCATTCTTTTCCACTAAAGAGGTCAAGTAAAGGTGATGAAAGGCCTCCTCATATTCATAGGGTTCTTTCAAGATGCCCCACGAAATCGGTGGTGGCAATGTTTCTTCCCTAAAGAAAAGAAGACAGCTAAGTGACTACGTCGATATCCGTGAAGAAGATGTTCGCCTAGTTGACTCGAGTTTAGTTTCAACTCATGATGGGGAGTTCGCTTGAAGTCGCACATTCAAGAGGTGTTAAATCACATATGTAAGGGCCAACGAGATGAATTGCGTTGTCTTTCATTCTTTCTTCTTTTCTTCTTTCTTTTGTGTAATATTTATGATGATTTTATTTTATTTATTTATTATAGGTAACTCAAATATTAGGCCAGATGGCTCATTTGGGTGTCGCTTTAGATGAGTGGAATACTTGAATTTGTGAAGATAAAATATCAAGCAGTATGAGTGATGAGTTAAAGCCAAAGAAGTGGCGACTTTGGAGGATCACCGACTGCGTAATCGAAGCTAGCAAACATGTCGACTTCTCTCTCCTGTCGAGGTGGAGCGACTCGCGGATGAGTCGATTGAGGTGAGGTCGAGACTCGAAAGAGAAAAGACTTAAGGCACTTGCGGAGAAGAGAGCTCTCGAACGGAGAAGAAAGCATTACAGATCGCTCTTCGAGAAGGAGCATATAATGTCAAGCGGAAGCATAAAATATCCTTGCGTGGAAGACTTTAAGAACTCCTTGCTTATCTCGCACACTCAAGACCATGTTCGTGAAGCTCGAATCATATACTTGATGTTGAAGTGAAGGACTTGGAGCACCAATGTTTAGAGGAGGGCTTCATCCGAGGGTTTCTAAAGGAATCCGCTTAGTACATCGCAAGACGGAGCTGATTGAGGATCTCTCCTAAGTATCCAAGACTCTTCGTCCGAGAGATGAAGGAGTGAGTGAGTCCAAGGGAGTATCTCCTAGTGAGAGGACGTTGATATCACCAATCGATATGATGTAGATCACTGGATGCATTTTTTATATTATTTTTTTTGTGTATTGTTATTAGTGTGTATCGTAATTCATATCATCATATTAATGCTATCAATTTTTTTTATGATGCGCTCTTATTTTGTTTTACTTATCCGGTAATTGGAATATTATTCGACGCTAATTCGCAGATGAGGTTGAATTGAATCCACTCGGATTTTGACCTACCGAGGTTGTTTGTCGAAGTCTCGCCGATGACGCTACCGTGTGGAAGAGGTCGCGAGAAGTCCACCAAGGACCTTTTGACCTATCCCAGGTAGTTTGTCGAAGTTACCGATGACGTTAACATGTGAAGAGGTCGAAAGTCCCCTGATTGATCATGCCATTGAGATATAACGTGAGTTGTATATTTCAAGTGAGAGGATTAAATGAAGAAGAAACAAATTTATAAGAAGAAAGTTATAAATTCATTACTCTGATAAGTTCAGTGATATAATCAAAAGATGATTTTAACACGGATATGAGTTTTAAGAGAAAATGACAACAACAACAACAACAATAACAACAAGTCTTTATCCCACTAAGTGGGGTTGACTACATGAAGGGGAAATGATAAACGAGACAAAATAAAAGCTGGGATAATTATGTAGTAGGAATTACTGATAATATTTTCGGAGATTCTCAGTGTTCCAAGTTCGAGGTAAAGTTTTTCCTCAATCCTTGAGCTTGAAAGTTCCTGGCTTCACCAAAGCTATAACCACATATGGGCCATCCCAAAGAGGTGAGAGTTTATTGCGTTGAGGGCCTTTGCAGCTTCGAGACTTCAGAGACCAAGTCACCGATAGATATGGACGAGGTTTTACTCTTCTGTTGAAGTGACGAGCTACCCTTTGGTGATAGAAGCACAAGTAGGCCATGTCACTAGTTTCGGGGAGTAGGTCCAGGTGTTTTCAAAGTTTTTCTTCATTACTGCCATGATTGAATAATTGAACTCTTGGACTTGGAACCCGACATATCATCGGTATAATAGCTTCTGCGTCAAACACAAGTTATATGGTGTCTCACCGCGTGATGTAGTGCGGTAAGCCCAAAGAACATTAGAAAGCTCATCAACCCATTGCCCCCCCTTCTCGAGCGGTTTTTTAATCCTTTGAGTATAGTCCGTTGGTAGCTTCAGTCTGCCTGTTAGTTTGAGGATGTGCTGCAGCCGTATGCAGCAGCTGAATGTGCAGATCTTTGCAAAAGGATGTAAAGACTTTTCCGAGAATTGTGGTTGTCGATGATCTTTGCAGGAAGACCGAATCGACATACTATATTTTTCAAACAAATTGTTTAGCATTTGCCTCCGTAATTTTAGCGAGTGGTTCAGCTTCCACCCATTTAGTGAAGTAGTCGACGGCTAAAATGATGAACTTTCGTTGCCCTGATGCTATCGAAAAAGGTCCCATGATATCAATCCCCCATTGAGCAAAAGGCCATGGGCTTTGAATGGATGAGAGCTCTGTATGCGGCATGTGAGGGATGTTAGAGTGCAACTGACAACTTGCACATTTTTTTGTGAACTCCAAGGCATCTTGTTTCATTGTAGGCCAATAGAACCCTTGCCTTATAATTTTAAGGGCTAGTGCCCTTCCTCCTAAGTGTTCTCCACATATCCTCGAAAGTGGACCTCTCTTAATGCATAATCCTCCAAGGTGAGAGACATTTGAGGTATGGTCCGAGAAAGCTCGTTTGTATAGTTCACCTCCATAATAGTAAAGTTTGAAGCTTATTCTGAGAAGCGGTCTCTCGGAAGAGTTCCTTCTTGTAGAAAAGATAGATGGGGTCCATCCACCTAATGTTCCTTTATCTCATCAATTGCTTGAATTACCCATGACCCTTGGATACTGGAAAATGTATTTCTTCAACATTCTCTTAAATAGATCCCCAAGTAGATGAAGCAAGCTTAAGAAGCACCGAGTATTCTTCTCTAGTATGTGAATGATTTGATGTGTCTTGAAATGGGCAAGAAGAGACTTCACCAAGTGGAGGTAGGCCATGGGGATTATGAGCATTAAAGTTTCCCTCAACTTGGGAGGCGATAAGTTGAGAGTCAGTGTGTATCACTAAGTCTTGAGCTTCACAGTCAATGGTGAGTCTCAACCCTACAATAAGAGCCTCATATTCAGCCATATTATTAGTTGCAGGAAATTTTAGTAAGTCCATACTCTAGGTATTCGGGGAAATAAGTAAGATTCCCCAAGACCAAGATTTCAAGCTCCATCAACATAGAGGGTCCATTGAGGGGATGAAAGGCACGCATGTAGATAGCTCCTCCGAGTTGGCAGATTCCACTATAAAGTCATGAAGTACTTGAGACTTTATAGGATGAGGTAGAAAATTTATATTAAACTCTCCCAATTCTACAGACCACTGATTAACCTCCCGATGCTTCCTGCGTGATGACTCTTAATGGTAAATGAAGTGTAAACACCGATAGTGTGAGCTTGGAATGGACGCAATTTTACCGAGAAAACTAAAGCTGAGCCATTTTATCTGCAAGTGGATAACTTTCTATATCGAAAAGAATTTTGTCGACATAATAAATTATGTTGTATCCCATTTTCTTCTCGACTAAACCGAAGCTTATCGGGAGAAGAGATCATGAGATATAAGTATAACATCTCACCTTGATAGGCTTGATAGTAAGGGTGGAGATGCTATACTTCTGCTCAAAAGCATCATTCAACAATCCAATCAAAATTATTATTATTTTAGCCCTTTAATATTTTAAAGAATGACAAGTATATCTATCCTGAAGCTGATAACGCAACAATTCATCCCATTCAAACGTTGAACTTCCTTAATATTCTTCTGAGGAGTCATATTTTGAGAGCTTTGATTTTCTCGGTTTCTATCCCAATGGGTTACCATAAATCCAAGAAATTTTCCGACGAACCCAAAAGCACATTTGTTGAGTCGCATGTTATAACGTCAAGAAGGTTAAAACATATTTCTAAGTCGAATATGATTCTTCCAAGCTTTTCACTAACATGTCATCCACATATACCTCCATCAGGCGCCTTAGTCTTTAAAGACCTTATTCATAAGTCGCTGATAGTAGCACCAAAGATTTTTAACCCAAACGGCATACTTGGTAAAAGATAAACCTTTATATGTTTGAAATAGCTTCTTCATCCGTTCCCATTTTTTTATTTGGTTGTAAACTGAGTAAGCATCCAAAAAATGAGCATTTGATGTCCTAAAGATCAACCAACGATCAATTCGAGGAAGAGAAAACTATCTTTCTGCAAGCCTTTAAGGTCGTAATCAATACACATTCTCCATGTTCCGCTTATTCTTAACCATGACAATATTTGCTAGCCATGTAGGTAATGTACCTCTCAGATGAATCCCGCCTAAGCTTATTAACTTCTTGCTCAATATTGAGGCGATCGTGCAAAACTTCGCTTTCCTGATGATCGTTTGAATGTTGGATCAATCTTGAGGGAGTGCCACATGATCGGTCGACCCCAGATATCATTTGACTCCAAGTTAAGATGTCTTGATTGCAAGAAGTCTATGTATTTTCCCTTTGTTCTTCTCGAGAGGGATCCCACTTGCACTATTCGAATGGTTGGTCATCCGATAATGCAAGAGCAAGTCTTCTACAGCGAAGCTTTTAGTACTTCTTCATCTCAAAATTAAAATCTTCGGCGTCAAGGTCAGCTTGTCTCGAGATAACATTGATATCTGCTGATTTCCACTGCACCACTCCAACGGGTTGGAAATTTCATCTAAGAAGATCAAGTGATCGACTAAAAATTGATGAGGGCCTTCCAAAGATAAATATAAGTGTAATCTGACTTGACCACCATGAATTGGATTAAATGAGCCACTTGTCGAGGAAATTCACCAAGACAACAGAAGGGTGATTGTCCTCTACTGCATTGACATTATCAAACCCGCATAATGGTCCCGCAATGGGTTGGAGCTTTTCTAACCAGCCCATGTTAAGAAATGTGAGTAAAATAAGACATCAACGTAACTCCCATTGTCAATCAAAATTCTCTTAACATTATAAAGATGGGTCACCGATCCTGATGACAAGTGGATCTTGATGAGGAACATGTACCTTCTAAACTGAAGTCATTAAAAGTGATGGAATGATCACTTCTTTAACTTCTAGATGGTAATGAGAACTTGATAGTATCCTCCTCCCGCGATTGTTTCAATTTCTCCAACCGTTTGATGATGATTTTATTGTTTCGTGATGATTGTCCCGCCCCCGAGGAGGTATGTTTGAGCATTGATTCTTCACAAATCGAGATATCCTTGAATGAGCCTCTCAATTTCTTCTTTGAGTTGTTTGCATGCCTCAAGAGTATGTCCCCACTTCATGGAAGTGACAATATTTCTGAATTTGGTTTCAGTGGATGCCACTTGATATTTTCTTCATCTCGCCATTAGAGGTTAACACGAGTGTATTCCTTTTCTCGTGGTTCACGCTGATATGGGGTCGTGGAGGGAGATCACGCCGCTTTTTTGATAGACTCGGGTCCGCATTCCCTGGGTGCTTTTATGTTTTCCTAGATTGATTCAAATTATTTTATGGGCGTAATAGCCTCATCGCCAGAGATTTGTGCTTCCACACATGAACCAAGTCATACGAGCGACCGTCTTATTGACAAGGAGTAAAAGGTCCTGATGAGTCCTCCAAGGAAAACTCTCTTAATAGTGCTACCTGTGTATTTCAGCTTCTAAGGAGAACCTCGGAAGTATTCCTTAAGTGATTCGCCTCATTTTGACGAATGCCGAGAGATGGGAGGAATCTTTAATGATCCTCCGATTTGCAATGAACTGCTACAAAAAATCTTACGAAGTTCACAAAGGTATGGATGGATTCCCTTGAAGGGAGTAGAACCAAGTGCGAGCTTGTCCCTGAGGGTAACTGGAAAGACCCAAAGCAAAGGTGCTCGCTGGATATGCATGAGTCCCGTAATGGTCGATGTGTTCATGTGGGTCAGTCGCCCCATCATATGAATCAATATTCGGAAGCTTGAAACCCACCAGAATAGGATGTTGAAGAATAGCTTCGCCTAAAGGTGAGGATTCTCATAGCGAGGAAAATGATTTCTATCTTGGAGGTGAAATTCTTTCATTAATACGCGCAGATAACATGACGAGCAATGTCAGATGAGAATGTGTCAAGCTACCAAAGAATAATTGGTGGATTAGCGAGCTGACGGATGGATGAGTAGAACTAGCGGTGTCAAGGAGATCGATCACGGTCTACGGAGGAACTTCGGCCAAGGAAATTAGCATTTTGACCTCCCACTAACGATCGATCTTGGGGAGATGTGTTTTCCTGGGTAGTTGTGTGTTCCTCAAAAGTTGGATCATCTCATTTTGAGACTCTTCCATTCGACACGATCTTCTAAAGAGATTTCACCGCCTTCACCAGTACTGCCTATTGGGGAAGTGAGGTTGTTAGCCCTTGGTTCAAGGATTGGTTTGAGAGTGACGAGTTGAGCGAGCGTGTTACGTATGCGCCTATTGGCCATAACGAGGGTGTTCACAGAATTGTGATTGAAGGGATCTTCCCACGATGCCAAAGCTATGCTAGAAAACCGCCATGAGAGTAAAGTTTCTTTAGCTTCTTGAGTCCACACACTGATATTTAAAGAGCAAATAATAAACTCCAAGTTTTACGGAAAACCTCAAAAAAGAGGGAAAACCACTGCAGCCCAAGAAAAGCTTCCACCATGTATCTGTTTACACGATCTTCCGACACCAGAGAATTGTATATGAAATGGACAACAAGCTAAGAAGAGACAATGTTACGACGATGTTGACGACGATGTTGATGACGGTTGACATAAAGTTGACGACGACGCCGACGATGACGATGACGATGACCGAGAAGTCGGTGATGATGACCGCAACAATGGTCGACACGGCGAGGATCGACGGCCGATCGGCGCGGTGGTTGACGATTATCGAGTGGGTGACGATTGCTGGAGGATCTTGAGCTCTCTCCTCTCTCTTGCCTCTTCTCCTTCACTGGCCTCCTCTATGAGGAATGAGGCTATTTATAGATCAAGGAGTGCCTCTCAAATACATGCAAAACCCGCACCACTCCACTTCATCGGACGGCTCAAAATGATCCCCTTGATCATATGATGTATTTTGCATTTGAATGCTCAAATGAAGTCAAAATTGTAAGATCTTTATTTGTTGGAACCCGAGACGGATAATATAAACACTTCATATTTGAGAGCTATTTAGGGATTTAACTGATATCCCAAAATTTCCAAAGATATTTTAAGAGCTTGATCTTGACCAGTTTCAACTTCGGATCAGCTTACTTTTAACATCAAGATTCGTGCTTCGACCAATAGTATTTTAAGTGTCATATCAGTTCTAAACTCCTTGCTGCTTGTAAAAAAAAAGGGGTCAACCCAGTGAATGAGTATTGCAATATCTACATAGATTAAATCAATTATGACATGTTACGCGAATGAATAACCCATACGCACTCTTAACAGGGAAAAATGCGAAGCACTGAAGGCGATAGGAAAAATTATCGATTTCTTGCTGTAACATACACATAAACGAGGAAGAAGATAAGGCAGCTTTATATCACTCACGCTCTCTTTGTAGAACGCGAGCGACTCAAGTAGCAACACGGAGACCAAATTTAAGTGAACAAATTGATTAAATAACTTAAAATTGGTTTCAATTACATGATAAAATGCTATCAAATACATATAAATTTATGAAAATTGAATACTAATGAGTGACTTAAATGACATGCATTCTATGTCGAATAAATTAAAAATGCATGAAGTTTGAACACCAAAATAAACAATAGAGAGTGGATGGCTTAATTATTAGTAAGAATATAAGCATATAGTTTGTCAATAAACATAAATAAAATTTCTTAGCAATCATTTGAATTATAATATCTATCGCATCAAATAAGTTGAAAAGTCAAAGGTAGAATTGAATCAAATTTAGAATAATTATAAAAATGTGTCGATAAATATAAGTGAGGGCTTTCCCAATGCACATTTAATAATATTATACCATGCATTGAAAATATAAAGAGAATTGAATTCATGCAAGTAAAATTTTTCCTAAAAGCTTTGAACTTGCTTGAACTTGCAAGAAGTCGTATGAGAGAATTCAAGGGAAGGAGAAAATGAATTTGTAGGAGCAAGACTTTTTTTCTATTCATGGAATGAAACCATTCCTTGTATGACTCAACCACATTCAATTACAAATCATAAAATGTAGAGAATTTATTAATATGAAGCTATGAGATAAGAGATTTTGTTAAAAGTTAAAGTAAAAAAAAAAGAAGAGAAATTTCTATTAACGTGAAACTTTGGAAACTTTGAAATCTACATTAAGCAAGAGCATCAAAGCATGTCTTTGAAATGAGACCGAGATCTAAATTGAGTTTGATTCAATTCAAGAAGGTTTGTCTTTGAATATGGGCAATTGTTGAGATGGAGCTCATTATTGATCTTCTTATCACAGAACAAAATGTGAAATGCTTATTCCAAATTGAGCATAAGGGCAGAACGAATAATGAATTCTTATGAATATTGAAAATTTGGAATAAAAGATCTTTAATCTGAATGTACTAATGCAATCAATAGATGCTTACTCTTAAGCAAAAAATTGATAGTGAGAATAGTGATTTAGATATCGATGTATGTAAACATCCCATGAAAATTTAAAGAGTATCATAAGGCCATTTCTAATGAGATTCATTTCCTTTAATATAATTAATGAGAAATGAAATGAAGATTGAATCAAGTTGTAGAAAATGTGAAGACTCTTTAAACGATAAAATCATGAATGCTTGAAGTTTTCTTTTTGGGTGAGTTTCATATATGTAAACTTGTATGAATATAGATGAATGAAGTATGCCTTTGTACATACCTTAAAACAGTCCCTCTGGCTCAAATGTTCCAAAATACATGCAAATGATTGAATGAAAAGAAATTCATTACACATATCTTGAATAAACCTATTCTCATTCAAGTGCTTCAAAGATTATACAAACTTTCAAATGAATGAATTGAACATGCACATGCATTATGAGGTGATCCCATATTTGAACTCATTGCATCGGGATGCGTGTAAACTACCTGAATGGTGAAGTAGCATGTTTATTATAAAACAAAAGTGCTTATACATAGCGCCTTGAAATTCATATATGCTTTCTTAAAATGAGATACTCACATGTATTTCGAGGGATATCTTAAATCTAATTTAAAAAGCCTCAAAACATGTGCAAATATCTTACGTAAAGTATATATAACTATTCAAAGTCAATTAATTGAAATACCCACATGGGCCTCGATATAGTATAAGTGCTTAAATTTAGTGTCTGAGGATGTTGCGCGGGTTGATTCCCTATTTGGTCTTAGGGCCAAGTTCGGTTAACAAAATCTAAAAATTCAATGATAATATTATAAGAAATTTAATTTAATAAAATCTAAGAAGCTAATTATGTCATACAATCATAAAAGATAAACTTATTGACACGGCTTCTCAAGTTCAAGCTCCCAGAAAAGTCTCAAACCTGATCCTCTACGTTCAAGCTAGAGTTGACAAGATTTAGAGGATTATAAATTTTAAGAATTTAAATCCGATCCTCTGTAGAAAAGAGGTAGAGTTGACATAATCTATTAGCCAATAATAGTCATGTGATCAAAAGGCTATCACTATTAAGATTTAAATGACCAATCTTTATATATTCTAATTTAAATCAATTATAAAATGATCAAATATTGAAATAAAAAATAAATTGAATGAAATTAATTATTTAAATTTAAAATAAAATCCATCCACCCATCTGCAACTGTTTGTCGAGGGTGATAAATTAAGAAAATTTTTGCTCATAAAGAACTAATGTCAAATCAAATACATGACTATTTTCACACTCAAATAATCTTAAGCCCATACGGATGTGGCTCGTGTCCTCTGTCCACGATGTCCACATAGTTTTGCCGTGAAATGACACCACATAAATAATGACTGTGAGCCCTTTGACTAGTGGCGCAAAATGACACCATTATATTTATCACGCCATACTATGTTCCCTAACGGCTTTGCTCTTTGAGCTGTGAACTATATAATATTTTTGATTTGGCAAAAAGCCCTCTATTAGCTAAGGTGGACTTAAGTTTGTCTCCTTAGAAAAACACGACCTCAGGTCTACAAGGATTACTTGGATGACACAACCCATGCTATAACAAAGATTCTTCTTGGTCAAGTCGACTATCTCCTTGACTGTTAGACCAGTGACACGATGATCAACATGGGATCTTGATCGGGCTGACATTGTTCCCCCAACCATCCGCTTTAAGTTAAAATAATGAATTTCATAAATTCTAAATTTCAAAAGTCCACATGATACAATGCAATTTAGGATTCATCGAGGCTTAATTAGTGCTTCTCTAAGATAATTAACTATAGGTTTTTATAGAAAGAACTGATCTAAAGTCCTAGAATAAAATCTCTAGTGTTTTAATTTTTCATTTGTTTTTTTCAACAAAATTAATTTCTTTGGAGATGATTTCAAATTTTATTTAAGCATCTAAATTATAAGATTCTATATTTTCTAACATGTAACAATGATAACATTTGATAATTTGTAATCTATGAATTCCACTAAGAGCAAAGAATTTTTGTTAGCTTGAGGCTTGCAAAACTTTGCTTCTTTTGGATGACCGATTTGAATGTTAGATAAATTTTGAGAGAGTGCATGATTACAACAGGGTTAACCCTAGGCATATCTGTTGGACTCCAAGCAAAGATGTCTTGATTCTTGCGCAAGAAGTCTATATATTTTACCCTCTATTCGTCTAAGAGTAGAGATTTGACTTGCACCGTTCGTAGAGTCATCTAATAATGAAATAAGGAGCAAGTCTTCTACAGGAGAAGCTCTCTGAGGTACTTCTTCATCTAGAAAGTTAACATTTTCAATGATGAAGGTCATTGAAAGGCGTGGTTGAGCTTGTCTAAGATAACATGATTATGCTATTTGTTGATTTTCACAGACCACTCCAACCCCAACTAGGGTTGAAAATTTTATCTTAAGGTGAAACATCGAAGTAATGGCACCAAAGATCGATTAAAGGGGACTTCCAAAGATGGCGTTATATGCTGAATTTGACTTGACTACTATGAATTGGATTGAATGAGTCACTTGTCAAGGGAATTCTCCGAAAATAACAGGAATGGTGATTGCCCCCTCCACTCGTACATGGTGATTATCAAACCCATATAATGGTCATGCAGCGAGTTGGAGTTTTTCCCTAACCAGACCCATGCTAAGAAAGGTGGAGTAAAACAAAATATCAATAGAACTCCCATTATCAATCAAAATTCTTTTAACATTCTAACATGGGTCACCGATCCCCGCACCGATGATAAGTGGATCTTGATGCAGAACTTGGACTCCTTCTAAGTCTGAGTTATTAAAAGTGATGGAATGATCAATACGAGATTTCTTTAACTCTAACTCTTCGGAGGTGGCGATGAAGACTTGATTAGATAGTAGTGGTCCCTTTGCGATTGTTTTAATTTCTCTAACTATTTGGAGACTATTTATTTATTTCTGCGATGATTGTCCATGTTGCTAGTTGGAGTTATGTTTGCTTTAGTTAATTAGTTTTGCACAAATCAACCTATATATCTTTGTTGAATAAGCCTCTTGATCTCTTCTTTGAGTTGTTTACATACCTCTGTATATACGTCCACAGCTTCGATGAAAGTGGCAATATTACTCATGATTTTCTGAATTTAGTTTCAGTGGATGTGACCACTTAATGGTCTCTTCATCTCGAATGACCATCAAGACGTTAGCACGAGATGTGTTTAATGGTGTGTATTCTTTTTCTGATCATGGTTCATGTTGTTAGTGTGTGGGTCATGGAATGAGATCACGACTGCCTTATTGCTTCTTTTGATGAGATTGTTGATTGATGTTCCTTAGGGTACTCTTATGTTTTCCTGTGGATTGTTCAAATTATTTTCAATGGCCGTTAATAGCCTCATCAATAGAAATTTACGCTCTGACACGATGAACTAAGTCGGCATATGAGCGAACCTGAATAACCCATTAAGGAGGAGTAGAAAGGCCCAAAACAGAGCCCTCCAAGAAAACTCTTCTTAATAATTCAAGGTCCACCCCTATTATTTGGTGAGCTTCTAAATAGAATCTCTGCAAGTACTCCTTAAGTGATTCACCTTCATTTTGACGAATGCCTGAGAGATGAGAGGAATCTTTGATGATACTTCAATTTGCAATAAACAGTTCTACAAAAATCTTAACGAGTTCGTCAAATGTATGGATAGATCCCCTTAGAAGAGAGTAGAATCGTATGTCGAATTGAGGTGACTGAGACAGAAGAAGAACTCGGATGTGTATGATTTCAATGGTCGATGTATTCATATGGGTCGGTTTCCCCATCATAGGAGTCGATGCTTGGAAGCTTGAAACCTATTGGAATAGGATGTTGAAGAAGGTGAAGGCTCATGATAGCCACGACAAGAGGGAAGATGATTTCTATTTTTAAGATGAAATTCTTCTCGCATTAAACGTTGTAATTATGTACGTATAACATGACAGGTGGAATCAACAAGGAAAGAATGTGCCGCCATCGAATAGAGTTAGCAATCTATTGAGCAACAAGTGATGAATGAGTAGAAAGAAGAAGGGACATCACGTGTGAATAATAACCGATGGCAAGGCCCCGTGTAAGCATTTTTACCTCCCCTAGCTAATGATCGATCTTGGGGGAGATGTATTTGTTGTAGTAGTGTCTAACATGTTTCTCATAAAAATAGAATTATCTCATTTTGAGACTCTTCAATTCGATGAACACGATCCTCTAGAGAGGTTCCTATTGCACATTCATCGATAGGGTAATGTCTATCATGGGAAAATGAGGCAGAAGCTTGACGTTCTTGGTTTAAGGATTAGTTTCGAGAATGATGGGAGTTGGAGAAGGAGGCTCCATTGTTGTGAGTATTACGCTTATTGGCCATAGTGCAGGTGTTCACACAGATTGTGATTGTGGGATTCCTTTCCTGCATACACCAAACTCAAGGCAAAAAAAAATTGAAGAAGAAGAGAATTGATGCCTTATGTGACTTTGCACACAATGAAGAGTTTGAGACTTCAAAATTTTTATGTGAAAATCAAAAAAAAAAACCACGCTTAAATAATTTCACTATATCAAAGATTCGCTATTATTATCTTGTCCAAAATTGGAGAAGAATAACTTACAAGAATAGGTTTTATGAAGTTTCACTGATCAAGAAGAAGACTTCACTTGAGGATAATCGATGATCCGAATACAATAACGAAAGTGATGGTAATGAATATTAATGTAACGATGATGCCACGGTGAATAGTCGAAGGTGATTCGACGGTAATCCGTATTGATTGTTTTGAGATTCTTAGTTCTCTTCTCTCTTTTTTACCAGTCCTCACGAAGAATGAAACTATTTATAGATTATAGGAATTATATTTCTATAAATACATGCAAAATCAAATAACTCTATCAAACGGTTCAAAATGATTCATTCAATTATCAAATGTATTTTAAATATTTGAATACTTAAATGAAAATTTAGTTTAAAAACTTTCAATTATTTACTTATTTGTTAATATCTAAATTACTTTGACCTCTTAATTTAACATTCATCTAAAATAAAATAAACTGCAAAAAAAGTTCAAATTCTATTAAGAAAATTATACCTATTTTGATTATGCTAAGAAATATCATTATATAATGGTGTATTCTTTTTTTCTATCGTGATTCATGTCATTAGTGTGTGAGCCATGAAAAGAGATCATGACTAACTTATTGCTTCTTTCGATGAGATTATTGATCGGTATTCCCTGGGTATTCTTATATTTTTCTGAATTGTTCAAATTATTTTCAATGGCATTAATAGCCTCATCAATAAAAATTTGTGCTTCTACACGATGAATTAAGTCGATATATGAGCGAACCATATCACCATCATAAATGCCTTTAATATATAAATAATTACAGGAAAAATGATTTTTTTTACTACATTACGTCTAAAAAGCTTTTATGATTTCTCTGAAGTTTGACACTGCATCTTGAAGATAAACATTTTTTTTGGTACTACTATTTCTGTTTTATGTCACCAACAATAACGCCATTGCAGAAGTATTAAAAATGTATTCAGTTGATGCACTAATGGTAAACATAGCATGAATAAAACCCAACAATACGAGGAGAAGAGCATATTGCTAACCAAAACAATATTAGCACTAGAATAGTACAGCTTACTGTCAATGCACATAATAACAGGACACTGACCTCCATCAACTATATTTCAAAATAAGAAAGAGATGCATGAAATTATGATTAATAAACTAAAAAGGAAATGCTTAAGGTAGTTTCCCTTAGTAAATCATGGTTCCTATGAGGCTCTGACTAGAAAAAAAAGGGACAGAAAACAGAGCAATCTTCTTCCTTTGTTGAGATATGCTTCGAGCAATACGAGCCCATCTCCCCATTGGCAAAGGAGTAATTTGATCGACTAATGAGCAGACTGCTTGTGCAGTATTTTGAGCAATGCTGGTCAAGGTTTTACACCATAGATTTGAGGAACTAAATCTGCATTGAAGCTCGAATAAGATAGCAGCCTTGTAGTTGTAAAAACAATAGGGATATTTTTTGTTCCTCCAGGAATGAAACTGTTAGAGAAAAATAAAAAAATAAAAAATATGAAATAAAATAAATCCATAGCAGCACTATTCGAAATAAAGCTTGCGGTAACTCTACAAGTTTGGCCACATTTGGTCAGCCAAGAGCCGGTAAGTGATAAGAAAAATAAAAAAGTAGGAGCTCAGGAGAGAGACCCGTAGGAAGGACCACCACCAAGAGTAAGATCCAAAAATATAAAGCAAGTAATCATATAATCATTAGTCTTATCCCAATTATTTAAGAACTGTCATTAAATAAAAAAAATAATATACTGAAGCCAAAATCAATGCCTTGACCAATATGATGTGTTCGAAGTATACCCACCATGAAGGAACTTTGAAACGCTCTAGAAAAAAAATCAAGTGCTCCTAAACCGTTTGGTTAGCTAGTTCAGCAGTTTGTATCCATTCACTTATTAAATGGTTTACTTCCTCTGGACGCTCATCATGAGGACAATGACCTGAAAGAGCAAATCGGACAATGTTTAATGAAAAAAAACAGGCAATTTCAATAAAAATAAAAGTTAAGGCACAGCCACCATATGGCAGCAAAATCAGTCCTTAAGCATGAGGTAAGCATAAATCAATAATTAATTTTCTTAAAAGTTTAGGGGGCATTTGGAATCACTTTTATTTTCTATTTTTACTTTATTTTAATTATATTTTTTATTTGAAATAAAATATGTTTAATAGTAATAGTTATTTTTAAAAACACTCAAAAGTTATTTTGAGTGTTTTTAAAAATAATGTGAATCATTTTTATAAATTAAAAATAAAAATACTTTAAAAAGCACATCAAATGAATATATTTTTTAAAATAATAGAAAAATAGAAAATAAAATTGATCGTAAATAGATCCTCAGTTACAAGAAAATACAACTTATTATATTAAACTTTGGTGGCTTAAGCATGCAAGACAACAGCGAGAACATGTAAGAAGTAGAGGGGGTAGATGGAGTTAATCTTGATAGATTAGTAAAGAAGGTAGACCAAAAGTAATACAAGTAAAAGTTGTGAAGAAGATTTGCGTATATTTGAATTAATCTGGCATTAATCTGAATAAGTGTAACTTGAAGATCTAAAGGCCAAAGAGTGGGAATAACTATCATGACGTGGCGATGATAAGAAATGAGAATTACTACGTAAACAGAACAGAATGAAAAACACTACAATCTCAAAACAATGTACCTGCATCTAGCTCTTTAATTGTTGCCAAGCTACAATACTCCCTAATCATGGAGAGCCGTTCCTTCGATTTGGAGAGTGGATCCCGTACCCCCTGTTTGATAAGCATGGTCAAGCATCGTTTAAAATGATTTAATGTTTGGATTTCCAATCTTAAATAGCTAAGGTACCTGTATAAACAAAACCTTTCCCCCAAACCATTCCAACAGATAATTGAGAGGAACCGGCAGTTTGAAGTTGAACACGCTCTCAAGAACAGCAATAACTCCAGGATCATATGACTATAACGTATATTAAGGACAGCATGCATGTGAAAACATGCAAGAGAGAATGCATTTGACATTTATCATCAAACCATTCTTACATGTTTATCATCATTGATTTCAAAGATCGGGAGCACATAGAACCACAGCAGGCAAGTTCTTTTTAATCATTAGGTGCAAGTATAATATATATTTTTGCATGAAATTTTGAGGGTTTAACTATCCTTTATTCCATTGTGGGTAGATAAATGCTTTCTGGTATACGATAAGACCAATATTTTGGTTCATTTTGCAATCTAGAAAAATCTATATCACCCTATCCCGAAAGTTGCATTTTGCATTTAAAAGAAAAGAAAAGGGTTACAAAATAAAAGCACCAAAAAGTGCAAAACTAGAAAGGAAAAACAAGACTAGGCCGTAGCGACATGCTCACGGTCCAAATCTAAAATGCTAGAAAAAGCAGAAGGGAAGATACAAGCATCAACAGGATGCCATACAAAATCAGACTCAGTAGCGAGCACGATGTCTGCTAATGTTGGTCCCTAGGATGGGAGAAGATCACGGTGGAACCCGGAAAGCCAATATCAGTGCACGTGGCGATCGATAAGTCCGCAAGTGCGAAGATAAGTGACCACCCCGTGGTTGTCGCCTTCCAAGATCAGCCCCTTGCACTCATACATCCACGGCTCGAGGATGTGACCAATTGCAAGCATAGCCTGCAACTCTACCTGAGTGTTATCCCAGTGCTGAAGATGTATCCCAGCAGCCTTGATGAGGTTGCCGGTATCATCTCTGATGACGACTCCAATACACCGGGGCAGGAGAAGAGGGCACCATCAACATTGGCCTTAAGCCATCAGGAGGAGTCCAAAAAGTGTGAGGAATCAGCCGATGAGGCTGCTGGAACTCCCATTGCTCTCGAAATGGAAAGGCGGATGTGTTGAATGCCTCCAAGATGTTCGCAAGCACCTTGGGGTTCCATGAGGTAGTGAATCTTGGCATTCCCAGCCCTCAAACGATATATAACATAGCAGTATGCCTTCCCCCAAGCTAGATCAGACTTGGGGATCTGTCGAAGGCCTCGAAGAGATCACGACAGATAAAGGAAGGTATGACAAAGCCCCAAGAGGATAGAACACGAAGGGCGTGCGTGAGAGCATCAGTGGGATGTGCTCTAAGTCCTCCTCCTGGTCGACACTGGACCTCCTCGGTCAACCCCCAGCGTAGCCGGAGAGTGTTGGAAGGAGCCCCTTCGGGACACGCCACCAAAGAACTTCTCCGTGGATCACGAAGCTTACAGCCGGTGATAGGTGTAGTGGGTGGAAGAGAGCCTCATAAGCAAGTGCCGTGAGGGACTTGCTTAGAAGATGTATCGCTCACGGCTCATCCGACCTAACTCGTGTGTAACTTCACTCACGTGATCGATCCACGGTCCTTCCCAAAATGAAGCTCCGTCTTCCAATGTCCCGGATCGATCACGAATAAAAGAGCAGGTCTTCAAGGTAGCGTATCCAAGAATGTGGTTTCTGGAAAGTGGGATGTCAGTCAACCAACTCTGGGAAAGGACATGTACCTTGTTCCCGTCGCTTCCGTAGTCGGAGGTTTGAGGCTTTGAGCCCCAGAATGACGACCCATGACTTAGAGTCACCTCCTCGGGAGTAATCCAGATATCATCCCGTTATCGCTCGAGAAGTGTGGGAGTCAGCTTACAGAAGTCCAGGCAATCGTGCCACGAGAGGGCCGGTCAGTGGCGAGTGAAACCCAAGACCCTTCCACAGGAGTACAAATAGAGGCCCATTTCACATAATGGATGCTCTTACGGGAAGAGCTCTTGTCCCACAAGAAAGATCACATCTTCTCAATCTCTGTGACACATTCATGGGTAGCATAGTATGTGTCGGTAAAAGCAGGCGGGCAGGTGGAAATAAAGTGTGCACGCAGGAAAGGTGCGTGCCCCAGTGAAATCGGCCCTCCCGAATCGGTGAGTGATCCGTCTTGAACAACTACGCATAGCCGGTTTGAGTCCCAGTAGTCCATCTCGGACCCTCCACGAACCCAATAAGCGGTAATGCGGTTGGTCCTCCATCTTTTGCGGCCTTATTGAACAAGATGGATGTCTTAACTTATTGATCATGCCGAGCGGTAATCATCAAGGATAGCCTTGATTTGCATACCATGTGCCACCAAAGCGAGAGGTAATCAAAATGTCATCGACATAAAGTAAGTTGGAGATGAGTACCTCCAAGTGTCCGTCATGCCTAAGTTGGCACCCCGTTGCTTGAAGGCCTGAGTAAGCAGTTCTGAACATAAAATAAAGAGGTAAGGCGAGAGAGGACACCCTTGGCGAAAGCCACACTGAGCTCTAACCCGCTCAGTCCTTCTACCATTCAAAAGAATGGAGTACAGGATGGGTGACACTTGACCCATTTCTTTGAACAGAAACCCCATAAGAAAGAGCATCACTCCAAGGTTTGCCAACTCATCTATCATGGCAGCTCCATATCTACCTTGATTACCATGAACCCAACGAGAGGTAGAATGTTGAAATTTGTTGAAGATCTCTTGGGCAAGGAGACAATGGTGAGAGATGTTCTGGACAAAGGCTCCCTGCTCCTGAGATGAGGGTAGGTAAGAGATGCTTCAATCAGTTGATTTTGGCAATCGACTTATAAATGGTCGACATAAGGCGATTGGTGGGGTACTTGGAGGACGGTGGCTCCAACAACCTTAGGGATCGGGACAATGAGGGTATCCTTCCATGAGTCATCCATTGAGGTACTAAAGAACTCTGGATAGCCAAGACATCGACTTCACACATCTCCAAAGCGCTTGTAAAGGAAGCGATAATCCCATCGACCCGGGGCATTGGGCTAGGCCTCCCAAACTTCAATCCGATGCATCAAGAAGGGAAAAATATGAGAAGGTACAAGAGGCGGGGAAGGCCAATTCTCAGGACCCCTCCTGACCATTTCTTACGGAAGTAAGTGGTGAAGATCTCTTATAGCCTCACGGCTATCCACATCTCCATCATCAGTCATAACATAGCTAATCTGTTGGTGCGATGTCAGAGGAGCAACAGTGTGGAAGAAATGAGTGTTACCATCCCCTGTAGCCATCTAGTCTTTGCCTCTGCTTCCACCAATGTCCAGCCAATGTAGAGTTGGATCAATAACCTTGGAGCAAAGTTCTCACCCCTCATCTTGTAGTGAGACACATCGAGAACAATCGGATGCGGAGGGTTTCAATGTCGCTCAACTCCTCCTTGCAAATGGAGGTTCTTGACATGCTTACTCCATAGTAAAGAAACGAAGGGTGCGACTTTTTTACGGAGCACATCGCCTTAGAACTGTCGACCTTGCTCCGCCACACTAGCCTCCACACAGGATAGGGGGACCAAGTGTCCTCAAAGCGAGCCATCGTGGTGGAGTATATGGGATAGAAGAGGCGAAAGTAATGATGCAATGCGAAGCAATGCGGGGTAGATGATGAACCTTAGTGTCTCCAAGTATGTTAGAAGCCACTGAATTGACCAAAACCCGATCCAGTCGTACCCAGATTTTGCTTCTCCCATCTTTGTTGTTGGTCCAGGTATACCTAGGCCCAATGAAGTCAAGATCATGTATGTAAGTCAGCAAGCTTCCATCTCGAGCGACAGCGGTGAATCTCTTCCCCTTCTTATCCTGAGATAAGATACAATTGAAGTCACCTCAGATGATAGTAATACGTAGATCAACATTATCACTAATGTCTTGCGAGTACTCTCTGTTTGCTTTGGTTGGCATACACAAGCGTCCGCAGAGTTATCAACCACCATGCTTAACCTTTCGAGAGAGGATAAGGGGATGAAAATCAACCGGTCTGCGCCATAAGATAATCATACCTCGAATATCCTGTGAAGGGTGAGAGAAATTGCCCGGTTGTTCCCGCATGTCCACCTCCACTGGTAAAATAATCGGTCTCCCAAGCCGATGATACATAGATCATGGCCACCAATGAGGTGGCGTAGTGGTGCGTGGTCTTCTTTGCACCCTACGGTTCAGAATAAGATGGAAGACATCGTCCACCATGGGGATCCGTCCCATGTCGGTGAGTGGAGCCTTCTTCCTCTTTTTTTGGAAGATTTTCACCCTAGCCCCAAATTTTGGAGCTCCCTCGAAAGTGTGTCTTGGAGACCCTTGGTTTGTGAATGGTGGTCTTCCCTCCCTTATCCGGGAGGTTTAGCATTTTTCCAAGATTTGTAGGGGCTTGAAAAATAGGAGGTTTTGAGATGTCAATACGGGAGGAGATTCGAGAAGGAGTAGCACGTGGTGGAGGCCACTTGCTCGGCCTAGCCTCGACTTTGTAGCAGTTGACCACCTCACTGTGGTCTTAGTAGTCACAGCCTAGTCTTCTTCTTATGGGTAACAAGCACCCATGGGCCATAATCGATGCTCGTGCTAGAAGGTATGGTAGAAACTGTTCAGTGAATATCAGGGCATTTGCCCTTATCCATAGCCACTGGATCAGGCATGGTATGGCTAGAGCTGCTTTCACCTTTCTCAAACATTAAAGTTTGAGATTTTTCCTGCACAGTGAAGTTGCTATTAGCTTGCCTAGGAGGGGTGTTTAGAATTACCTAGGCTTGGTGCATTTGGAGGTCCTGTCTTGGTAGGACAAGAATCTGCCTTATGGCCAACCTTGCCACAGGTAAAGCATAGCTGGGAAATCCCCTCATACTCAGCTGGCTGGAAGAACCTTCCATTTCTTACGTTGATCCAAGCTCTGTGGGAAGCTTCTTGGAAAGGTCCATTCGATGCATACTCAGCATATAAGCTTTGCCCCAAAGATTGGTGGGATGATCCACCCATAATGGCTCTCCAAAGAAGGAAGCAACCCTAGCAATGTTGATATTGTCCCAATCTGAAGGGAGATTAGAATCGACCCAAATAGGAGAAGACAACCCATGAAGAGATTTGGGGTTGAAGGTTGGGGTCCACTTGTCCAAATGACATTTCCCTCCACAAACCAAGGGCCATTCATGGGGCGACATCTCAAGCTGTGTCAAAGAGGCACACAAAAGCGTCGGGAGAGACCATTACCGACAGGCTCCCCGCCCCATTTTCTCTGTAAATCACCATTTAGGAAGTAGTAAGAAGGTCTTCTCCCAAGTATCACACTGAGGGCTTTATCCTCGTTGGTTATCATCAATAGCATCATCATCTAGTCTAATAGTAGAACCATCCTCCATTAGAGCTGAAGATTTATCCACAGGAGCAAGCTTCACAAACTCTTTCCGTTTCCATGGGTTAGCGGAATAGAGCTCCCTTGTCCTTGAGTTGGCGAGGCGGTTTGACCTTGCACACCCCAGATGGGCTATGATGCTCAAAGAGAGGATTAGTAGTAGTGGATCCACCTCCTTTGGAACATGAAACTCCCAAAAAATTGATTCGGGATAGCTTGGACATTTCCACAAACACCTTGTGCCGTCTTTGTAGCATCTTGATCATCCATATGGAGGTCACTTACGGCCGCCCATTGCGATGGGTGTCGCAATGTCCATCCCTTGCTCGACGATCACCTCCTTGTCGGGGCAACTAAGCAATCTTATGATCTCAGATAATCCCGGTCCGGAGCTGATGCGTTCGATCAAGAACTTACAAAGCGCGAGAATCTCGATAGCAGCGTTCTTGGTGATCGAATTGATCGAACGGATATCAAAGCATTGCGGCCTGTCAGACCAAGCGCTGGCCTTGTCTTCCGTCCTGCGAATGAGCGATGTCGCGCTTGCCATGGGCAGTCGGCGTTTACGCTACGCCGCGGATCCAGCGCCAATTCCTTGCCAGCATCCCGTGCAGAATCTACATTAATTCCATGGCGTGCGTAGTGAACAGTAACCGCAAGCTTGCTATCCTTTCTTGATCCTTTGTCCCGGTGAGGCCGTGGCCGCCCCACCATAGAGAGAAGGTCGATTTCGCCTAGAGAGAGAGAGGGCGTCGGTGAGTGCGGACACTGCCGGCGTCGGCGTCAGCGAGAAGGCGGAGCTTCTCCGCCGGAGAGGGGACGCGAGCTTCTGATCGTCTTACCTGACACCTGCGTAGAGAGGGGCGGCCAGAAGGCGAAGACCTTGAGCTCTCGTCTTGAGGAAGGGACGAAGCTTCCGGCGAATCGTCTTACCTAGCGCGTCGGCGTCGTGAGAGAGGGCAGCGAGACAATATATCACCCTATCGGTAGGTAATGCTTGCACAGCATGCATTTTAGCCTGAAAATAGAAGCTTGTATTCCTTGACTTGCCATCTCATTTTGTCCAGTCAAACAGAAGTGAACTGTGATGCCAATATAAATCTCACATATGAGAAACTTTTTTCAGGTCAAGAGGGAAGGATAAAACTTCACAAGCTATAAAATCTGTCAAATTTGTGATAGGGGAGGACATTCGACAGTCACCTACTTGTGTCATCCAAATCTCAACCACAACTCACCTCAAATGACATCCAATTCACAAGCTCTGTTAGCTTCCTAGTGTCATTCCCCTTTTGAATGGCATTTGGACTGAGCAGCATCCCCATCACCCATGCTTAACATGAACTTCTCCATACTCCTTATCATTACTTCCTGATCGCTCAAGAAAGAACTTATAAATCTCCGCCATCTAGGATGTTAGAGAATTCGTTCTTCATGAAGCAAATTGATTATTATTTAACCAGATTTCTCCTAAACATATATTAGGGTTTATTTAGATCTGGTTCGACTTTCTACGGATGCAAGCATCCAATTACCCCTCTTACCGCAATAGGAGAGCACTCTCGATTAAAATTAGATGTGAATATTGGCCCCTGGTGTAAATTAGAGTTTAATGACATTGTGTGAATGACTAATAGGTGTAAAAGAGAGTAGTCCTAATCAAGATTCATGGTTCTGTCATTTTGGGTCTATTGTTATTCTAGTCTACTAACATCAAAAAGCTATTTTGCAAATATGAATCAGGGCATACATCCATTAAAATGCTATGTGTTTGAACTCTACTTTGCAAACATAAACTACGGTTACATCTATTAGAATGCTTGATTGAATTAGGCTTACATCCATCGGAATGTCGTTCGTATGAATGGTGTTTGCTTTGTAAACATAGTTTGGACTTACCATCTATTAGAAAGCCTATGATTAAAATGGATTTTATATTAATAAACATGAGTTAGTCCTACATTTATTTGAATGATTAAACTAAGTGTTAGTTTGCATTGTGAAATGAGTTGAGCTTACATCCATTGGAATGCCTATTTTTAAGAGTGAATTTCAATTTTTACAAATATGTATAAGACTTCTATTCATTGAAATGTTTAGACTAAGTACGGGCTCGCCTGCGAACAATAACTAGACTTATGTCCTTTGGAATGCCATAATTAAAATGATTTTTGCTTCGCGGATGTCAATTAGAATTATATCTATTACAATGCTAGTGTTTGAATTTTGATGTCTTTTATCTAAATGGGATATGTTAAATTCAAATCTATCCGTAGAGTGAAGCAGAACTTTCTGAAATACTTGAGAAATAGGGTTAGAAAAATTTCAGCAACAAGAAAGTAAAAGAAGTACAAAAAAATGCCTTCAATTTTATTATTTCACCAAAATTTAGTATAAACAATGAAAGCTATAGTATCCCCAAAGAAGAAAAAGGAAAAAGATAAAGTCCCTCGTCCCCTCCAGAAAAATCCTTTTTATGATAGCAGGAGAAGCCAGTTACATATGGTAAGTATATGTAAGGTAAGTCAAGTACAGATGGGGACTCGCCTAAACACGAAGCGGGTGTTCTCCCGCTGGCGCGAGCATCCTGTTGCCTTGTCTGATGTGGTGAATTGTTAGGTCCTGATAGGGTCATTGAACTTTAATTGTTTGTGTTTGTTCGGCTTTCCTTAGTCACTCGCTAGCTCGAACGAGTTTTCTTACATGGTCGGTGTTCATATTCTTTAAGTTCCCTTCGACTCGCCCTTGTCCCAACGATGACTCGTGTGAAGGCTATTCTGGCCTGCTTGCATATTTGGATATACAGAACAAGTCTTAAATATTTGACAAGATTATGTTGATTTTTATAATGATCATTAGATTACATTTGGGTCCTTTACACATTGTGTTCGATCAACCAAATATAATAATTGTAATTATTTTCTTGGACAAGTGTGGATTGTATGAATGAGATAATTCTTAATCCATCCATATTATCAAATTTATCAAGAAACTAAATAATATGAGTTTGAGTACCAATTCTATAAATTTTTTTAGATAACATTATTTTCAATGTGAGAGGAAAGAGGTTGAACTATTACATTTAATAACTTAATATCTTAATATCTGATTCATTTGATTTTATTTTATGTGAATGATTTTTCTTTGTCGCATTATAAAGTTCTATTTTTAACATTTCATGATTCTTATATGAAAAGATTAAGTTCGATAATTTCAATAAAATTTCAATAACATGACGACTTAGCAATGTTGTAATTTTGTAAAATTTAGTGTGATTGACGCTCTTCTCTCTTTCTTTAGACCCAAGATCGATGGAGGGAGATTTTTTGTCTCTTGCCAGACCCAAGATCGATTACAAAGGTTTTCAAAAAAATTTCAGTTGAATCCAAAATCAACTGATCTGGGTCTTAAAATTTTAAACCAACAAATAAATGAGGATTATAATAAAATAAAATGGCTTCTATTTTATACCTAAAATGAGGCTTTTGGAGGTTCAATATTTTTCCTCTCTTTTACTTGGACTAAAATACCCCTCACTTAACTTATCGTCACAACAAACCTTAAGGGTATAAAGGGCCTTTGGTTTCCCCTCTCTCTCAATCTCTATTAAGCCACCTGACCCTCTTTCTCTTGATCTCTTGCGTGCATCCAAGTAGGATGAAAAAGTGCTTGGCCCACCCCCTTTTCCTCTCTTTATAGTCGGTGGAGCCACTCTTGGAGGTTTGGAAGTCATGGGTGATGGGAACGGCGAATAGAGGGGTGCGCGAGGGGTTGAGGCCGAGGTCGTGAGATCATGGGCTTCGATTTGTGCGATTCATGGCCGAATGTGGGGTTGTGGGGTTGACCACACCTAGGGTTTGGATTTTTCCCTCTTTCTTTTTTGTTTAGTTTTGTTTTGGTTGCAAACACTTCCTATGCACCTTCACATTCCAACACTATCAAACAATCTTCTCTCTACATATAAACCTATAGCTAATAGCATTTACTCTTATCCCCTTTGATGTTGTTGATTTTCACATCAAGCACCAATGACCAATCAAATCCTCCTCAAAAGCTACAACAAAAATGGTTTTTACCAAACGCATTCCTACTAGAACCAACTCTCCCCCAATGTGCTACTTTCCAAAACCTCTACCACAAACCTATAGCACAAAAAATTAATCTCTTTGAATATAACTATCTTCAAATAATAACCCAGTATGCCTCTTTATTTTATTTTCTGTAATACGTATAACTACACTAAAAATTACAAATTATCATTTACAACATCCGCTTCACATAATCACATACCTCTCGAATTAATTTACTATAATGTATGAGGATTAATCCTAATTGTTCACATTTAAGATTATAAGTACTTCTTTTCCTTTATAAACGACTTCTCTTAGTTTTTGGGTTTTTCCCATGATCATAAACTACATACTAGTAATAAATAATTCATTTTTATGTAATGATCAAAAATAAATTTAACATTCGCATTAAATTTTTCACTCCACTGGTGGAGGTGACAACACAAACAACATTCTTCCAGCTCATCTACTAGCTCAAGGCATAACACATCAATTCAAGCGTAGTTATACTCCAATATAATGGAGTGATGGAATGCAAGCATTATCATTCACATGAAATCATCCACACACCTCTTAAGGATAAACTACCCTAACACTTTTGGGTTTACTCCCTTTTAACGATTGTCTACATGATCAACAGAATACTGTCCAGAATAATGAGTATCAAATCATCTTATCACCACTCTATAAAAAGCCACCAATATACTCTCATCTCGAGGTATTTGGTTTGCTCTTACTTTCCTCAGCAACAATCACATCTCTACACAACTAGGATCCACGATTATCACTTATTTCCTAGGCTACTCAACATCCCATAATGGATAGCAATGCTAAAATATCGAATCCAACAAAATTACCATTTTTGTCACATAATATTTGTTGAAAATTTTTTCTCTATTGACATCATCATTCCCCAACACCAAATCAATGCATACTATCATCCTTCATGCCACTAACCTTAACACTATTTCAAGTTACCTTTCCCCACAAACAATACCTCATCCACCCAGACATACCCATTCTTCCCATACTTCAGCTCCATTACCACCTCCATACATCTCTATAGCCAACTACTCACCATCCTGGCCTCAACAACCTCCCTGTTATCCTCAATTCCTCCCCCAACTATTCATCACAACAAATTCCTTAGGCTTTGATCGAACAACAAAAGCAAACACACCTCAGAATAGATCCTTGAAACCCACACACATATTTGACCTCACCATTAGAGCATAAAATATTATTCACGCAAGAAATTAGTAGTTTTCTTAGTTTAACTAGATACTGCATAAGATTTGTTAAGAGATTTTCACAAATAACCTCCCTTTGTCTAAGCTAATAAGAACAAATTTTAAATTTGAATAGACATAAAATGTTAGAATAAATATCAAGAACGGAAAAAACATTTAACAATTGCACCAAAATTAACTACCCCTCAGGAATAGAAGAATTTTAGATTTACAATGATGCATATCATTGGAAGAATTAGGATGTATTCTAATGCAGAATGGGAAATTTATTGTTTATGCATCGAAGTAGTTAAAACCATATGATAAATTATCTAATATATAATCTAAGATTGACGGCTATAATTTTTTTCTTAATTTGAAAATATTATTTATATGGTGTGAAAAAGTTAAATATTTACTGATAATTAAAGTATTAAATACATAATATATAGAAACAGTTAAATCTAAAGATAAGAATACGGGTTTGAGCTAATCAAAAATTATGATCTCGAAATACAATACTATCTAAGAAAAAAATATTGAAGCTAATGCCTTAAGACAAAAATTGGTAGGGATTACAAGTCAGATAATCACTCAAGAATCTCAGTGGATTAAAAAAAAATGAAAGCTTTATAGGTCAAAATATTTAATGACATAAGCGTATTGCATGAAATGATTGTGAAGCCAACTTTAGTGGACATAATTAAAACACCTCAAAACATTAGTAGCAAATATCAAAAATTAGTTGAGCAGTTCCATTTACCCAAGAAAAATTTCTTTGGATAAATAAGGTATTGTTAAAAGTAAACTACAATTGTAGGTATCTAGTGATTCTATTTTAAGATAAGAGATTTTGCAGGAAGCATGTTTATCTAGGAAGTATAAGGATATATAAAAATTTAAAATTAGTGCTTCAGTGGCCAAGTACTAAAAAATGATGTTGATGAGTTCCGAATGTAAAGCTTATCAAATTGTTAAAGTTGAAAATTAGAGATTAAGTGGAATATTATAGTCAATACCTATTTCATACTAAAAGTGAGAATAATTTATAATGAACTTTATGATGGGAATTCATAGATCTAAATAAGAATATGATTGCATTTGGGTTATGATTATTATATTTACTATGTTTTCACACTTTTGCATATTTAGTAGACGAGTTCTGTTGAAAAACTAGCAAGGTTATATGTAAAAGATTTATCAAATTACATGATATATCAAACATGATTAATATTAGATAGGAATGACAAATTTATATCAAGACTGTGAAAAGCATTCATGAAAGTTAAGACACAAGTTACATCTCCGAACATCATTTCATTGACAAACCAATGAACAATTAGAAAGGATTACTCCAATATTAGAAGATTTGTTGAGATTATTTGTAATAATTTTTTTATGGCAATCAAATAATTAAGAAGATCACATTCAAAGGGTAGAATTTGATTATAATAATGATTATCAATCTAGCATTATGATGGCACCATATGAAAAAGTATATAACTCTATAAGCTAAGTTGAAGTTGAAGAAAGAATGCTGATAGGTCTAAAATTAGTTGATAAAGCTACATAGGATACCTAATTAATTAGAGAGACTAAAAGCCACTCAAGATCACCAGTAGAAGAACTAAAACTTAATTCACAAAATGAAACAGTTTAAAGTAGGTGATTTTATATTTTTAAAAGGCATACCTATGAAAAATGTTAACTAGATTTTGCCACAAAGATAAATTGAATGCTAGATAGATAAGACTATTTATTAATTGAAAATATCATTAAAATTGCTTATATTTTAGCATTTCCGGTAGACTTAATTGATGTACATAATATTTTTCATGTGTCGATAATGAGGAAATAGATTATAGATGCAAATCAATCACTCTTGCTTGATAAAATCAAACAAAAAAATTTAACTTTACTAAGAACCCAAAAAATACAGAATTTGATGTTTAAAAATTGAGAAATAAATAGATTCCCTATATAAAAATAAAGTGAACACATATAATAAAGAGAAAAACAATATGGCAAAAAGAACAATAAATGATATAGACGTTCCCATATTTATTTGATTAATTGCTAAAGGAATTTCAATGGTGATTATTATAAAAAGAGGATACTTTTAATACGCAAAGATAATATATAATTAAAATTTAATATCTTAATTTTTGCACATGTTAACCATGATAAAAATTGTTTTACAAAATTTGTTACTTTGTAATTGTCAAATTGATATATATAAATGGCTAAATGATGACTGACAATTATTATATACTTTTTATTAAATTAAGTTGAATTAATAGATAATATGACTGGCAGGATAAATGATGACTAGATGTAATAAATGTGCCAAAGTACATACAAATATCATATAACACTTCTAAAATATGACTGATAAAAATGAGAAAAAAATATAAGTAAAAAAAATAATGTCATATAATAATGGACCAACATAGTGCATTAAATATTTTGACACTTGAATGATTTATTTGATATCCTTACAAGCTATTATGATTATTGCATAAGATTATGCTCATTACTAATTAATTATTGAAGCATATCCAAATTTTTTTAAAAAATTTGCACTACGTAATTTTCTATTGTTGGAGCATGTCGAAGTTTCTTCTCATCTTGGGCATGGGTAAATATCGTGTTTTATCCTCATAGGACGAATTGACAAAATGAGTAACTTTTCTGATTATTTTTGACATTTCAAATGCATTGACGAATGCATTTGGTGAAATGGATGATAATTTGTGAATTGTATGCTTAATGTTATACATAGATTCATGAGAACCTAATATTGCATTGTCTATTATACTGTAGATGAATGCTATCAACAAATGTTCAACATGTAATAAATTATCTACTACTCAACTGTCTCCAATATATAACTAAAGCCAATTGCTTCATAAATAGTTACAAAAATCAAAATAAAAGAAAATGACTATTGATCAATTAAGTCTATAATATGTGGAAAAGAAATTCTTGGCAAAGAAGTTTAACTTTATCATAGGATAAATGTGGTTAATAAAGAATAACTTTCAAGACAAACACATTAATGAAAAAATTTCTATCCATATACATATAATAGTATAATATCATTGTAGAAAAACAAATAACAGCCTTGGGAATGATTTTGCTCATTAGATTAGAAATTAAGTTTTCACCACAAATCCTGAGTTGGCCTCGTGATGGATTTCCTCGTGCCCGCCACCCCAAAACCTTTATCTTTTGTAAGCAACCTAATACAACATTTGTAATACCCGAAAACAGAAAAAAAATAAAATAAAATGAAAAATCCAACCTACCGGTTGGCCGCGGATTTGGAAAAATCAAAAAGGGGGGAAAGCTCGATTTCAGTTTATCGAAAACGAAACACGCGAACAGAGAAAGGGAGAGAAAAAGGAAGGGTCGAGAGGAGGAACCGCACTCTGCATGCCCTAGCGAGCACCTGCGTCGATGACCTAAGAGAAGGAGAGTCTTAGTCGTCGGGAAGAAGGAAGGAGGAAAACTGCGACACCTTGCATGCAAAAAGAGCAACGGAGGAAGAAGGGAGAGACCGACCGGTGCATGCGTGCGTGATAGCAGGAAGCCGACAGGTTGGGGCTTAGGGCAAAAACTGAGAGGAATAAATAAGGTAAGGATTTAGGAATTTCTAATTTTAGAGTTTTTATTTTTAAATTATAAATGCATTGTAAATTCTGAAATCTCCATTTCAATCCTCAATAATGATTGTTAAAAGTATTAAAAATTGATGCGAAGACGAGAGATTCAAAGGTGATAAACGAACTTTGCAAATTTATAGGTATGATTCTATGATTTTAAATTTTATATGATGATATTTACTCATATTAAATATTATAAAAAAAATTATGAGTATATAGAACAATAAATAGTTGATTTATATGCCAATTATACTTTTAGTTTAATTATCTTATAATTACAATTGCAAAATAAAGGAAACCTTAAACCCATGCTAATTTATAATACCGTTAAATTAATTATGAATCATTTTAAGAGGAATGATAAATATTAAATGAAAGTAAAATTAAGTAAATTAAAATATTTTAGATAAATATCGATTATTTAAATAAGAATGAGAAATTATTTGGAAAATATAATGTCTCTAATGAACTAGTAAAATTATAAATATTATAGTATTGATTAAGTTAATATTTTTGTCATAGGAACTTGATTAAAGGAGAAGTATTAAAATAAAGAGATTGAGAAAAGCTGCAATTAAAGTGAATAATTATGTTCTTACATTTATGATAAAATATCTTTAATTTCTTTGTGATGAAATCGTGTTTATATGATTATGACTTTTCGCGTATTGTAAGTTGTGATTATTTTTTGATTCTTGTAAATTGTGATGTAGTTTCGCATTTCTTTATGTTGGATAATAATACTTGAATCTTAGATCGTATTGTCGTTTTCGTTTTATAAAGTTAAGCGATTCTTGTTAGTTATGAATTAATATCGTAAATTTGTATAATTGTATGTTATGAATGTGTATGTTGAAAGTGGAGTTCAGTATACTTGTAGTGCTTGTTTGGAGATGATAAACAAAAAGGCCAATGATGGAAATGGTAATATTCTTATCCTTTGGATGAGTTTTGGTAAAGGTTTTCTTTTGGTAAAGGTTTAGATGGTGACTCTTAAAATGGATGATAAATGTAAAAGTAAAGTTCACTTGAAATATTTATTTGTACATCACTTGTGTTTGATTGTTTGAGCGATTTTTTTGTATACGTGTTATATAGCGGCGTCATCTTAATTACTTTTTTCTTATAGTGTAACATAATTGCCATTTGAATTTTATTGATTGTTAGTTGTTTAATTTTTCTCGGTAATCTGCTAAATGGTTGATAGAAGAGAGGGTTATGTTTATCGTAGAGAGGCTTGGAGATAGTAATTATAGTTATGTTGAATTATGTTTTAAATTGTATTTCATATGAATTTTGTTAGTATATATATGTGAATTGTTAAATAATTTGTGGTGTAATGACTCTTATATGATTGGAGATTTTGTTTAAGATTAGAAATGTTAGGAAATATTTTCTTTCTTATTCGTGTCACTTCTATTCTAAGCTCCATTTGGATCTGACAACATTTCATTTTTTTAAATTGAAATTAATTTCTAACTTACAACATAATTCTAAAACAAATATTCCCAAAATAATCTTTTTAACATGTAAATATTTTTTTCTTAAGTTTTTCGGCCAACATCTTTTAAAAAAAAAGATAAATAAAATAAAATAAAATAAAATAAAAATAATAAAAACTCAATTTGCTGGAGACATGAAAAACTACATTCTAATTAACCTTAAATCATAGCTCCTCTCTTCTCTTCTTTTGTCTTCAACCTACACTACCCAAGCCCTTCTTTGTTTGTCTACAATTGATAGTAAGAATTTGAGGAAATGAGATTATTAACAATGGTTAAATTAATTAATCATTTAGTGAATTAATTTTTTAGAGATGTACATACTAATATCTTTTGATCACGTTTGGCATATACAAAAATTGGAGAACAAGTTTCTAGTAAATTTTGATTGCATCTTTTTAACATTTTTTTATATTACATAAAATTTCTAGTGGCTAGGCTTGAAACAACATCAACTTAAATGACTTAAGACCAAAGATATATGACTTGAATGATAAGAAAAACTACAAAATGATGTTAAATACATGAGCTGTGTTGGAACAAAATTGAAAAGAACCAAAATAGAATACAAAATTAAAACTCAAACAAGACTCAGGAGACTTGTAATGAACTTGAGAGCTCACTCATGATCATAAAACTTCCTTATTGTACTAAAAACTTTCTTGAACACTTAGAACTCTCAAAAACATACTCTGCAAATTAAACCTATTTCTGAAATAAAATGAACTAAGATGGGTTCCTACTTATAAATAACAAATGATTCACAAGAGTAAAATACAAGCTACATATGAACAAATCATGTTTCCTTGAAAATATACAATGAATTTTAACTTGTTTTAATCACAATCGAATCCGCAAGCCAATACATGCCTATAATAAACTCAAAATGAAAGTCATGTACACACTTTGATGATAATAAATGCATGTGAAATATTGCCAAAAGCAAGCCCTTTATATCAAAGATAGCTATGCATTCACATGAATGATGCTTAAATAGAACAGAATAGCTCATACTTGCCCATCACAGGATGCTTTGCATATAAGGAATCATAATTCCCACTTTAATCTAATCTTCCTCACAAAAAATTGGCATCGATGAGACTGATTCCACTGAGAAGCACTCATGTAAAAAATCCAAAGCAATCACCATTAAAGGAACGATTTTAAACTCTCTCAATCTAGTCAAGTAAACTAACATTGTTACAGACTAATACTCAATCATGAACCTCACAAAAGTTAGTCTTTTGTTTCCATTAGCCCTTCAAAGCCTTCAATAAAGAAATTTCATTTAAGGAAAAAAAGCAAAATCTCTGCAACATGCTTAGAAAATTTAATTACAAGTTCCAATTTATGAACCCAATTCTCTATATACAACAAACAAAGTCGACAGGATTTATAATGCAATGATGTAATACATGAGAAAAGATAAAAGGTTTATAAATTTGTGTATTTAAATTATACCCCATTTTTTGCATATTCTAAAAGTAATCAAAAGTATTTTTATAAAATTTTATTCCTTGTTTCAATTATTTGGAATATAGAAGTATATATAAAATGTGATTATATTTATATTCATAAATTAAATTAACCCTAAAATGATTTTTCCTAAGTTTAACTTAAATTTTACTATTCAACCATTAGTATACTGTAGCAAATCAAAAAATTCCACTTTGCTTCAAATGCAGTGGCAAGTAGAGATTTGGACGGCTGGGATTCAAATGAATCTCATTAGTTTAATTAAATAATTGCATTAGTTGCCAATACAATATTTAAACCAGAAACAATGTTAATTGCTGATTTTATCAACCCAATTTAATCACTTTTCTTTAGTTCATTTTATTATTATTGTAGCTATGTTGTGATTTGTTACTGTTACGGCATTAGTTCTAGAAAATAGGAGAAATAATAAGAATAGGAGAAGAGGAAATGAAAAACTTGGATTTGGAAGTAAATTTGGTGGATTTTGTGAAGATTTCAAAAAAATGAGTTTGAATTTGGGTTGTTGACCTCAAATGCTTGAATGAGAAGAAACTATTTTGAGATAAGAAATAATTTTAAGAATACTTAGTATAGATGTAAGCTATTATTTAGAAAATTTGATAAATTATGCAAATTGTTATATTTAAGTTGTGTATAAAAGATCTAGGTTCCGGAGAGACATCGAAGAAATTCATTCTGAGGAGGATCCAATAATCAAGGTGAAATATTTAATCTATAGTATAAGTTTTCATTTATATTATAATGTATAATATGATAAAAGTTTGTCATATAAACCATTTTATCAATGTTGTAAATTTAAAATAACCTAATGTCATAGTAACTAGTTATAATCCAAGGAAATTGAGTAATTTCAGTTAAACTATTTAATTTGCATGCTTCTTGGCATGTGTTATAATTTTATTCAGATAAACATTTGGAAACATAATAATTCTTTACAGGTGCATGCAAGAAAGGAATGCATCTAGCCTGTTGTGTGATAGAAAAGTACCGCTTAGACTTAAGAGAAAATTTTATAAGATGATGGTAAGACCTGCAATGATTTATGGTGCAGAATATTGGCCAATAAAAGAGAAGCATAAGACTAAGTTAAGTGTTGCAGAGATGATGATGCTCAGGTGGATGAGTGGCTTTACTCTTAGAGATAAAATGCGAAATGAGTATATTCAGAAAAAAGTTAGAGTAGCTCTAGTAGCAGATAAGATTAGAGAGAGTCGCCTAAGATGGTTTGGCCACATAAAGCGTCGGCCGTCCGATGACCCGATTAGGAGAGTAGATGTATTAGATTTGCCTTATGTTAAGAAAGGTAGAGGTAGACCTCAAAATACTTGGTTAAGATGTATAAAAAATGACTTTAGTTATTTGAATTAAATGAGAATTTGACACATAATAGGACACAAAGGAGAAGAAGGATTCATATAGCTGACCCCACATAATGGGATGAAGGCTTGTTGTTGTTGTTGTTATTGTAGGTGCATGCAAAGAAGGATTATAGATGAATATTAAAGCAATAAATTTTTAAATGCTAAAAAACGGATGTCAAAAGTAAAATGTATAAAATGTCACTCTAAATGAGATAGGTTGGCAGATTATAAAGGGATGCAAAGGAAAAATATCAAATATTCCGTCTTTTGGATTCTAAAAAGTTGGTATGATACAATCCAACCTTAAATCTAGAAGTGATTCTAAAAAGTTAGTATGATACCGTCCAATTTTGAATCGAGAGGGGCAACTCTTGATTCTAACAAACTAATACAACATGGTCTAGCCTTGAATCGAGAAGGGACTGATAATAAATGAAAATTGAATGATATAAATGCATCAAAGCATAAGATCTTCTATGGCATTTTTGAGATTTTGGCTAGAGAGGACAAGGCAATTCAACAGTTGCATATATAAAATACTACTGCAATATTATAAAAGATTAGAGGTTTAACAGTTACTCTTTCTTTTCATAAATTAGTTTCAAATAAAGTTCATACTCACGTGGTGCTTAATTATTTCCAATACATTAATAACATTTTATTTAAATATTATTTCTGCACAAGTCAGTTATGTTTGTCAACATCAATGTTAATTACAACTCAACATTTACAATCTTATCTTTTGCAATATGTTGAATCTATATTAGAATTGTTTATCCCACTTAACATCAAGCTCATCAGATATTATAACTATAATTTTAGAAGAGGGAAAAGATATTATGCGACAATTGCCAAGTGATAGGTTTTACTTAATTTCGATTGTACAATTTAGATTGCATTATAGACAACATATGTGCATGATGTAAACTAAAGGTTTTGGTACATATAGATTTATTTTGAGGTTCATTTAATAACTCTGCATTTTATATTTATGCTTATAACTGCACACTTTTGTATCTTTAATGGTGAATCTATGATTAGATTTAGAATTAAAAAAAAAAAAGATTCATATGAGATTTTGAGTAGGCAATTTTGTACTCGTTTGATTCTAGTTATTAAGAATCAAAATGGGTGATTAGTGCAAAATATGTCTAATCATATCATTCACTTCTAACATATCTTAATTGAATGGAGAGCCAAATGAAGTGTGGCAAATGAATTGTATAACTGAACTCAATCATATGCAAACTAAGATCATAATCATCTATAAGCAAATAAGCAAAGTTGATAAAGTTAAAATAAATAAATAAAATTATTCAAATCCTTCAACAAAAGGTTGCATTGACAAAAGATCTCAGCCGGAGGAGACTATTTTCAAAATACCCGAAATCAATTGGGGCTCAAATACTAACAAAAAAAAAAAATGGAAACAATATTATAAATGCAAATTGTTAAAAGTGAAATATACCAATCCAAGCTAAATGCAAGTAACATGTATTCACCACAATACTTTACAAAGGCTAATAAATTTATGAAAAATCTAAGCTAATAAAATACCAATGTTATATCAATCATTCCTCTATGACTACTCTCAAAAGATCATATGTAAGTAGTGTCATGCCCCAAAGAACAACCTCAACCTAGGTGTCGAGATATAATAGAATAAGGCACTCGGTTAGGCAAACTTTACTAATTGATTCCAACATATAAGGATTCACGGAAAGTAGGCAAAAACTGAATATCACTAAATCATTACAAACAAATTCTTATATTTTAAATTCTTCTACTAATCATTTCATATTTAAATTATATATTTGAAAGCGTGTAACTTCAAATATCAACATAAATACAGAGCAATTAAAGACATCAAAACATAAATTATACGGACTCAAAAAATCTTTACAATCTCCCAAAACTATACACCAAAATTATATAATTCAAAAATCTTGTCTAATAACTATCCTTCTCATTTTTGCATGAAAATCAGCATATAATATTATAACCTAAAAGTTTAGTAAGACAAGTAGTACTAAAGTAAATCTAATATATAACAGAAGAAACAACGTGCATGTAAAGTTGAATTTGCAAGAAAATAGTAAGTAAAGACATACTTGCATGTGTGAAAACTGAACAACAATCTATAATGTTGTGAAATATAAATAGTAAATAACTAAAATAATTATATATATAGAAAAATAATTTCATGAAGTTTTATTCGGTTCTAAATCAAATTGTCTTATAAGAAATGTTATTTATATGTATATAGGTTTAACTCCTATAGAACATGAGGCCGTCACCTATAACTACGCTGATTTAAACTTAAGAAATGTAGTTTAACACTAATCGCGATCGAGATCGATCTAATTTGTCGATATTTGAAAATTGACGTGAATCGAAAATATTAAAATTAATTAGAAAATATCGAATCAATTAATGATCGATCCAAAAAAAACTAAAATTAATTTTAATAAATTGCGATATCAAGTCGGAAGCCCCGACGACGCCTAAACGACTCCGCTAAATCGACGCTATCGTCGCACAACAAACAACTTAAATTGATACCCATATTGCTGTTTGTCAAAAAGTAATAAAATCGTAATTAAACGACATGTTAAGCTAATCACCACTAAACCCCTTTAATTCTACCTAACTCTTCTTCAATTAATCGAGGAGAACGTCGCGTAAACAACGAAGGTTGACCCTCTCATTCGACGATTTCTATTTCTCGCTTCGCTTGCTCTCCTCTCTTTGCTCCTCGAAGTTCTAGAGACGACTTCACTGACGCATTCCTCTCTCGTTTCTTCGCTTCTCTGTTTACGCGACGATTCTCCTTCTCTCAAGTTTCGTTTGTTTCTCTCCGATCAAGTTTCATCTGAACGCTCTGACGAAGAACTTCGTTCTCTCGCTCTTTCTCCTCTCACGATTCTTCCTTCTCTCTTCCGTCCACATACAGAACCGAACGACGAGCTTACCGAACCCAGCCAAACCCTTTTCCTCCTTTCCTCTTAGCATTCAAACCTCAGTTGTTTCTCTAACCCTAAGCTTGTTTTATGCATTTGAGCTTTGGAAATTAGGGTTTTGCTAAATATGCTATATCTTATGATTGGGATTATGCTAAGAGTTTCCTTGTGGATTTGGGATGATGTATGGCCCAAATCTCATTTCTTATTGCCTTTATTCACGATTTTGTGATGCATAGCCTACTAAAAAATGACTTGAGATGATGTATGGCCCAAATATTGTGTTGTTTGCTTTTTTTATGGATCCTTATGTGTTTCCTTTGCTGAAAATATTTCTATCTAAGGGAAAATCATTAGCTTATTGTCTGAGGCATAAAGCTTGCTGAAATTTATTTTTTTAAGGGGAATCAATCATCTTGCTATTTATGGATAAAATACTTGCTGAAAATATTCTCCCTAAAGGGGAATCAATTTTGGTTATTTGATGAGTATAAGGTTTGCTAGACTTTCTTATCTAGGAAAAGATCAATTAGCTTGCTTTGATGAGATATGATGATGTTCTCTAGAATTCCATGCTCTACTTTGCTTCAATTGATTTCATGGGGAATTATATATATATCATGCCTCTTTCATATGCAAGTTGAAATCAAATTAAACAGAAAGGGATTCTATACCACTCTATTTATCTATAGATTCTGCATACCAGATAGTGATATCTGTTAACAGAAATGCTACGCTATCAAAGCAAATTCGGCTCACGACAATCCAGCACGCCTTCTTCTGGTGTGCTCGTCATGAATCAGAGAGCCTGAAGTCCAGAAATTTTGATACGCATGGAGATGAGGATTCTGCCTTTCTTGATTTATATGCAAAGAGCTTTAAATCATGATATGACTATCAGTTCTCCAACATAGGAAATTAGCTATCAAAATTTCATGTTTCACGACATATTAATCACGACGCCTTTCTGATTGCCTTGCCTCTGAAAGAAACGGGGAGAGCGGATATGTAAATTTTGATTATTTTCTTCTAATCGATATACGCATTTTCTTTATCATACAAATCGAAGCTTTAAATTATACACCATGTTCCAACATAAGGAATGCTATGTATCAGCAAAATTCACACATACACCACATGCCTTCTTTCTGCAGTGTCAGCCTCCATGAATCACGGGAGAGTATAGTAGAATTTTGATTATTTTCTTAATCGAATATACATGCGCCTTTCTTTATGTTCATAGCAATGCGAGCTTTAAATTATAAGTACACCATGTTCTCCAACATAGAGGAATTATTTATCAAAATTTCTACGGTGTCTCACGATATACACCCACATGCCTTTGCATGATGCGCGCCCAGTCTCATTAAGAACCCCACTGAGAGCGTGAAATTTTGATTATTTTCTCTAATCGATATACATGCGCGACTTTCTTTATGTTCATATGCAAATGAAGCTTTAAATTTAAAGATTCAGTTTCCAACATGTGAATGCTATCAAAATTTTCTACACGCTCAAATACACCATCGCATGCCTTCTTGGCATGGGTAGGCCCGCCTTCATGAACCCACGGGAGAGCCTGAGGTCATGTAAATTTTGATTATTTTCTTCTAATCGATATACATGCACTTTCTTTATGTCATATGCAACGAGCTTTAAATTTATTATTAAAGACTCACCATGTTCTCCAACATCAGGAAAAATGTATGTAATGGTGTCTCACGATACACACACGCCTTCTCGCATTTGCGCGCCTCCTTAGAACCCTACAAGAGAGCGAGGCTTGTAAATTTTGATTATTTCTTAAGATGCTCACATTGTTCAACGCGCGGAAACGATAAGTACTGCTCATGTTGTTCCAACGCGTAAATCTGTATATTTGCCACGCTTGTCAACGAGGAATGGTTCAGAACCCAACGCCTTTCTGCAAAATAATTCGTCGAGTGTCTCACGACTACCATGCACTTTCTGGCGGAACTAGCCTCCCGGCCCTATGGACGACGGGAGGTCACCAAATTTCTAATAAAAAAAGAGGAGTTGAAAATGTCATATATAAATGCTTATACTTTAATTTCATATACGTGAATGCATTTATGTCATATATTCACATTGTTCCATGAAATCTGATAGATTTCCACGCTTGTTAACGTGGAAGCATTATGAACCCATGCATTTCGGCAGCAGCAAAATTTTACCATGTTCGACATCATACACGCCTTTCGAATGCTCAGCTCTTAGGACGACGGGAGGTCGCCAAAATTTTATAAAAAAAAAAAAAAAAAGAAAGTAGATAGAAAGGATGAAATGCTTATTCACATGTGTTTAAAGTCTTCTTTTAGTTATATATAATACTCATACCTCCCCATTTTACTTATTCCCACCACGATTTACATATATACATAAGATATAAAGACTTTGAAAATACATAAATAAACCAATCTACCATATAACTGACATATATCAAGAAGATAAAAAAATTGTCGAAGTTAGAAAAGAAACTCACAAGATGCACTTTTAACCCTTGAAGGTTGAAAGAACTTAAACTTGGCTTAATGGAAAGGAGAGTAGAAATGTAAAGATTTGTGAAAGGAAATCCTCTTATTTATTTTCCTTAGCCTTCCTTTGCCATCCACTCTTACGATCGACACGCGGCCTGTCATAAATCAGACGCAGGAAACCATCTAAGCCATCATTATTGCACGCATTACATGCATACATGTGGCATGCCCTCAGATCCTTATCCCTTTAAAAAAAAAAAAGAAAATAAAGTCTTTGCCATACTCTTTAATAAATTTAATGAGTTTTGTCCCCACTCCATGACAGATGTGAAGGAGGTGGATTTTAATTAATCCACTCATCTTAAATGAAATATGACATCTACTCATATTTTATTCCCCTTCTTTTCAAGAGATAATAAGCATGGGATATATTTGCTTCCAAATCAATTATTTTCCCCTTTATTTTGATTTTGTTACATAAGAGGCGATCTTCCTAAATCAAATGCCTAAATACTTTGCCCATTACCTATTTACGATCATATACTCCAAATCATTATTTTCAACCCCTTATTCGATTTTGACATAGAGAAGGCTATTAAATTTAAATCAAATCATTTAAGCCTATTCATCTACGATCATACGCCCAAATCAATTATTTTCAACCCCTTATGCTTTTGATTTTGCATATAGTGGAGGCTATTAAATTTAAATCAAATTGCTGCCTATTTTGGTCCCATTACTTACTTATGATCATATAGCCCAAATCAATTATTTTCTTAGCTTGATGACATATAAGGAGGTGATCTGCTCAAAATAAATGCCAAATCCACTTTGCCTATCTCTACATATGATTATATGCAAAATGATTTATTTCATATATCTCGCTTTTTTGTGAAAAAGAGCCATTTCTAAATGAACTATTTAAGATATTCTCAATCAAACGCTTATATCTATCTTATTCGATCCACACTTAATGCTTCTAAAAATGCTCAAATACAAAAAAGAACGATGCTTATAATCCCTTTTCTTGACCGTCCCGTTAACAAAATCCAAAAATATCATATCTAAATTTGCACACATACATTTCAACCAAACATTCAAGTTACAATTTTCAAAAGAACAGACGTGTATGCATCAAGTTCGAGATCAAATATCAAAAAACATGTAATCCAAATGCAAGTCAAATACAAAAGGACAGATGCTACATAATCCCGGTTTGGTCTTCGGACCGGGTCCGGGTTAACAAAACCCAAAAATGTCATATTGAAATCTAAACTGCAATTGAACACGCTTTCAACTGACATTTAATGTCCATACAACATTTTAAAAGAATGATATCAGATGTAAAGTTTCAAACACAGACATAGCAAGTATAAAATAAAAGAACAGATGCTACACTTCCTGCTGTCTTCTGACGGCCCCGTTAACAAAACTCAAAATCAAAATTTGACATCGAAACTTCAACATTGACATCTTAATGTCCATGCAATTTTCAAAGAATGATATCCAGATGCATGGAGTAATACTAAGTCAAATACAAAAGATAGATGCTACATAATCCGGTTGTCTTCTGACGGGTCCCGTTAACAAAACCTAAAAATTTGATATTATAAAAATTTCAAATTAATAATATCCGGTAGTTTAATTCCATATAATACAAGATATGAATAACTAACATAGCTTCTAAAATTCAAACCTCAAGAAAAGTCCCAAACCCGATCCTCTATGTTCAAAACTAGAGTGACAAGGTTTTGAAGGATTATACTTCGAGATAATGAATTAGACCATCCTCAGAAACCGCAGAGTAGACAAGGCCTATCAATCGATATTAACCCTATGATCGAAGGGTAATTATAATTAAAATTTAAATGATAAATGATCATATATTCAAATCTAAAAATCAATCATAAAATGATCAAAATTCAAAGAAAATAACAAAATATAAATAAAAAAAAAATGAATTATTTAAATTAAAAATAAAATAAAAAATAAAATTAATCCACCCTCCGCAATTGTTTGTCTTCTGTGACAAATTAAGAAAACTTTGCTCACAAAGAAATGTCAAATTAAATACATAATTCCTTCACACTCAAATATTCCTAAAGCTCGTAGCGACATCTGTCCTCTCGTGCTGGCTGATTAAGACCACATAAATGGTAAGCATGACCGAGCTCCTCGACCGGGTGGTTCGCATGATATGACCACTAAATTAATACTACCAAGCCAGATGTTCCAACGTTTTCGAAATGCGGAAATGAGAATGTATTTGGTTGGGCAAAAAACCCTATGTTACTAAGTGACGATTATATCCCCTAGACAAACTCCACCCCCTGTGTGCGACACCTTGACGACGAACCCATGGTTGTCGACAAGGATCTTCTACGTCCGGGTCGACCACCTCCTCTCGACTACTTAATGTGATCGCGACCGGATGACTAACCAGATCGACGGGCCACATCGTTCCCCACAAAAGTTTTAAATTAAAATAATAAATTTCATAAGTTCTAAATTCCACTCACCGTAATTATATACTCGTTTTAACCATTTATCGACAAATTTTAATCGAAAAGCGCTCTCAAGATTGAGGTAATTAACTATAGTGCATGCCTATAGAAACCCGAACCAGATATAAAAGTTCTCACCAAATGAGAACGAAATCTCTGAAGGTCTTATCTACTATTCATCCGCTTTCCTCAAATTATCACCGACACTTAAACAACTCTTTCCTTTTTTCCAAAGATGTGGTAATTTTCTGATCCCACGATTTCGACTACTGGGACAAGTTTTCTTTCCATCTGCCAATCAAATCTAAGTTATAATCAGAAGATAAAAAAAAAAATGAAAATGAAATGAGAAATGATAAGTTAAACTTGACAACTTAAAGTTTTCTAAATAAAGTCTTAAGTCATTTGAGATTTTATTTAGTGCATATGTTTAGTATGTTTTTCTTATCATACCTATATTTTGGAAGTAAGGTGATAGTGCAGTTATTTTTAATTGCTAATTTTACCTTTAAACTCCGTGGCACTGTAATACACAAATTGTTAAGTAGGGCGCCAACATCCGCTTTTAACGCCATCAATGCCGAAGCACCGGAGCTACCATCCGCGTGTGGATTTCACATCTTGAACGAAAGTTGCGCCTCGACTTGTCAAGTAACCCCGCCGACGCCATGTGCAAAGAATCTAAAAGGTCTGCTGAAGTTAGACTATCACCGGGGTCACTTCAAAAGAAATCATCGCCTGAGAGGCTCGCCCCTCTAAGACACCAATCATGAAGAGGGTTACATCGCTGACCGCCTCTTTGTCCCTAATAACGCAATCCACACCAACCCTGGGAGACACGTGTCAAGCTTCTTCATCCTGAAGTTTGCTGAGAGGCAAAAGAAGAAAAGAATCAGTGAATGCTCAACACTTAATGCTCAGTACCAAATCAACCACTATGGAACCAAGAAGAGTGTTCCAACCCACACGGCTTGATAACCTTAAGGGTTAAACGAACAACTCTACTGTCACCAAATCCCTTCTGAACAACATCGCTCCTCGAGGAAACCCAACTATATCTCACGAGTGCACGGGTTCTCTGCGGCAAGGAGAGAGATGAAAAGAAAATACCAAGGTCCCGTATCGGATGTTGTGGGATGCCCTCCAAGGAGACCTCATCCCGCAACCCCAATGCCAGGACGCCGACCAATCTATGTCCCACACGGTGAACATCTGGTGTGACACTTGACCACGGTCCGTGAATCCACCGAAAGGTCCCTGGTGGAAAGTGGCAGATATGGAGGCTCAGCCTCAAAAAAGAAATTGCTCAGTAGAAAGCATGGCGTGACATCTCGTGAATTCCTGAGATCCCAACTCAAATTTATCACCGATGGGAGCCTAAAAAGAGGGCCCCAATGATAAAACATGACTGTAGACACCTTGAGAATCCTCCGTGATCCCGCCATCAAACTCCATCCCATCAAGAGGTTAACTCGATCAAGCCTCTAATCAAGAAATTTCGATTCCACACTTGGAATCTAAGTTCATCGGAGACTGAAATTGCGTCCAAGAGGACCTAAGAAGAAGAAGAGGAGGCAACGACAAGAAGTGTATATGGTGCAACAAGTCTGGTGAGCCATCCTGCGCCAATATCAACCTAGCCGCATAACAAGATTTCCCTCAACCCAAGAACAACAAAATGTTCAAATAGAGGAAGCATCCTCCGAGTCTTCGTGAGAGGAACAACAAGAAGAAGAAGAAGAAAGGAAGAAAATCCCACCTTCATCGATACTACCACTGTGAGGCGCAGAGACAAATTCAGCGTCAGATGAAAGCCAAAGATAAAGAAATCGCTCAGTTGAATATGAAAATGAGCGAAATGATGATGCAGATGACTGCAATGATGCAGTTAATGCAGAAGAATATCGCGGCAGGTCCAACACCTGTCCCCCCAAATAATCATCAAGCCTCCAGCAATGCCAATGACAACCCTCCAATAAATCTGATCTCACATGCTTCAAGGGTCCAAATTGAGCCTGAAGCGAGGATTGAAATAAATGAGTCAGCTCGACAACCTGCTTCTCAGAATATACAAACTATATCTGAAGCCGTGACAGCCTCTCAACTTGATATTATATTGAATGAGAAGATCAAAGCTGTTATAGCTGCGGGGCAGGCAGAAAAATTGGTGAGCAAAGGTCGCCCATATCCTGCGGAGTATGATCAAATTCCATATCCAAAGGGATATTCAATGCCAAAGTTCAATCTATTCGAGAATGGTAATCCCAAGCAACATCCGCCCAATTCAAAGCATCCGCAGAACACAGGGGTAATGATGCATTATTATTCCGCCATTCGCCGAGCTTAACTGACCGCTGAATGGTATGTCGAAGTCAAATGACTCGATCAAAACTTTTGCCAACTTGAAAATATGTTCGTTAAAAGATTCGCTAGCCAAGAAGACAACGACACGATCTCGCCTCGAAGAGGAAGAAAGACGAAGTCGGCACGATATATTACGCTAAATGAGTATGAAATGTGAACAACAATTAGAAGAGCATGCATCCACTATCAATGGCAACATCGATGATAAGATCCTTTATCTTTGCATGGCTTCAATTACCACATTTCAAGAGCTACTTGATAGGTGGCTAAATTTGAGAAATTAAATTTATCCCGTCTGATGGCCGCCAAGAAGATAAATCAAAAGAGCAAAAGTTCTAGATCCAAAGAAAGGTGAAACGATTTCACCTCATACAAGGATGTGTAAGTGCTAGTCTATAACGTAGACAAAGAAAGCTACCGCCTATCAAGAAAACCAAGCAGCTCAATCCTCGCTCCACAACCCAAGCTCATACTTGAGGTAATGATACCTTAGGTCGCTCAAGGCGAAATGCACCAAAGCAAACAAAAGGAGTGAATGACTCAATGGCTCCACCCTAAAAGAAAAGTAACAAAGAGTATTCTTTAAGAGGGAAAGTGTGGCCAAATTGTTTAAACATGCACTCAAAGTGTCTCCAACTACCGTGAGTGTAAAAGACTCAAGAGGTCGGACAAGCTGATAATCCTAACTATCCATATATCGGGTGCTCGGCCATCCTTGAAGATTGCTACATATTCAAAGATTGGCCAGAGAAAATATAAATGGAGAATTCACATTATCGGACAGGTATTGGCGTCCAAGAAAGAATCCACCAGTAATCACCTCATCTCCAAGACTATCAAGCAACGATAAAGGCAAAGAGAAGTCGGTCGATATGAAAGAGCCGCAGCCTCTAAAAAAGAATGTAAAAATGTTAAGGAAGCTCCGTGTATTCTGGAAATCACCACTGAGCTGCATTTAAGTTGAGACAAAACCTAAGTTATGGAAGGCTAGTTCATCTCATGAAAGATGCTAGCCAAATACCGCAAGGAAGGCTAAGAAACCCGCCAAACAAAAAAATAAACTAAATAAAAGAAGCAAGAACGCAAAATGTTACTACTACTATCGATGGTCGCAACATAACACAAAAGATCATCAATAATATGGAAGATTATACAATCGCCAGCACGACCTATCACGCTTGCGTAATTCATTACAAATCTTCGATCAATGAAGAAGCAGGGAAGAAGTCAAGAACTTCCTACCGAAGTCTTGCTTGATGATGCATGAAGTTGATAATTTTAAGAACTCGCTTTCCTGAAGATGAACCGTGAGCTCACCATATCAACAAACATAAAAAATATAAAATTGGGCCGACTCAATCTTCTCTATCATTGACGGCGTAAGGTGTGATGTCAAGAATCAAGTCATCTCAAGATTCGATGCAAATGAAATTTCAAGGCTGAGAAGTCGAAAGTGCTACCATCCCAACAGAGGAAAGAGCCAATGAATAAAGATAAAGGAAAAGAAATTCAATGAAAAGTTATCCCTAAGGATTCAAATAAGAAGCCTTCATCAAAAGTGATCGACTACAATATTCTATCCCATCTAAGGAAAATTCAAGATAGCTTAAGGTATAAGCACTTCTAATGTCAAGATCTCCAGAACACCTTAATTGAAGCTCTCAAAGAGCGGAAAGTTCAAGCATATTTTGTCAACGCCGCCTAACCTTCAGATGTTCAAGAGCCTCCAATCGCCACATTTTCGTAAGATGATCTAATGCTCGGGATCAGAGCACAATCGCCTCTCAGATGTTACAAAGTGATGAAATTATAATACCGCTGGATCTTAATTGATCCCTACTGAGAACTTTAGATGGCTATCTCTAGATGTACAACATCCGGACCAGATAAAGTCAAGTTCAAGCTTCAAAGGAGACGAAAACTATCTGATCATTCGCCCTTCCTCTTAAATTTGGAGATCTCTACACGTGTAAATTTCATGTGATCGATGCAGATACTTCATTCAGAGCTTTGGTACATATAGATTTATTTTTGAGGTTCATTTAATAACTCTGCATTTTATATTTATGCTTATAACTGCACACTTTTGTATCTTTAATGGTGAATCTATGATTAGATTTAGAATTAAAAAAAAAAAGATTCATATGAGATTTTGAGTAGGCAATTTTGTACTCGTTTGATTCTAGTTATTAAGAATCAAAATGGGTGATTAGTGCAAAATATGTCTAATCATATCATTCACTTCTAACATATCTTAATTGAATGGAGAGCCAAATGAAGTGTGGCAAATGAATTGTATAACTTAACTCGAATCATATGCAAACTAAGATCATAATCATCTATAAGCAAATAAGCAAAGTTGATAAAGTTAAAATAAATAAATAAAATTATTCAAATCCTTCAACAAAAGGTTGCATTGACAAAGATCTCAGCCGGAGGAGACTATTTTCAAAATACCCGAAATCAATTGGGGCTCAAATACTAACAAAAAAAAAATGGAAACAATATTATAAATGCAAATTGTTAAAAGTGAAATATACCAATCCAAGCTAAATGCAAGTAACATGTATTCACCACAATACTTTACAAAGGCTAATAAATTTATGAAAAATCTAAGCTAATAAAAAACCAATGTTATATCAATCATTCCTCTACGACTACTCTCAAAAGATCATATGTAAGTACAGTGTCACGCCCCAAAGAACAACCTCTAACCTAGAGTCACCGAGATATAATAGAATAAGACGGCTCAGTTAGACGCAACTTTTACTAATTGATTCCAACATATAAGGATTCACGGAAAGTAGGCAAAAACTGAATATCACTAAATCATTACAAACAAATTCTTATATTTTAAATTCTTCTACTAATCATTTCATATTTAAATTATATATTTGAACTTCAAATATCAACATAAATACGAAAATTAAAGACATCAAAACATAAATTATACTGACTCAAAAAAATCTTTACAATCTCCCAAAACTATATACCAAAATTATATAATTCAAAATCTTGTCTAATAACTATCCTTCTCATTTTTGCATGAAAATCAGCATATAATATTATAACCTAAAAGTTTAGTAAGACAAGTAGTACTAAAGTAAATCTAATATATAAATGTAAGAAACAACGTGCATGTAAAGTTGAATTTGCAAGAAAATAGTAAGTAAAGACATACTTGCATGTGTGAAAACCGAACAACAATCTATAATGTTGTGAAATATAAATAGTAAATAACTAAAATAATTATATATATAGAAAAATAATTTCATGAAGTTTTATTCGGTTCTAAATCAAATTGTCTTATAAGAAATGTTATTTATATGTATATAGGTTTAACTCCTATAGAACATGAGGGTCGTCATCCAGCTCGTCGGTCAAAATTGTTGATAAGGCTGGCCATATCCACACTTCATGCAACAACACCCCTGACACTATTTGGTCTAATCTAAACTTACATAGCAAGGGTTAAGAACTTTAAGGTTCCCTGCAAAAAACTTATCATATCTACTAATGCAGGCTCATAAAATAATTCACCTATACGAATTTTATAATATTTTCTTGCTTATTAAATGCATTACTTTTCATTTAGCAATACCTGCACTGAAACATTTCAATATGCACAATAATATAATATGACGTTAAGGTATTTGACTAGATTATAATCATAGAAAATCAACAAAACATAGTTATAGGTTTTATAAAATAGTCTACTTATAGCAATTTCATGATATTTTCTTGATTATCAAATGCATTACTTTTTACTTAATAATTAACAATACCTACACTGAAATATTTTGAATATGCATAATAATTTAAAATTATAATCATAGAAAATTAATGAAACATAGTTATAGGTTGTACAACTAATCATTTATATCAAAGCAAGATTTGACAAAAATATCTATATGCAATATAAAAAACATCCACCGAAAGAAGCAGAAATAGTTACAACGCATTCCTCTTCTTCTTCCTCGGTCATCGACGCACGGTCTCCTTCTCCCTCAATCGTCGACGCACGGAAGGTTCACGCACTGTGAGTCTTCCCTTCTCTCTTCCTTCCTCTCTGCCTCTCTCGTGTGTTTTGGGAGTTTATTTCGGTTTGCCGAAACCGAACTCCCCCTTTTGGACTTTTTTTCCAATCCGCGGCTAACCGTCACAGCGGTTGTATTTTTCTTCTTTTTTTTTTTTCTTTTTTTTCGGTTATTACATTTTCAATGGATATAAGTCCTATCAATAAGGCATACCAATGTTTGTATGCCCCACCTAAATTTTAAAATTCTAGGACCACCTTGCCTAAAAGATAAGGCCATAAAACTCACTATGTGAGTTTTGCATAAATAACCCAACAAACACCTATATATATCTACCCAAATCTACTCAAGATTCCTAGGATGAGGCAAACTATGATTGTTAATCAGGTTTCCTAGACCTTGTAGCTATTAGCCCTCTAATGTTGGTAGATTAGGAACAACGGTAGTTCCAGGATGATGAAACCATGGGATTTTGATCAAAACTTCTTCCACCTATCCCAAATAGTCATCCACATAATGTTACTAAACACTAGCCCACACCAGAGATGAATATTTACATCCAACATTAATTGAGAGTGATTCTTACTATGGTAAGAGAGGTAATTTACTATGAGTGCTTGCATGCATGGGAAGTAGGTCCTAGATCTAAATAAATCCTAATATAAATAAAAAGAAAAATCAGGTTAAATAAAAAATTAATGTCTCATGAAAAATGAACTCCAAAAAATCTTAAACGAAGGAGTTTGGCTATTTTTTTTTAGCGATCACAACTCCTTGTCCATTGACAGATATCAACTAACTTGCAAAGCTAAGGCTGCAAATGAACAGAGCGTTCGACAAGCTATTAGTGGCTCGGCTCGATTAGAGAACGTTCATTATCGTTTGATTAACTAATTGAGCGAGTTTGAATACTTTTGTAAATACTCGTTTGCTAAATGAACAAGTTTACACAGCTTGTCATTTGGTTCATTTATATTCATGAACAATATCATCTTAAAAAGCTTGATTAAGGCTTGTTTTATTTTTTCAGGCTTAATATGTTTTAGTTGATATAGCTCATATATATTTCTCAACAAGTTACTCGTAGATAAGGCTTGATTAAAACTCATTTATTTCATAAAATTAGCTGCTCGTTAACAGGCTCGATAATCCAATTTGAACCGAGCTCATGAACAAACTCAAATCGAGCTCAAGCTCGATAATGGTAAACAAGCTTGATTCGAACATGCATGCTTGGCTCGGCTTAGTTTGTTTGCAACCCTATTCATAGCCTCAAACAAATTCTTAGAAAGGCATAATTGATTATGGCATCCATCCAATGGGGATGACAAACATTCTTGTCAACTGACTTCTACTGGACCAAGAAATGAGATATTTGATGAAGAATTGTCTTTGAAATATAATGCATTATTTCAATTAAAACTTGTAAGAAAGCTTTCTTTCAAGAACCCAAGTTTGCTAACAAGGAAAATTTGGAAATGCCACATATGACAACATTGATGAACAAAACAACAATAGGGTGATAGGCACTTCTCAATGTAATATGCTCATTTGCTTTGACACAACTTAGTTTCTTATCTACCCAACCTCAAAGATTTTCAATGAGCTAGCAAATATTGGACTCTTCAAATGATAACAACAAAAATGATGATATGATGATAAAGATGAGAATGTTATTGAATCCCACAATGAAAACAGAACGATATAACAAATATCAATAATCAAACATTTCAGTTCAGCACTAGAAATATACTACTCGATTCCCTGCATCAAGAGATGTTTCTAATTATTAAAAAGGATAATCTTTTAGATGATCTTACGTTACATAAAATACCAATGTTGTGAATCCAAAAATAAATTCTTTCTTGAAGTTAGGACGTCTTAATCATACATAATCCTGCAAAATGTCATTAGTAAAAAATTATTTGACATTTTTCAAAGCTAAAATTATATATTGAACATTATATTATTTTTTTAATTGTTTTGTTATTTCAGCTCTAAGGAGTTGAGAATCAATGACTCCCAGAGTAACCAAGAAATAATCACAGTAACTTCAACATTGCTTTTAATTTCAAATTCAAACCAAGGAGCCAAAATTTAACATTCTACTTGTATTTGAACTGAGAACAAGGGTGAACAAAATGAAACATTTCAGTAGTCTACGTAATCTTAACTCTTAATTACATTTAAAGACTCATATCTCTGACTTTGATCCTTTTACATATCAAAGGACAAGCGTTTAACCAATCTGCACTGACGTCTAATTCAAAATTTTGAAATTGAAATTGTTAATACTTCCTCGGGGAATTTTAGGAACCAAAATGTACATGTCATTTACTGCAGCTTGTTAGTCCAAACATGGTAATATTCAACTTCTTCAAGAAAAAAAAAATCTATATCAGATATTAAGGAATACAAAGAACCTCCGATTTTTTTCAGATTTGGCCTGGAATCACTAATGAATTACAACTCTATTGTACCGCAATTAGTGCATTGTTCTTTGCATCGTTAATGCTTTTTGCTGGCTTTTTTACCAAAATAGGAATCTTACCCACTTCCTATATAAATCAAACTGATTGTTCCATTATTTTATATATGCATATACAATAGAATCACAATGGAAGATTGGAACCAATAATGAAAAAAGTAAAGTATCGTACAAAGTTTTAATTTACATAATAATAAAAAAAGAATTCAATTCAGAAATTGTGTTAAGACATGTAATTGTCATAAACTAGTCTTTAAGAAGGCGATGCTGGAGGTTTAACTTATGAACAAACAAAGAAAAGCAAGCATATTCGCACAGCACTAGCCTACCTCTACCTCTATATGAAAACTACAAAATATTATTGGAAAATTAACAGTAGTAAATCACATTAATCACTATTTTTGGAACAGAATAGAAGACAAAGTACCGCAGTGTAAGTCCCTGTACTTATATATCTGGTAAGCACAAATAGCGATTGCAACAAAAATATTATACTTTGTATGAGAATGAAGATACAGCTCTTAGTATTTCACAGACGAGCCAATCATCAACCCGCTCAGGATTCTGTAAAAATAAAATGCCAGTGTTGTGTTAGAAACCTTTGCCACAAGCTGTGTCAACTAATTCTATAGGAAATAAAAAATAAAAATAAATCAAATACTTATAACGCCTACATACAGTTGGATAGCACTTCTTAAGAATATCTGCAGCCCTTAACCTTAAATATAGTAGTAGAAGACGACTACCTATCCATGCAAATCCAGATGGTGCTCTTGGCTGGGCAAAAAACAAAATGAAGACCTAAATAAGTTGTCTTTTAATTGATAATTCCAATATGAGAACATTACGTCAAAAATATAAGGTATGAAACATGAATGCAACATTATGACAAGAAATTTCATAAAATAATCATCTTGATAAAAACGAATAGTTAACTAAATAAATTATATGAATCATTATTTCATTTTCTTAATAAATAATTATTTATTGTGGGACACTTTTAAAATATTTCCATGAGAGTGATTCTACAACAAACATAATCCCGTTCAAAATTTATTCTACTTCAATAAAGTCAAATTTTCTCATGCAAACTAAAGAGGGTAAAGACAGACCATGAATAAAAATCAAGTTTTCATCCTAAATGACTGTTATAAAATAGAAAACATTCCGTATGTTAACAAATGACTTCTAAAAGTTATCTAAATAATTCAAGCTTACACTTTCCAAGGAAATTACGCATAAAACCATCAATTAAAGAGAATAAGATTCTTACATGAGGATCCTAAATATGTTATTGTTGCACTTGCCAATATGTTAGATTGTTGTTTGCCACTTCCTGGTGCATCTCATCATACACCAGGCTCGTAGGTCTTTGTAGGAGCACTCAACAAGGTTGGGGAGTCATAGTTTATGTGATGTAGGATAGTCACCTTAGGTGCACTCACCTAAACTTGTCAATAGGATGGACTTGCATGAGGGGGAGTCAACTTTTTATGGCTATAACCATCAGCTTGGGTACACCTTTTGCCAGTCTCTTGGGTCTACATGAGGAACTTCACCTAGAATTTTCAGCTAGGAGAGACTCGAGTGCTACTCAATGAAGAGCTTATCGCAAATGGGGGAGTCAACTCACTATGGCTTGGCTCTGTTTCCTTTTATCTCTTTTCTTCTCTCTTTCTCTCTCTCTCTTCTTTTTTTTAGAATAAACAAGTAGGATACTTGAGAAATAAGAATAGCTGCCTGCAAATTCATTCATTCATTAGCAACTTGAATGTACTCAACAATTTAGCAATTTAGAGTGCGTAGGATTATAGGTGTGGTTGATCATCATAGGTGCGAACTTTCCTGCTTCTGGGGGCTTTGGCACACCTGCAGGTCCTTTGTCATGATGTCTCTGCTCTCTTACAGTGAATAGTCTCATCACATTTGGGCATCGTAAAGTTAGAAGCATGATCATCCTCAAAGATGATTCACCCGCACTTATAGTCAAAGGCTCTAATTAAGTTGATCCATGTTTAATCACATTGATCTTACTTGGCTCACGCCTAAAGTTGGCTAGCTTTAGGGGTAGTTGAGTAAAATTAGGATGTGGGCAATTTCTTCATATGTACTTGCATTTGGCATGCTAGTTTCCTGACATGATAAAGTATAAACAAATTCACTTATGAATGAGGTAAGAATGATGAAGCTAGTCGAAATCGTCACAACCCAAACCTGAGCTACTGCGAACAGACGGCCCGAATGGATAAAAGAAAACATTTCCTAACATTTTCAATCTTAAATTAAATCTCCAATCATATAAGAGCCACTACAATTCACAAATTATTTTAACAATTTGTCCATACACACACACACACACACACACACACACACAAATATATATATATATATATATGCTAACAAAATTCATATGAAATACAATTTAAACATAAATCAACCTTTTTTAGATTCATTTGTAATTATATTCATAGATGATATTCTAATTTATTCCAGAGATGAAGCAGCTCAAGAAAACCATCTTCACATTATTTTGCAAGCTTTGAAAGGAAATGAATTATATGCAAAATTTTCAAAGTGTGAATTTTGGTTAAATTGCATCATATTCTTAGGTACATGATTAGTAGTGAAAGGGTTTCGAGATCGAGTAAAATCGAGCAATAATCGAATGACCCAATTAACTACCGCCACGTAAATCAAAAGTTTCTGTGGCTGGGATATTACAGGAGATTCGTTGAAAGGTTTTCACAGATTGTCATGCCACTATTGAGACTAACTCAGAAAACAATCGAGTTTTAATGGTCAAATCAGTGTGAAAAGGCTTTTCAAAAATTGAAAAATTATTTAACGACCGCATCAGATAACTATTCTATCGGATGAAAGATTTCAAATTTATAGATGCATTATTAAGAAGCTCGGATGCGTACTTACGCAGAATGGAAGAGTGATTACATGCTCAAGCAATTGAAAAATCATGAAAAAGAATTATACAACCCATGATTTAGAGCTAAGAGGTATTTGCATTGAAAATTTGGAGATTATTTATATGGAATAAGGAAAGTTTTCACCGATCATCAAAGCTAAATACATCTTTACTCGTAATGAGCTAAATGTAAAGAAAAGATTTGGAACTCATTAAAGATTATGATTTGATATTCAATATCATCCTGGGAAGGCAAATGAAATCATGAAGTAGAAAAATATCTGGTAGTGCTTATTGGTTGATCTCTCAACAAGAGGAGTTGATTAAACAACAACAACAACAACAAGTCTTAATCCCACTAGGGTACATGAATCCTTCCGTCTCCATCAGGTCTTATTATGTGTCAAATTCTCATTTAATTCAAGATACCAAGATCATTTTTATACATCTTAACAAAGTCTTTTAGGTCTACCTCTACCTTTCTTAACATACAAATCTAATGTATCTACTCTAATCGGGTCATTGGACTACTGACGCTTTATTTGTCCAAACCATCTAAGGCGACTCTCCTAATCTTATCTACCAACCTGAGCTACTCTAACTTTTTCCTAACATACTATTTTGCATTCTATCTCTAAGAGTAAAGCCACTCATCCACCTGAGCATCCTCATCTCTATAACACTTAACTTAGTTTTATGCTTCTTTTATTGGCCAACATTCGCACCATAAGTCATCATGTGTCTGCCACCATCTTATAAAATTTTCCCTTAAGTTTAAGTGGAACTTTTCTATCACATAATAAAGCCGATGCATTCCTCCACTTCAACCATCCAACTTGAATTCTACTAATAACATCTCCATCTATTTCACCATCATTTTGAACAATAGAGCCTAAATATCTAATCGCCACTCTTATTAATGACTTGATCGCCTAAAGTCACAACACTATCACTAAAACTTCTACAACTAAAATTACACTCCATATATTCAGCTTTAGATCTACTTAAACGAAAACCTTTAGACTCTAAAGTTGACCTCCATAATTCAAGTTTCGTTGGACTCCTCTCTCTTATCAACAAGAAGAATGTCATCAAAGAAAAGCATACACCAAGGTACATCTTCTTGTAAATGCCTCTGTAAGAACATCCATAACTAAAGTAAAAGATAGTGGCTTCAATGTGATCTCATAAATCCAATCAAATAAAAAAAAATATTTTGTCAATCCTCCTTGTGTTTGGACACAAATACACTCAGTATACATATCCTTAATGACTTGAATATAACCAATATTAACTCCTTTTTTTGAACTCTCCAGAACATCTCTTAAAACTTTATCATAAGTTTTCTCTAAATCAATAAATATCATATGTAGATCCTTCTTACTTTCTCATGCTTCTCCATCAAACCTCTTAACAAATGTATAGCATCCATAGTAGATCTACGGCATGAAAGCGATTGTGAGAAACTTACGTATCACATCGTAATGCTCGATTACTCTCTCCCATAATTTTAATGTATGGCATTAACTTAATTCCTCATAATTTGCACACTCTTGTGCATCACCTTTATTCTTAAATATAGGAACAAACTCTTTCTCACTCATCGGCGTCTTTTTAGTCTTTAAAATAACGTTAAAAGATTTGTAAGCCAGAAATTCCTTGATCTCTAAACATTTCACACATTGGAATATTATCAGGTCTCTCTTGCATTTCATTTTCTTTAAAGCTTCACTAACTTAGTTACTAATGACGATAAAATGAAATTCTATTTTTGTTTATGGTATTAAGGTTGTTAAAATCAATCGTCTTTCGGATCTTCGTTGAAAAGTTTATCAAAATACCTCGTCTTTATTTTTGATATCTTTTTTAAGAAAAGCTTTATTATTTTCATCCATCTCACTTGGTATATCTTTCTTCTCTATCTCTTTCTTGGTAACTTATATACATCTTTTCGCTTTTGGTATCTAATTTATTGTATAAATCATTAAAATTTAAATTTTTTTCATCGTATATTCTTTCTTAGAATCTCTATAAAACTTTATATCTTTCGGTCTCAGAGTTTTACATCTAGCCGAGTTTTATACAATCTTGCTTATTTCTTTATCTTTTCTTTTAACTCAATTATTTTTTATTAAAGAAACTTTTCCTTTTGATTCTCAGAGGAGTTGATTAAAGATTTAGAAAAATTAAAATTTCAATTATTAAATCTACTATGATGATCATGCTTTATTATTAAATCGAATGGTATCTGATCAATTTGAAAGGCAGAATCTGAGATGTTTTATCTAGATGATAACTTTCAGGAAAATTTTAAATTTGGTAAAGTAAATCGTGAAGATTTTGAAATCGATGAAGTGGGATTAATGAAGTATCATGATAGAATTTGCATTCCAGATATTAGAGATTTGAGAAAAGACATCTTTCATGAACAGCGTAATTAATTATCTGATTAAATGCAGCTATGAAATGTATCAACTCTTAAGAAAATCTTTTGGTGGCGTAAATGAAAAGAAGCGTATTTGAATTTGTCTAATAAGTATCGATGGATGGTTAAATTTGAACATCCGAAACCAAGTGAACTTTTACGGCCTTTACTTGAGTGGAAATGGAATGATATTCTATGGATTTTGTGATTGCTTATCTAGATCACAGAAGATGATCACAATCTTATTTGGGTTATTATTGATAGGTTATTTAAAATCTGCATCTTTATCTTATCGAATAATGTCAATATTGTTGAAAATTTATCGAAGAAGTATATTGATAAGAAATTGTGAATTACATGTGGTGTGTCAAATCATAATTAATGCGATTGGATGTGATTTCATCTACTGTGGAAAAAATTCAAAACTTTAGAATGAAACTACTTTCAATCTTTGCATTTCATCCTTGGCGATGGTCGGTCAGAATCAAACACTTGAAGATTTGCTTAGACTTAGTATCCTTTGATTTTGGGAGAAATTGGAAAATTCATTTGCCCTTGATTGAGTTTGCCTACAATAATAGCTTTCAAGCAAGCATTGATATGGCTTCTTGAAGCTTGTATGAGGAAATCTGCTTTGTTGGGTGGACACGGGTGAAAGAAGAATCGATGCATTGATTGAAACCACTAAAAGATGATTGATTCGTGATAGATTAAAGTTGTTCAAGATGGAGGAAAGTCTTATGATGCTAAACATTGAGCAGTAGGGTTTGAAGTGAGAGAATTTGCATTTCTTAAAGTCAACTCCATGAAAGGTATAAAACGATTTGGCAAAATTGGAAAGTTAAGCCCACGCTATATTGGTCCATATGAAATCTTGGAAAGAATTGGAAAAGTGGCTTATAGACTGGTTTTACCTTCTCACATGCAAAGAGTAGAATGTGTTTCACATTTCTCTCGCGAAAATATATTGATGAACAAAATTATTATCTATTGAGATATTTAACCGGATCTCACATTTGTGGAGGAGCCATAAAGAATTATAGATTATGATGTTAAGCATCTCAGAAATAGGGAAATTCCATTTGTCCGTGTACAGTGGAAATATGGATCAATTGAGAAGTGACGTTGGAGAAGGAATCAGAAATGCGAGGACTTTATCCTTAATTGTTTAATTAAATGTATGTTTATTTCTATTATTGTCATTTAATTTCGAGGACGAAATTTTTACAAAAGGGAGAGAAAACACCCTTATCACGACCCGGCCCGAGAGCTTGGAATACTAAGGCGGGAACAGACGGTTGGACGGATAAAAGAAAATATTTTCTAACATTTCCAATCATATAAGAGCAACTACAATTTACAAATTATTTAAATTTATTCCATATATATATATATCTTCAAAATTCATATGAAATATAATTTAAATATAAATCAACATAACGACATAATTCACCTATCTCCAGTCTACCTGCGGTGATAAACATAACCCCATAATCACCAGTTGGGATGGTTACGCGAAAAATAAATAACAACAATAAATTCTTTTGTATTTTAAAAGTACTTTCAACAATCAAACATATAGGAGGTATATATAAATGAACATTTTATGAACTTTACTTTTACATTTATCAATAATTTTAAGTCAAAAATTTCGCTTTATCAATACTATCAAAAAAGAGTATGTCATTATAATTTGCCAATTTCATTGATCATTTTCGTGCATTCATTATAGGTAACTCTTCACTCTCCATTAACATCTGATTCTATATTATTCGTATTAATTCATAAATCGCTTAAATTTATAAAATAAGAGAATATGATTCTAGATATTATTCAACATGAAAAAATAAATTACATCACAATTATGAAGAAACAAAAAAATAAATTACAACTGCGGTCTGAAAAATTCATAATTATTTAAAAATGCGTTTCATCATAAAAAATAAAGATATTTTTATAAAATGTAAGACATAATTACCCATTTTAATTTGCGGTTTCATGAATCTTCTTCTCTTTAATCTTTTTTTTAATTTCCTATTAAAAATATTAACTTGATCAATACATTTAATTATCTAAGTGTATACGATATTGAAACATAATTATCTCTCATAATTCTACTAGTTCATTATAGACATTAAGTTTTTTACATAATTTCTCATTCTTATTTAAATGATCGATATTTATCTAAAATACTTTAATTTATTAAATTTTTTATCAATTATCAATTTCACTTTATTCATTACTAAATTTTAATTATGATTCCACTAATATGCATGTAACATAATCATTTATAAGAAGTTCTATATATATTTTCTTCTTACTTTCCTGAATTAATTATTTAAATTAATTAAATACTCTTTTATTCGATTCATAAGAATTCGATTCATAAGAAAGACTAATTTTTGTATTATTATAAATTATAATAAATGTTATATTTATGTGCATTTATCAAGCTAAATATCAAGTTAATATTTAACTTATATTTTCTGTGTAGCATTTAAAGTTTAAATAATTAAGTTTGATATGTATTATACTCAAGGAAAGGTAAAATTAAGCTCTCAATCTAAAGCTCTCAATCTATTAATACAATTAATCATACTTTTACTACATTCATTTCAATCATAAGTTTCAAATGCTAGCATTTCATTTATAGGTTCTCATAAATTTAACATTTTCATTTATTATTTTTTCAATTGAATTGTTCTTATAAATTTTCGATATGTTTATGGTTTATTTACATAACTTCTAATAAAATTAAAAGACATAACTGTGAAATGAAATATAATTATGTAAAAGTTTGTAAAGGAAGAAGACTTAGGGTTTTCAATTCTTTTTGAAATTGAAACTTATGTAATATATATGCATTTTCTTAATAAATAAAAAAAATAGAAAACTAACCTATAATACCTCTCGGTTTGCCCAAGGCTATGCGTTGCCCCAGGTCACGCGCCGCGCGGTCACTCCCTCCTCTGCTTGCATGCGACCTGACGGCTCAATGTCGGCGGCAGAAAAACCTCCTCACTCGTCTAGGGCATGTACCCGACTCCCTTTCTCCCGTCGTTCGCAAGGTTTCCCTCCTTCCTCAGTCGATGACACACGAAAGGCCCTTTTCCTCCTCTCTATGTCGTCAACGCACGGGTGCTCGGTTAGGGCAAGCACGCACGCAAGGAAGCCGTCTTCCCCTTTTTCTCCCTCTCTTGTTTCCTCTTTTGTTGTTTTGGGGTTGGTTTACCAAACAGCCCTAGATTCTTCTATTCACCACACCATGGCGGTTGATTTTACATTTTATTTTATTTTTGTTTTTTTTTCTTTTCTGACTCCAGTTATTACAGAGTCCATAGGGCGAGTTCCTCGAGTACCTATTGAGTTAATTTTCACTATTTTTATGGAACATCCTTACACATTAAAATCAAATTCTTGTACAAATAAAGTAATGATATGAGAACTAAAACTTCCCTCATAGAACTTAAGATTGCAGGTGCTCCAAGTCCTTGGCACATCTTTCCTTAAATGAGTATGTAATTGGTAATCATTAGGTCATTCTTGCTTCTTGATCATATAGAGATCATCTCATGTTGATCTGAGTTTGCCGAGTGCATTCTGGTGAGTTGTTGTATCTACTTTCATTAACACTAGGTCATTAAGTAGGAAACCCTTCTCCTTGACATTCTTTGTTATCCTTCTTATCATATCTTCTTACCTCAAGGAAGCTTGTGTCTCTATTCCTTCTTCGTTCTACTTCTCCACCACGGTTGTTGATCCCACAATACTCATAACTCATAAAGCGGCTCGTCACGTAACCAAGCTTCAACACTATGAGATAAAATGAATGGCATCTAATATGTTGCCAAGATAGGTGTTGTCTTCAGCACCTTTAGAACAATGCTTCTACTTAATTAATCTTGGTGCCCTCAATTTTCCTCTTCAACAGGCTGAGGATTTGCTTGTTTGTTGCTATAGCTTGACCATTGGTTAGTGAATGATTAACTAAGATGAACTTGAGATGAATATTTTGAGGCTCGCAAAATTCTTTTAGACTTTAATCGGTGAATTGAGTCTTATTGTCGATGATGATGATTGTCAGAAAGCCATAGATGCAAATAATGTTAGACTATATGAATTTTTAACTATCTAGGATGTGATGCGAATGTTTTAGCTTCAATCCACTTGGAGAAGTAGTCCACCATTACTAGAATAAATTTTCTTTATCCATTGGCGTGATGAAGTAATAAGGTCTATCCTCCAAACAATGAATGGCCAAGAACTATTAATTAATTGCAGCTAGTGTGAGGGTTGAAATTGCATTGTAACTGCACTACTGCATCTTCTTGAAAATCTTCAATCTTTCGTTAATGTTGGCTAAGAAAATCATTACCTTAGAATGTGATGGGTGAGTGTTCTTTCATGAGTGACTCTTACAATTGCTTGAATGTACCTCCTTTAGGATATTCTCCTGCTCATCCTCACACATCTAAGGTTGAGTAAAGTCACTGATCTCCTAAAAAATCCTCCTTCAATAAGATGTATTACACCATAATTGTGAATCACCTAAGAATTTTTACACTCGTGGTGGTTTTTCTAGCCTTTAAAGATTCAATGAATGGATCTACCTAGCTAGATAAATGATTCTCTTCTACCTATAGAACTCAGCTTTCTTTGATATTAGAAACAACAAGTTTAGGTCGATTTTTCAAATCACTCGAATTAGGATGTAAGTGGATTGGCTTTCCTCTCCAGATATTTGCACAATTCTAATCATTCAGAAAAAATGACTCAAAGATCTCCGTTATCTAAGATGTTAGAGAATTCATTCTCCATGAGGCAGATTGATTTTTATTCAATTAAATTTTCCCCAATTTTATAAAGGTTTATTTAGATATGGGTTCTACTTCTTATGGATGCAAGCATCCATAATTAATTAACCCTCTTACCAGAGTAAGAGCACTCTCAATTAAAGTTGAATTTAAGTATTAACCACTAGTGTGAATCGGTGTAAAGTCTATTTAACAAACACTAGATTATGCTCATGTCTGGAAAGTGGATGTTAGATGTCAGGTCTATCTTACGGGCAATGTCTGGGCTTACATCCATTTAAAATGCCATAATTTTAAATATTGAGTCTCTTTCATGGATATGAGTCAATCTTATATCCATTGTCATCCTATTCATGTTAACGATGTTAGCTTTGCAAACACATGTTGGACTTACATTTATTAGAAAGCCAATTTTTAATGTGTAGGGTTCGTCTTGCGAACAATGATTGGGCAAACAACCTTTGAAATGCCAAAATTGAATGAAGTTTGCCTTGCATAATCACATTGGGCTTACATCCATTTGGATTGTCATGATTCAAATGGTCTAATCTTATTTTATGTTTAAGATAAATCTTTGATTTCAACCTCAATTTATGTTTAAGATGAATCTTAATTTATAATCTCATTTTATGTTTGAGATGAAAATCCCCTTTTATGATTGAAATGAATTTTTGATTCGATCTCCTTTTATGTTTGAGATGAATCTTTGACTCATTGTCTCCTTTTATGTCTGAGATGAATCTTTATTTCAATCTCTTTTTATGCTTGAGATTAATAAAGCTTTGATTTTTTACATTAGGTTATTAATATTCAAGTACTCAATACATTGTGTTTGATCAACCAAATAATTAATGATTGTTCATAATTGTGTCCGAATATGTCCATGCCATCATCATTTTTTATCCCTTGATTTGAACCTTTATGCATTTTAAATTTCACAAACTTTCTTATATAAGTAAAATAATTTTGAAATTTATTAATGTATTTAGGCCTAACAAGGGACTAACAGTCTAGGTTGGGATTTTTAGACTTTTACCATGTGATTAATTAAATCAAATTATTTTTAATATGAGAGAAGAGGGATAGTAAACTAATTGAATTTAATAATTTTAATACTTGACTTATTTAATCTTTTTGATAATTTCTCTCTTATCCAATGATTTTCATCACATCATAAGGTCCCTCCCTTTATTTTAATAATTTTTATGAAAAAAATATCTAAGTTTAATAATTTCAACAAAATTTTGGAAGCATAACTATTTAGCAGTATTGCATTTCATAAAATTTAGTACGGTTGCTCACTCTTCTCTCTTATTTCGGACCAATATCGACAGAGGGAGGTTATCATCTATTGTCGGGCCCAAAATCGATAACAAAAGTCTTCAAATTTATTTCCCAGTCGAACCCAAAATCAATAGACGTGGGTCTTCAATTTTTAAACTTGCAATTATTTGAAATTTTGAATTATTTAAAATTTATATAATATTACAAAATTTTGGCTGCATGAGAACTTAGCAGTGTTATATTTTGTTCTATTTAGTGCAATCAATACTCTTTTCCCTTATTCCGAACCCAAGATCGATTGAGAGAATTTCATTTCTTGTCAACCCAAGATCGATGATAGAGGTGTTCAAAATTTCACCGTCTACTAAGGTTGACATACACTTCTAATTTTAAGACATATAATAAACTATTTATTTAAAAGAATTTTGAGTATTATAGGCAAAAAAATTTCAAACTTTCTGAAAATGCCCCTTTCAATTTTTTCTTCTTGAGGCCATGACTAGGGCATGGGTTCGATCACACTATTCACACAAGCCTAGCTTGTGACTCCTCATGCCCTTTTCAATTTTTTCTTCTTAAGGCCATGACTAGGGCATGGGTTCGATCGCACTATTCACACAAGCCTAGCTTATGCTTTTCCTCATGCGTGAAGACCCTCGACTACATTTCTCTCCTACATGAAGCAACCAACTTTGGCTTCTCCTTCTCCCTCTCTCGATCTTGGTCAACTGAGGAATTCCTTTCTCTCTCTCTCTCTCTCTCTCTCTCTCTCTCTCTCTCTCTCTCGCTAAGTTTTGCATGTGGATGCCAGACTCCCCGCTCTCTCTCTCTCTCTCTCTCCAGTGCATATAAGTAGGGATCAATCGACCCTTAGCTCTTTTTTTTATAGAGGATCTAGTTTCCTTAAGCCACGCCTCCATGTTTTGGAGGTCATGGGCCGAAGCATGAGTGATGTTGGCCGTTGTTAAATAAGCAGGGCAAGTGATTGGTGCACCTTGGGGTCATGCAAGTGAGGAGTGATCGTGGGTTGACGGAGCATGAGTTCGTTGGGGTTGACAGGGTTTGGTGAGGTAGCCAAGTAGTAAGAAAATCCCGCCCCAACTATTCACGAAGAACAAGGAGAGGTGGAAGTGTAAAGGGCAACGTGCAAGGATGAAGGAATTAAACCAGCAATGTGAATTTTGATTTATTCTTAATTAGGTTAATTAGATAATTTAGCAATCCTTTAATCACCACCCTCTAATATTCCACTAAATAGATCAAACTATTGCATGCATGTTTTGATGGATTTGGATTAGATTGTTACAATATTTTTATGGGAAAAATGAAAATTGCATATTTTTAATTGATATTTATAATATCTAGATTGTTATAAAAATGATTCGAATGAAAAATGAGACATATTTTAAAATTAAGTCAAATTTACCTTTTCAGTGTATTTAGGTATTACAATATACCATATGTCATGTACTATTTTTTGTCATATACATCATTATATACACATACCACAATAAATTGAGTTCTAAAAATTCAAATAAAATTATTATATTTAGGATCTATTTGGGGTAGCAGTTAGTTGTATGAAAATATAGTGGTGAAGCTGGTATAGAAGATGTTGTCAAAAAGATTATTGTGAGTATTGCAATTTTTTATTTTAAAAAAAAAATCATGCTATAGTTTTTTTGGCAGTCGCACTCTACTAGGCTAGGCTTGAAAACACATCTTCTCTACCGCAAATTCTTTAGGATACAGTTTCCCAAACACCAATAACAATGCGATTTGGACCACATCATAGATAAAAAGACGCCACAAATGCAGCCTTAACCAACTTGGTTGTCATGTAGCACAAATAATTTGCCAGGTATCATTGACACCTATATTAACCTGCTTTACATATGATGCAATTGTAATTTTCATTCCCTTTATACTAATAAACAAATAAACATGTCCAAAGAACATTTTCCATTTTTCGTAATGACCATGATAGAAAATCAATAAGATATTTAACCTAGGCACTGTTTGCATCGATGTTTTCAGTTAGTTGTTTTCAGAAGTTTGTGATGTCTAGATACACTGAAGATGCAACATAATGGAAAATTTCTTTACTAACCATACAATGGCTGGTTACAATTAAGTCCAAGGATCAAAGCCTGGTACATCTCGTGAGCCATCACTAGAATATACTTGAAAAAGGAAATAAAACCTTTTGATCTACCTAATATTATTAAGATATGAATAATAAAAAAGCTAAGCAATCTGAAGCAAAATCATTCGACAAACATTTTGGTGCATAACCCAATCTAAAACGATTGCAAAGATCCATTTTAATGCAAATAAATTACAATCTCTCTCTTTTTTCAATTTTGTATTTACAAATAAAAGACAATGAAAAATAAGGTGAATTAATGTAGCCTGTTTTTAGGCGATCCCTTGCCATGGTAGGATTATGAATACAGACCAAAAAATTGATGCAGGTTATATCAGAATAATAGAAATACTTCTAATACAATAGCTGGTCATCTAAGAGAAAATACTGTGCTGATAAAAGAATAAAGGGCCTCACTGCAGTTAAATAGTGGTAGCTAATTGAAAAGGATAAATTGACCGTACCTCCATTAATGGCATACGTAAATAGTTAGGGCCCACTGAACCAGCTGTGTTAACAAGGATCAAAGACTTAGCCAAGGAAGGCCAGAAAGCAGCAGCAGCTACAAAATAGCCTGAAATTGAGCAAGCAATATTTTTGAATACCATAAATTTGGTAAACAAAAAATTAAGATAATTCATTGAGAAAAAATGGAGGCATACCCCAATGGAGTTTCCAACAAGATGAATTGGTTCTCTTACAACATCAACAATAAAGTCTCTCAGTAATTCTGCCCACATGGGTTCGCTATACAAAACATTTGGCTTCTCAGACCTCCCAAAACCTAAAAGTGTAATTCCCCAAACTCGGTGTCCACTCTTGGCCATAGCAGAGATATTTTCACGAAAATGTTCTAGAAAAGCTCCAAAACCATGAACGAAAAGTACTGGGTCCCCCCCTTGACCAGCTGCTGTATACTGGAAAGAAAATGCCAAGTCACAATGATGAAAGAAGAAAAAGGTGGAACAACACCAAGAAAAGAAAAAAATTAAATCATTCAAACGGAGGAAAAGAATACTCCTAATCAAATGCAAAGAAAGAAATATTCGTAAACTGATACACATTCCTAATTTTGTGAATTTATGGTGAATTATTTATATACCAATTTTCAATGGGGCATTTACATACAACAATTCTTAAATATTTACATATCAAACATCTAAACTTTCATATTTACTTAAATAGTACTCAAATCATTAATATTACATTAAAAATAGCACCATCATTATTTTTTAAAGTGAAATGCACCTTTTTATGCATAGGAAAAGTGATATTTTTGTAAATATTAAATTTTAGGTGTTAGATATGTAAATGCATAAGAATTGTGTGCTATGTATGTAAATTTCCCAATTTCAAATTTCACAAATGAGAAAATTACCAACATGAAAATTTAAAATGCACTGTGGATCTCTTGGATTGGCACCTTAGAATTCCCCATGGATCCTTGAAATGTCATTGGTTTCCAGACATATTAAATTGCTTTAGTAAAAAGGCATTAACCTGAAATCTGAGTAATTCCAACTATAATTACTATAACAAAGAGCATAATTTACACTTAAGCAAAGTCTACTAAATTTTGAAGAATCAATACCACTTTAAAATTTTAGATTTTGAAGATTATTAGAATTTATTAAAAAGAATTATAAAAAGGATAATTGAAAATTTGTGGGTGTAAAAGGGGCAAAAGCGACATGAGGATGCATGTTAACTACACAACAGGGTTCTTCTACTAAGTATGATCAGTAAAATCTATCTTCTATGGAAGGTTTCTACAGAAAAATGTGGAATACAGGATGTAAATTGCAGAGGTAAATCCAGTTTGCGTGCTATGAACCAAATTATTTATGTACTGCAAATGACTTATAGCTACTAAGGTGAGAAAAATGACATGAAGATACATGAAAACAGCACAACAGGCTGATTTTGCCAAAGCATAGAGCAGCAAAGTCTATCTTCTATGCAAAGTTTGACAGAGAAATGTCGTTACAAGGTGTATTTGAGATTGTAGAGATGAATCCAGTTTGCATGCTATGAACCCAAATCTCTAATGTCCACAAATGACCTATAGTAAGCTCCACAAACTTGGAGTATTGTTTGTTTCAAACCAATGTTAGGCAATACGATTGGAGCTCAACGACAATGAGATCCTCAACTTTAAACTCAAGGTCACATCAGTGTTTGTTAGCATGTTGTGGCTGGCAAAGATGCTTTCATATATTTGACAAAATCACATCATGTTGGTAAAGCCAACTGTCGACAGCCTCAATAGAGGTGTGGACAATGTAAGGATGGATTGGTTGTAGCGTGTAACCATAGAGTTCTTGGAAGAGCAACATGACAATTAGTGAATGGAAGAGCCCAAGGAATAAATACAGTCCACTGTTTTGGGATGTCCATGACATAGCACGAAATATTGTTCAAGCCCTTTGTTTGTCACCTCAGATTAGTTGTTAGTTTAAGGTCATGGATTATGCTACAATGAGCTAGGTGCCTAGTTCTTTGAATAAAACATGCCAAGATAGAATAAAATTGTTTCTGAGATGTATGATGTTGGCATATTTCCATGTCAAGATAGATGCCACTGTAAGTGATAATGGTGATAAGCTTGCATCGATAGCAACCATAAAATTTATTTTACCTTTTGAAGGTGATAATTATATGACAAAATTCATTAGTAAGTCCTTATACTTAACTTTTGTAATACTCAAAAAACGTTGAACGGGAAAGTCTAATGCATTTTAAAATAGGCATAATTACATACATGACACTCAAAATTTATATATTTACAGAATTAACACCTAGTTTATTTTTTTGAGCTAACGATCTCATGTATCTGCGTGCTATGATCAAACAATTAAGAATTTGATAAAAGTGAAAAATATGGGTTGTGATTTTAATGTGAACTTTAATATTTATGTGAGAATTTAAAAAAACTTAAGAGGATACTATTTTTATAAATATGTGTATTTTGAGTGCTATGTATGTAATCGTCCCTTTAAAATATACCACATTTTTCACTGCATAAAATCATCATACTTTTATAAAATTACACATTTTATTCTGAAAAATTTATATATATATATATATATATATATATATATATATATATATATATATATATATATATGTATGTATGTATATATGTGTGTATGCGTATGTATGTATGTATGTTTGCAACTGAAAGGTAAAAATAGGTAACAAAATGAAGAAAATTTAAAACTCTAGTAGCAACCGTCGGTTCCATGTTGGAAAACCACACGAGGAGAGAAGCGAGAACGATTAGAGTTTGATTCTTTATAAAGAGAGGGAGGAGGGTCGGTTGGCCGAGAGATACACATGAACGAGAGAGAAAAGTCAAAAGAAGAACAAGCCCTAGCCATCGAAGCCCTTGCTCTCATGAAGCATAGCTGAGCCCTGGTTGCCATCGACTTCACACCCCCCTCCCTCACATGAAAGCCCTAGCAAATCCTCTCAGTCGTATGAAGGAAGAACCCAAGCTACCACCCATCTTCTTCTTCATGCAAAAAAATTGAGCCTTAGAGGAGACTGAACCATAGGCCTAAAGAATAGAGAAAAAAGAAAGCCAAATTCTCATATTGGCCCTCCTTCCTAAGACTTGGGTGAGAGTAAATGAGGGCATTTTTGTCCAATAGAAGAGGAAAAGACCTTCTGGAGCTCTGATTTTAGGTAAATTTCAAAATGGAATTAATTACAATTAATTTCTAACTCTATATGTCAAATTAAAGGCCTCCACCATCAATCTCGAGTTCTGCGAGATGGATATATGTCTCTCTATTGATCTCGGATCTAGAGCAAGAGAGAAGAGCTTGAGCACGCTAATTCCCAAAATTTCAACATTACTAAGTCATCATTCTGGCAAAATTAAAATTAATGAATCCAAAATTAAAATTACTTAAAATTAATTAGCTACAAGTTTAATTGAAGTTTGGCATATTAATGTTCAGTGTTTATACATGAAAGCATATGTATATTATTTCTTCTATCGTGTATTAAATTTACTTCAACATTGCTAATCTCACGATTAGCTTATTATATTAACGTTGAATTTCAAGTAAGAATAAGGAGAAAAGTAATAATCAAAGATACCTTTTGACTTATACAACTTTTAGATGTACGACTTTGGAAGATTATAAAGTATTTTTGGGAATGTGAAAGTTTATGTTTGAGTTTGAGATGCTGTATTTTCATTAAAATTTAGTTTTTACATATTTCTATTTATATGATTTAAATATGAAAAGATTAATAGAAGAAATTGAAATGCAAAAATTTGTTCATGATAATTTTGTGATATTTAGTTTTACTTATCCCGAATCCGTACATGTCAAGATGAGTTGATAGAAGCTACATCTAACTAAATTATCCTATTCCATTACACACCTTAGGCTAACTTAAGAAAGAGGTCATTTGGTGTGTGACAAAAAGTAATATCAGAACAAATGTTGTAGTGTAATCGATAATATAAGCATGATTGAATTTAAAAGTAAAAATTGAATTGATCAATATAGAGTTATAAGACAATTAAAATTGGGTTGATGATCCACATATTTTGAAAAATAATACATGCATGATATTACTATTATATGATAAAATGTGCATCTGATAAACATGTATGAAGAAAAACCATAAAATTGAATGGTTTTCAAATTGGCACAAAAGCTAAATTATAAGCGGAGATAACTCTACAAGTGACATACAGCCTAAAAGAAAAGATGAAGTCCGATATGATGAATTACAGGGCTTTGTTAAGTTGATTTCGCAAGTAATTAATAAGTTGGCTTCTATTGAGATATCTTCCACTAATGGTCTTAGATTTGAATATGGTTTTGAAGTAAATCAATATCTAAGAATATTTAAGCATTCAAGGGAGTTACCGATCCGACAGTTGCTAAAGACTGATTGTTAAAAATTGGAAAGATCATGTAAGTGAAGCAGAAAGGTGGTGGCAGGCTCAACACAAGGAAAAGTTTAGGTCATCTCTTATCACTCAAATTAAATAGGATGATTTTGTTAAGGTGTTCAAGGATTATTTTATTTCACCATCATCAAATTAGCATTATAGAACAAAATTTTCAACTTGACTCAAGGTGATGCAATATAAGGTCGAGTTTACTTCTCTCTCTAAGTATGCCCCTCGCATTAAGGAAGAAAAATGCTACAAATTTCTATAGGTTCTTATTGATCAAATGAGGCTAACAATGACACCGTTTAAAATAAGTGAATTTTCAGCGTTTGTTGAAAGAGCCAGAAGAATTAAAATGAGTTGAATTTTCTATTTTGTTCAATTCTATGGAAAACCTTCAAATTTAAGAGAAAGGAGAAACTTCATAGTGTAAGAGTAACGCTCCAAAAAAAGGCTAGAATTTTCATCATCATCCCTCAAGAAAAAAAAGAATAAAATGAAATGGTGACAAGTACACTTATGATTTCAAATCAATTCAGATTAGTTTTATTTAATTCTGGTGCATTACATGCTTTCATTTCTGAAAATTTTTCTACCAATCTATCATTTATTTTTTTAGTTTTACACCTACTTTTTAAGTGTTGTTATACCTTATAGTGATAGTTTGTGCACATATAGAATATGTTTTGTGAACATTAAAATTTAGGATAAAAATTTGCCAGTAGAGTTAATCATCATATCAATCAGAAACTTTAACATCATTTTGAAAATAGATTGGTTGATTAATTATTTTGTAATAATTGAAGGTTGAAAGAGGAGGGTGAAATTTAGTATGCCTGACAGAAGTATTAAGCCGCAAGTATATGTGTAGTGCTAGCTGGATCATCACTTAGGAGGTCTGAATTGATTAAGGAGATGGATTTCTTATAGTTGAAGGTTAGAAGATTTGATGATATTAGGTATTTATATCAGATGTTAGTGCAGCTAATGTTAATTAACAAAATCAAAGCAGCACAAAAAGTAAATAGTGAATATAAGAAAGTCCAAATTAATAAGAGGCAGGATATCATTGCAGATGCAAAAGATGTTATCAAAAGAAAATTTCAACTGTGGATGCCAAGTGCTGATTTGAAATGAGATTTTGTAAGAGGCTCATCATCGGATATATTATATATTCAAGCAATTCAAAAATGTACAAACATCTAAAAACTATATTTTGGTAGCCAAGTATGAAGAAAAATATAACTGATTATGCTTTCAAATATCAAGCTTGCCAAATTGTTAAAGCTAAATATCAGAAACCAATTGGATTGTTATAATCATTGTCTATACCTGAGTGGAAATGAAAAAAAAAATTACAATGAATTTTATTATGGATTTCCTAGATCCCGGCAGGATCATAATAGTATCTGGCTTATTATTGATAAATTGACTAAATCGGTTCATTTCTTGCCTATTAACAAAACAGACACAATGAATAAGTTGGCCAAGTTATATGTTAAGGAGATTGTTAAACTGCATGGTATTCCAAAAGTAATCATTTCTAACATAGATGACAGGCTCACTCGTGGTTGTGGACAAGAATTCAAAGAAGCTAAGCACACAGTTACATTTGAGCACAATATTTCAACCTCAAACTGATGAACAGCCATAATAAACAATTCAGGTATTAGCAGATTTACTGAATTATCTGTTCTGGATTTTGGAAGTAAATGGGAAGATCGTATTTCTATAATTGAATTTTCATATAATGATAATTACCAATCCAACATCTATATGGCTTCATATAAAACACTTCATGGTAGGACGTGCAAGACCCCGTTGAGTTGGGTTGAAGTATGAAAACATTAATTGTTAGGTCTAGAGCCAGTTCATAAAGCTACAGAAAAAATTAAATTAATAAAAGATAGATTTAAAGTTGCTCAGAATTGTCAACAAAAAATATTATGACACAAAGCATAGAAATATAGAGTTTAAAGTTAGAGAATTTGCAATTTTGAAAATTAAGCCTATGAAAGGTATTTGCAGATTTGGACAAAGAGGTAAATTGAACCTGATATATAGGACCTTTTCAAATTACTAAAATGGTTGGTAAAATGGTTTACAAACTTGCTCTATCGTTGAAATGACAAATATCATAATGCTTTTCACATATTAATGTTAAAGAAATTGATTGCAAAATACAAAATATAAGATTTCACATCAAGAATTGAAATACAACAAGCTTCAACATATATTGTGGAGCCAGAAAATTTTGGAATTTGATGTTAAGAAACTGAGGAATAGATAAATTATATATATTAAGATTAAATGGAAGCACGGGACAATTAAGGAAGCCACCTAGGAGAATGAACAAAAAATAAGATAGAAGTTTCCCTTCTTATTTGAATGATTGCCAAGAAAATTTCAAAGACAAATCTCTATTAGGGGAAGATTATAATGCTCAAAAATTTCAAAAAGGTAAATTAAATTTCACATTTAAAATATACCCCATTCTTTTCATATTTCAAAATAATCATAAATTATTTTATAAAACACTACATTTTATTCTGATTAAAATAATATAGATATTATATTATATATATTCTCATTGGTTAGTTAATAATAATTAAGGATATGAAGTTATTATCTGATTAATTATTGTTTCCAATCCCTATTTTAAATTAATTACCGTAACTAACATTGTAGCAACTAAATCCCACTAAACTTGGCATACATAGTGGATTGGAGTGATTAATGGATGTGCTTAAACAAAAAAAAACTAATATATACCTATTAAACCTTAATTAAATCCAATGTTTCACCGTTTCCTTGTTAATTTCCCTTTGCTTCTTACATTTTCTGCTGCTATGCTATGGATAGAGCAAGATGAGCTCGTTGCTTCCAAGGACACACCAAACAAGAGCCAGTGTGGAAAACACAGCTAGCGGGCAAGTGTGTGTGCATCTTTTATGTTGTGCCTCTGTTCCATGTTGTGCAATAGGTAAGAGCCTAGGAGGGGGGATGCTATACCATCCAACGGGCTGATAAGGGGGACTTCGTGTGTATGCGAGCTTGGCTTCCTCATGGCGTGTCACCTTGTGGGTGTTGAGATCGAGATAAGTTGAACCCGGATGCTAGGTGTCACACTAAACTTGGCATACACAATGGATTGGAGAGATTAATGGACGTGGCTAAAATAAAAAAACTAATATATACCTATTAAGCCTTAATTAAATCCAATGTTTCTCCGTTTCCTGTTAATTTCCCTTTGCTTCTTGCATTCTCTGCTGCTATGCTATGAATAGAGTAAGATGAGCTCGTTGCTTCCAAGGACACACTAGACAAGAGCCAGTGTGGAAAACACAGCTAGCGGGCAAGTGTGTGTGCATCTTTTATGTTGTGCCTCTGTTCCATGCTGTGCAATAGGCAAGAGCCAAGGAGGGGGGATGCTATACCATCCAATGGGATGATAAGGAGGACTTCGTGTGTATGCGAGCTTGGCTTCCTCCTGACAGTGTCACACTATGGGTGTTGCATACATGTATATTATTACTGTTAATTATTGTTTATATTTCACAACTATGCATTTTACTATTCAGTGCTTACACATGAAAGCATATCTTTCCTTACTGTTACAATCATGCAAGCTTTAAATTTACGAGGCGATGTTTCTTCTATCATGTACTAAATTTACTTTATCTTGCTCGTCTTACTAGACTATTATCTTATAATATTACACATTGAATTTCAAACAAGAACAAAAAAAAGTAATAACTAGTTGTACAACTTTTGAGTATATAATTTGAG